>CP126894.1:44282500-44735000 GCA_030440675.1 Furcifer pardalis | reverse complement strand
CTGCACATGGCTATTCCTAGGGAAGGAACTTTTTTTTTTGCACTGCAAATCCCCAAAATCACCATCAATTCCTCCGGCCAGAATTCTAGGAGCTACTGGCAAGAAATCAAAGTCCTCTGAGGTGTTTTCAATCTCTCACAAGTGTAGGCGCCCAGAAAGCCTCCTTGGCATCCTCCATTTTCTCACTGAGAATCATAAAAGTTATGAGACTGGTCAGTTTTGAGAGGCAGTCTATATGACCAGTTGCATGACTCCTTTCAGTTCCCTGCAACTTGGCTTCTCCCAGCCAATTTATAATTATTTACAGCCAAAATGGAGACCACCCTCAAGGGAACCCTAATACTTCCTAAGGTCTATGCCTCTGAGTGGCTGAAAAGACCTCTGGCAATTTAATTTCTTACCTGTAGTTCCCAGAATCTGCCTGAGAAAATTGCTGGAGATTGCATTGCAAAAAATATTAAAGTCCTATGCTTAGCTGTTCCTGTTGGAGGGGGGGGGGGGAATGTCTTTGTTCTCTAGGTTTACCAAATTGATTTTGCTTCTGCAAATACAAGGATGCTATTTTTTCATATTGAACTTTGGTTGCCTACTAATTTTTGAGACCTAAACCACTCTGGATTAATATTTTTCAGAGCATAGTAACAATGCAGATCTTTCCATGTTAACATACATTGTCAACAGTAAATAATAAAAAGCCTCAGTTCCAGGCATCTGAGAATGAATAAAAATATCAAGGATAAGTTGATGGGCATATGCTTCAGAGAAAGTTATCCACATTTATGAAAATATTGTGCACCTGGATCAGATTTAATGTTTTCAAAAAGCCGATTGCAAGGATGAGTCTCTTCAAGCTACAAATAGGACATCAAGCAAGGTTGCCAAACATTCCTCATTGCCCAGATAAACGAGGGGACTGGCATTGTAAAAAGTGAAAGTTGACTGAGAGTTGATTAGAAATGAAGTGCAGAGCCCACAGACTAACAGTGGGACATTTTCTGAGATCTCAGGCCTGCATAAATATACCCATGGACCTTGGAGGATTCACATCCACTCTCACTACACCTCCAAAATAGTTTTAAAAGCATTTCTGTACAACTGGAAAAGTTCCCTTACACATTCTAATGGGCATTAAAATTATATTTTTGCAGTGGAAGCAGATTCCTTCAGCCCTCCCCTCCCGAAACATGTCAAAACTGCCCTCCATGCTCCTTGAGAGTATACAAAAGAGAAAGAAAGAAAGAAGGAAGGAAGGAAGGAAGGAAAGAAGAGAGGGTGCTGAGGGCTTCCTTTGGGCCCTTGGTGGCTACATGTATATGGCCACATTTTTCTCATTACTGCATTAGATTGTTTAAAAACCTATATTCTTTTCTTTGCCTAGTAAGACACAGAAACATAGTTAAAGCATTTAGCACAACAACATTTAACAAAACAACAACAAACAAGTGTCTGGAATCATGAGTAAATTTTTGTTAGGAAACATGTCCTCACTCCCCTATCATGTATGCCCAGGAATCGTTTTCCTCAGTTCCATGTGCACCTGCTGCGCATGGAAAGGAATTCAGATTATGTCATAGCATGAGGAAGGTATGTGGTATCAGTTCACAGGTGGCCACCTTGAAGAACTACAGTTACAGTTAAGCAACCTATTCGTATTCTTTACAATGTGTGTAAGTCACACAAATAGCTGATTTATTAGAGCAGGGAATGCCATGTCAGGCCAGAAGACACAACCAAAAAATTCATCTACCTGACTCTAATAGTCAGTCTACAGTGGATCATAAATGTGAATGAGCCTGGCTGTTCCATAGGCTAAGGCTCTGCGGGTGTGAGTGTGAATAATGTTGGGAACTAGCAAAAATCCTGACTGATAAGCAAAGTGAGTAATATCTATTTTGCAAACCACTTAATAAATACTAGATTGTCCTTTTCATTGTTATAGCAGTGATCAAAATGTCAGGTTGACTCTGTTTGGATAAAAGGCTAAACCAAGAAAAACACACTGGAAATGAAGATAAATTTTCATAAATGTTTTAAGACATGTGAAGAAGGTGTGAAGCACAAGGAAGATTTAGAACATTACGGAAGGAAGGGAATAGCAGTCTAAGAACCACATTGTCCTTATAATATTAAAGAGAATTCGTAAAGCATAATCTCAATGACTGTACAAGTGGAGGTGACTATTGTCAAAATGCTTGTCCTGAAAATTAGAAAATAAGAGATCTATGACTACCATAAGTTCAAAGGGTAGGGGGACATGAATTCAGTGAGGACTACAGAGAGGCAGCAATAGTTCAGGAGGGTATACATTTTGAATAAGCAGATGAGAAATGAAGGCCAAACCAGTTACAACATTTAGTGGGTATATAACGGCAGCTTGTAAACTTAGACTGACAGGCTGAGAAAGATCAGACTCTTTCAAGCTGAGAATGAAGTTAAGTACTGTAGACAGTGTATTTGGCAGTACCATTCTGTCAGTCTTGGAAAGTTACAGTACAGATGCTGAATGTAGTCTGTATAAGATTTATTTGACGCAAGTACAGGAACACTTAATGAGACACACACACACAAACACGATGAACTGTTGATACACTAGTCACCATGGGGTGAACAGAACTCCACCACTTCTGTCCTCCCTGAGTTTTAGTAGTCTTGAGGAATGTGAATGGATTAAACGACAAGGAAAGACATCCACCAAAGAAAATGTGTAATCCTTACATGTGAACTTGTGATGGTGCCCCAAAGCAAACAGCTCCAGTTAGAAGACTCCAGCAAGAACAGGGAAAAGAGATGAAAACTTGCTGAGCAAGTTCCCATTCCTACATTTGCTTCTGGCCTCAGCTTAGACAATCTGCTTAGACAGTCCTCATCAGCTAAATGGACTGCAATGGAAAACACCAACATAAACATTAATCTAATAGAACTCTGGTATGTCTAGAGACTGCATTTCTATCTTCTTATTTATATAATACATGGTAATTGTGATATTTGTGATGACTTGGAGCAGCTTGCATTTTTATAAACACTACTTGAGCACTTTGAAAACAGGAAGAACTCTCAAGAGGAACTTATGTCCCAGAAAATTAAATGGCATCAACTTGACTCTGACTCATGATGACCCTATCAGGGTTTTTCAAATACAAAGTACAGTAATACCCCGAATAACGTTATGACTTGGTTCCACAAGTCATGACGTTATCCGGTTTTTAGTGTTGTCCGATACATGCATCGAACAACGCTAAAAAAAAAGCCCTGACTTCAGGGACAAACTGCTTTAAAGGAAGGCAGGGAAAGAAAGAGACCTCCCTGCCTTTAAAGCCACCCCCGTGCGACTGCAGTAGGGTCGGCGAAAGTGCCTTTCCCCTGACGCTACTGCAGGCTTCGCTCTGCTTCCCTTCTCCGACTGCCAGCTGATCGTGGAGGCTTTTTTTTAAAACTGCAGGGAAGGGGGAGAAAAGAGAGAAATGTGATTGGTTCTATAGAGAAGTAAAGGAGGCCAAAGCTGCTCTCCCTGTCACTTCCCTCCTTCCCTACTCCCACCCCAGCAGTTTGGGGACTCCCCACAGCCACCCCACTGCCTGCTTGGCCACAGAGAATCCACCCCAGCTCTGCTTACCTAATCTTCTTGAGCTGGCAGTCTCTAGAGAACTAATCACATCTCTGTATTTCCCCCTTTCCTGTTTTTTTTAATCCAGGAAGTAAAGGAAAAACAGCGTGCTCAGTCCGACATTGCAGCTCAAGATTAGGTAAGCAGAGCTGGGGTGGATTCTCTGTGGCCGAGCAGGCAGTGGGGTGGCTGTGGGGAGTCCCCAAACTGCTGGGGTGGGAGTAGGGAAGGGACAGCAGCTTTGGTCTCCTTTACTTCTCTATAGAACCAATCACATTTCTCTCTTTCCCCCCTTCCCTGCAGTTTTAAAAAAACAAGCCTCCACGATCAGCTGGCAGTTGGAGAAGGGAAGCAGAGCGAAGCCTGCAGTAGTGTCGGGGGAAAGGCAGGCAGGCGTTGGGGAGGGGGTTGGATTGGGTAGATGTTCTACCCAATCCAACCCCCCCACACGATTGTACCGGATAACGCTAAAAATCGCATTATTCGATACAAGATTTTTCCAAAAATCTTGCAACGTTATGCGGTTTTATCGCTATCTGGTACAATTGTTATCCGGGGTATTACTGTACTCAGAAATGATTTGCAGTAGTACCTCGGATAACGACTGCATCAGATAACGCTAAAATCGGATAACGATGCAAAATTTCTAAAGAAATTTTGCATTGGATAATGATCTGCTAGCGTTATCCAATTCATAGCAGCAGGATGGCTGGAAAGGCAGGGGTGGGGTGGCTAGAAAGCTGACGGGGGACTCCCACGTTGGCTTCCCCAGCCACCCCACAGCTGCGGAGGCAGGGGCAGGTGGCTAGGGAAGCCGACGGGGAGTCCCCATCAGCTTCCCCAGCCACCCTGCAGCTGTGGATCGCGTCCTCCGACCTGCCCAGAGCCAGCAAGGGGTCAGAGAGCCCAAAATGGATTAAAAAAAAACGTCCTTTTTTTTTTACCCATTTCGGGCTCTCTGACTCCCCCTGCTGACTACGGGCAGGTCGGGGGACCCAATCCAAGCTGTTTCCAAAGTTTCCCCATCTCCCGGGGCAGTGCAGCAAGCCAAAATGTCAGGATTCGAATCCTGACGTTTTGGCTTGTTGCAGCCTCCAGGGAGATGGGGGAACTTTGGAAACAGCTTGGATTGGGTCCTCCGACCTCCCTGGAGCTGGCAAGGGGTGTGTGTATCAGAGAGCCTGAAATGGGTGAAAAAACATCCGTGGCAGTGAATGAATGAATAAACAAACAATGTATAACTATATTGTGACAGGAAATCTTTTGCTACCTCTGAACTGAGAATATCTTACTCCATGATATTAGAATGAATCTGGGACTTGAAACAACTAACATGAAGACCAAAGTCATGCTGGAGATCAAGAATAAAGCTCAGATTTATTATTTTTTGCCAAAATAATCAAATTTTATGCTGCCAACAACAACATGTCAATCAAGGTGTAGAAGAATTCTTATGCCTATACCTGAAGGCCGGCTGTTACAAGGTGCCATATGTTTTGTAAAAACTTGGGTACCACAGTGTAATTGTTGAGGAGAGCTGTATAGCTAGGGGAAAATTTAAGTTCTCTATAGCAGGAAGATCTGATGAAGAGTGGAAATATACATCTTTTAGATTAAACAACAGCAAATCAACATTCTTTCATCAACAATGGAAGGACTGAAGCTAACAACAACATGCAAAACCTTTTAATATTGATGTATGTATGAAACACTGTGTTGAGTCATCCGGAGATTTAGAATAGGAATGTGAAAAATATTCACAAATGTATCTTGAGATACCTCACTGAAAAAAATGTTGATTTCTGCAAATCTTTCTGTTGTTCCTACAGGAGAGCAAAGACACCAGAATCCTTTTTTCATCAATAGCAGAAAAGTCTCCTTGTATTTTGTGCAAAATATAATGTTTTGGGGAAGAAGTAGAGGCAGTGACAGATTTTACTTTCCTAGGATCAAAGCTCACTGCAGATGGTGATTGCAGCCATGAAATAAAAAGGCGACTAATTCTTGGGAGGCAAGCAATGAGAAACCTGGGGAGCATAGTGAAAAGCAGAGACATTAAATTGCAAACAAAGATTCACATAGTCAGGGCAATGGTATTCCCTGTGGTAATGTATGGTTGTGAGAGCTGGACCATTAGGAAAGCGGAGTGCAGAAAAATAGACGCCTTTGAGATGTGGTGTTGGAGAAGGGTTTTGAGAGTACCCTGGACAGCAAGGAGAACAAATAGGTCAATCTTAGAAGAAATCAACCCTGACTGCTCCATAGAAGGTCAAATAATAAAGATGAAGCTAAAGTACTTTGGACATCAAATGAGAAGAGAGGATTCACTTGAGAAAGCCTTGATGCTTGGAAGGGTCGAGGGCAAAAGAAGAAGGGGACGGTCCAAAATGAGATGGCTAGATGGTATTGTAGAGATAATGGGCACAGAGCTGAGCGAGTTGAGGGGGATGGTGGAGGACAGTGGTCCATGGGGTCGCAGAGGGTCGGAATCGACTGTGCGACTGAACAACAACAAAATAATGTTTTGTAAAAAATAGCTTTTGCACAAAAAAGGTCAATTTTCCCCCACAAGAAAATTATAGAAATTCTCCTAATCTTGCTAACTAGGGAAAGAAGTTCTATAATTTTTATTCTTACCTTTGAGAACCAAGTACATGAAGATTTTATATCTTTAATTATTCTGCATTGTCAGAAAAATGAATAAGTGGGTCCTAGATGATATCAAGCCTGAACTTTCTCTGAATGAAAAAAATGCCAAAATTGAGATTGCCATTCACTGGAAAAGACAACAGTGCTAGAAAAAGATGAAGGCAACAGGAAGACGGTCAAACAGGAGAGGGATTAGCTTCAAAAAGGAAGCCAAAGCCTTGAATTTAGAAGAGCTGAGCCAGACTGTTAAAGACAGATCATTTTGGAGATCACTAATTCATGGAGAGCCAGAGGTGAAATTAACAAAGGAGACCTAGTAGATGGAGCATTCTTAGCAAATTTGGACACATGTGACACAGATTTACATTTTGCAAGTGGTGAAAACAAGCACAAAATTTGTATGAATTGCTAAATCCAAAGCCTGTAGTCAGAGGAGAGTAGCTCAACCAAGACAATCAACAGGGAACAATCCCTTGTAATTGGCAGATGGTTACTGTATGGACAACTGCATCTGGCAATTAATTAAGCTGTTGATGCATCCTTAAAGACTTTACAGTGCAGGCTATCTGAAGCCATATTTATGTCTCAGTCTTCATTCAGAATATTGGGTAATTCAATTTTATCTGTTAAAAGTATCAGGAGAATAGCCATGTGGATGCTTAGGCCTAAAATAATAAAGAGTCCTGTAACACTTCAAGAAATAATAAATTTTATTTGTTTTTTTTATGAGTATAAATTTTCGTGCACTGCAGCTTCAAATGCAAAATGGAACATAATGGGGGGGGGGGAAGTATACTTAAAGAAATGGCGTTATAATCCACAAATTCTGGAGCTATTAAGGGTTTTTAATGTTTTATGATTGTAATGTCCTGAGTCGAGTTTCCCGATTGGGCGGCATATAAATAGAAAAATTATGCCACCCAGAATTGCTTGTTTGATTTGGGTGGCAATATATAAATTCGAATAAATAAATAAATAAATAAATAAGCAAGCATGCTTGTCAGACTTCAAACTGCAGCAAAACATGGTATTTTTGATATGTCTGCTGAAAGATAACAGACATTTTGTACTACTTTCTACAGCCCAAAGATAAGTATTAAGAGTAGACAATGCAAAAGAAAATGAACAATCAATTTATTTTCTGTGGCATGCTATCGGGTGCCACATGGACCTATTCTATCCTCCTTGCTATTCACTGAGAAAGGTCATTTGAAGATTCAGGGTTGGGTGCCAACAGTGTACTGGTGATGAATTATATTTTGCCTTGTAAACAGGATTGGCTGGGACAGTGCATGTGCTGACCTCTGCTTGGGCCAAATGAAGGCCAATAAACTGAATCTGAATCCCAATTAAGATAGCTGCTTAATGGTTCACACATCTGACAGTTAAGTAGACAAAGTGATTTGGGTTGCACTGAAGAAGCAGCTTCATATAACAGAGGTACTCTTTGAGCCATCTTTAACATTCAAGTCTCAAACTGCCCAGGGCCAGCTTCAAATTGTCTGCTACATGTGACCATTCTTGGACAGAGATAACCTATCTACAGTAGTTCATGCCCTGGCAACCTTCCAATTGAATACGGTAATACACTTTATATAGGAATGCCCTTGAAGTTGACATGGATGTTGCAATGAGTGCAATGTGTAATAGCTAGACTGCTAGCAGGAACACTTTCAGAGTCCATATGACACTGGTTTAAGAAGAATCACCCTGGCTCCTAATATATAAACATATATTAGTGTAAGGCAAGGAGTGAGGGCCCCGCCCAGTGATGGGATGTAACAGGTTCTCACCAGTTCACAGGAACCGGTAGCAACTTTCCCTAGTGCCCCAGAGAACCGGTAGCAGCTTTTGGGGGGAACCACCTTGGAGGCTTACCTTTTCACTTGGTGTGCATGTATGCCTACAGTGCTTGGCACGTATGCACGGCCTCCTTGCTATCTTTGTGTTGTGGGTGGGTGGGTGGGTTGAGGGGTGTGTGTGTGAGTGTGCTTATTTTTATTTTATTATTTTTTCTTTGGCTCCGCCCATGTCATGATGTCATGACATTAGCTCCACCCACACCGTGATGATGTCATGGTGGGGTAGTAAATTTTTTGACATCCCACCACTGGCCCCGCCCCTGTGAGAAAGTTTCCCTTTTTCCCTCTGTGTTTATGAGACTCAGGTTCCAGGAAGGTGGGAGCGATCATGATAATGGAGAGATGGGTCTGGCTGGTCCTGAGTTATCTGTAGGAGACATTACAAAGGAGGGGGTCCATCATGAGGAGTGAGAAAGAGGGACAGGGATGCTCTGGGATGAGTGACTCCACTAATTAACCCCAAAAGGCCTGGTGATTGGGTAACATCTGGTGGGGAGTTGGAGAATGGGATTTGGAGTGATGTAAACTGTATAAGACTGCATGTACTGCTTTGTGAGCTGAGCTGTGCTGATCCTAAGCTTTCTATTTTTCATATGCTGGGAGTATACACACACCCCTCAGCCTGGGTGTGTGTGCGTCCAGGGGGGAGTAGGCTGAGAGCCCTGACTGGCTTCTAGCTAGGTTTTATTGTTTTTGCACTCTTTGCCTATGTATGCTCTGTGAAACCTTTGCCTTTTCAGTAAACATCCAGACTACTTAAGAAGGAGTGTGGCTGCCTTGAGGGGAACAAAAGGCTGGGAAGGGGGGCCATCGCCCTGGCAATGCTACCGAAGGGATTTCCCAGTCTTATACTAAGTTCAAGGTGTTAATGGTGACCTACAGATCTGTAAAAGGCTTGGCACTTGGATACTTGAGGAAACAGTTCTCTATAGGATCCTACCCAATCATTAAGATAACACACCTCATTTATAGCATCTTTTCCCTTTAAAAGCTAAAGTGGAAAAGGTGAGACAAAGGATAAAAGATGGGTTTTGTTATATTAGAATGGTAGAGGGAAACACCATTATTTTAAGCATGTTTAAGGCAGGAGATTCTACCAAGGGTACTTTGTGAATAGAAAAGTAGAATAATGTAATCCTGATTGTGTTAGCTGGCTATGCCAGGAAATATAGATAGTTATTACTTTCTTGTTTTAACAGTGGGAAAGGGAAATGTTCCTTTTTATTTTTATAATGTTGGAAAGAGTCTACCACAGTGGTATTATACAAAAAAGGAGATCTCAGGATTTGGAGGTTCATGCCATCAATATGTTTATGACACAAAGCTCTATTTCTCTCTCAGTACTTCTGCAGTGGGTGCTATCCAATGCCTTCCTTCAGTGTTGCCTCTCTGCAGTACTGGACAGAACAAAGGTGAACAGATTGAAACTGAAGCCAGACAAGATGGAAATCTAATTAAGTGGTCTATCTGCCTGCTTGCCCAGAGATACCTGATGGATTAATACTTCAATTTAAAGTCTGGATATGCAGTTTGGGCATAATTCTGGACATAGCCATGTCTATGTCGCAACAGGTAGCTGCTGTGTTATGCTGGGCCTTTCCCCATCTTTGGCAAATCACACAGCTATGCCTTTATCTGGATGGCAGGTCCCGGACAAAACTGATATCAAGGATTGACTACTGTAATGCTCTTTATGGAAGGCTACCTATGAAGTTGATACAGAAGCTTCAGCAAATATAGAATGAAGGAGCCAGATTAATTAGAGGTGTTAGTAGGCTTGGTCATATCTCCCCAGTTCTTGCTCGCTTCACTGGTTACCACATATACCCAAGTATAAGTCGATCTGAATATAAGTTGAGGTACCTAATTTGGACCTCGAAAACTAGGAAAATAGATTGACCCGAGTATAAGTCGGGAGTGGAAAATGCAGCAGCTGCTAGTGAGTTTCAATAATTAAACAAACATGAAAATACAGCAAAATTAATTAATTTAAACAGTTGTGAGGGCATGTTTTTGAGTGTTTACGGTAGTTACTCCCCCCCCCCCCCCAAAACTGTACTTGCAGCACCAAAATCGCAATTTCCCATTTAAATGCATTGGAAATCAATTTATTATATTCTAAAGCTTTTCTGTTTGTATGTTCCCAATGCATTTCAGTGGGAAACTGTGATTTTTGCCCTCTAGTGGCCACCTGTGGTAATGGCCCGCCAAACATTGCGCCTGCCAATGCACATTCAGAACCACTTCTGGGAGTGGCACAGGCATGTCTGTGCAAGCGGGGATGTCTGGAACCATTTCAGGAGTGACGCGGGGCATCCACACCATTCCCAGAAGAGGTTCCAGACATCCCTGCACATGTGCAAATACATCCGCACCACTCCTGTAACTGGCTATGGATGTCCCTGCATATGCACAAACATGTCCTTACCACTCCCAGAAGTGGTTCTGGAGGTGCATGTGCAAGCACACCCTGTTCTGGAGGCATGGCCAGACCCACTCAGCTGTACCAGGGGGATGGTCAGGGCCCTGGCGCAAAAAGTTTGGGCACTCCTGACCTCAAGCGTACATTCTCTCTAGCTGAATAGAAATCATAATGTTCTGTTCAAGTTGGGGACACCACTGTCTGTTATTGTAGCTTGTTCTGTTTAATTTTGGTATTTTAATGTGATGTCATTTTGTACATGTCAAGAGGAATCCCAGGGGGTTAACACCCTCCACTTCCCCAGGCTCGGTGTAAATCAGAAAAGTTTTTCATTTCTGAAAAAATGACGACTGTTGAAGTGAAACTCAGCCTGACACATCCTGACTTATGGGAAAGGATTTCAGCCACTGCATACTGGGCAGAATGCTTAAGCAGACAAGGTTTGTTGTTTTCATGACTTGCTTGGGATCATTATAAAGGCTCTGAAAATATGATTCAAAATTAGAATCTAATCGAATCCATCAGGGCCCTTCTACAATACAGTCAAACCTCGCTTAGCGAGCGACTTGCTTAGCGAAAAACTCGCATAACGAGTGAATTTTTCAAAAAGTGATTCGAATGGCATAACGAAATTTTTTGCTATGCAAGTCAGACTTCCCCTATGAAAACACTTGCATAGCATGAATTTCTATGGGGGAAAACTCGCATAATGAATTTTTTTTCGCTATGAGAGTTTTTCCCCTAAAAAAGATCATTATATGAGTTTCCCCATAGGAATTTTCGCTATGCAAGTCTGACTCGGATAGCGAAAAACTTACATAGCGCGCAGCCTCGCAGAATGAATTAAATTCATTATGCAAGGTATTATTGTATTGAATTTGAACTTATTTCAAATTCTTATAAATAAAACAATAAATTTTCAAAGGAAAGAAACATGCAATTCTATGACAAAAGAATATTTTCAATATTTGTTACAACTGCATAACAAACCTACATAGCAGAACACTCATTTTAAAGAGTGCTATGTGCACAATATTACATTTAACATTTCATCAGTAATGTTAGTTTACAGGGACCTCAACTGCTGCAGTCCCTTCCAATTCTGTGTGTTCAATTCTACAGAAGATGATGACTGCACTCCACATAGAAAATGAGAACCAAGATATGCAGATAGATGTGTCCATAGTGAAGATTGGCACACATGTTTTACATAGAAGAGCATTAGAAATGTTTTATCACCTGCATTTTGAAGTGGCACCGCATTCTACAGTGTCATCATTTTGATCTTACTATGGCACAGGGTAAAGATGCAGTTACAAAATAGGCATACTGTGTATATTTTTGTAAAGAAATTTTTTTTTTAAATTCATGGCAGCAGTCAAACAAATTATTTTTATTATGTTTATTTATTTATTTAAATTTGTTTATCGCCCTCCTCACCGAAGGGACCCAGGGCGATTCCCAACACAATCAGCCAAACAACAATTTAAACCAATTTAGAAATTAAAAGTTTTTAAAGTTTTTAAAGGAGCTTAATAACTTAGCATTAAAAACTAGGCATTATGGCTAGGAGGCACTGGGTGTCAAACCAGCCAGCCAGGGAAATTGATCGATCCATTCCCCAGACCTGACCTGCCAGCCAGGTTTTCAATCCTTTCCTGAAGGATAGCAACTCCGTCTGCAGGCGTAGTTCTATTGGGAGGAGGTTACACAGGGCCGGAGCAGACACAGAGAAGGCCCTCCTTCTAGTGCCAGAGAGATGCGCCTCTCTGGCAGATGGCACAACCAGAGAGCCTCTCCGGTCCGCTCTGGTAGGACGGACAGGTGTCCTTGGGACGATGCGGTCTCTTAAGTATCCTGGTCCACTACCATGTAGGTCTTTAAAGGTAATAATCAGCACCTTGAATTGAACCCGGAGGCAAACTGGAAGCCAGTGCAGCAGCAGTGAGGCACTGGCATAACGCCCGCACCCCAACACCACTCATGCAGCTGCGTTCTGGACCAGCTGTAGCCTCCAAATGGTCACCAAGGGCAGCCCCATGTAGAGTGCATTACAATAATCAAGTCTGAAGGTGACTAAGGCATGTGTGACCATGAGCAAGGACTCCCGGTCTAGGAACGGCCGTAACTGGCGAATCACACGAAGTTGTGCAAAGGCCCTCCTGGCCACGCCTGCCACCTGCTCTTTGAGCAGTAGTCGCGAGTCCAGGAGGACCCCCAGATTACGTACCGGGTCTGCCCCATCCAGAACCAAAGATGGTAGTTCCCGAGATAACACAGGACCCCCTACCCATAGCCACTCAGTCTTGCCAGGATTCAGCTGAAGCCCGTTGTCCCCCATCCAGACCCTGACAGCCTCCAGGCACCTGGAAAGGACTTCCACTGCATCGCTAGTGTTCCCATGGGCCGAGATATACAATTGGGTATAATGTGCATACTGATGATACCTCACCCCATGGGAACGGATGATCTCCCCCAACGGTTTCATGTAGATATTAAATAGGAGAGGTGAGAGCACCGAGCCCTGAGGCACCCCGTATTGGAGCAGCCTAGGGCTGGACATCTCACCCTCCAACCACACCGACTGGGTCCGGTCCTTCAGAAATGATGAAAACCAGGCCAACACTGTGCCCTGGATCCCCAATCCTCGGAGCCTTCCCAGAAGGATACCATGGTCGACGGTATCGAACGCCACTGAGAGGTCAAGAAGAGCCAGGACGGATGGATGTCCATCATCCCGCTCCCTCCAGAGATCATCCACCAGTGCGACCAATGCAGTTTCCTTGCCATATCCGGGCCTGAATCCTGGCTGAAATGGGTCTAGATAATCCGCTTCATCCAGGATCTCCTGTAGCTGCCATGCCACTGCCTTTTCCAATACTTTACCCCAAAAGGGTAAGTTGGATACAGGTTGAAAATTGGCCTGTATTATGTTGTTGAAATGTTTTTAAACAAATGAACAGTGTTGCCTGCAACAGATGTGGAAGGGACCATCCTGTTCTAAATTTTGTATTGTTTGGTGAATTATTATTATCAGTCTGTACTTAGATCTATAGGGCCCATGATCCATAGTAAAATAAAAATACAGTACCCCAATATTTTCCTATAGCAGTGCACAACAAATAAATGAAATTGCATTGGACTCTACTACTTCAGATCAGCATTTCAGACAGCTAGGATGCCAGGAAACTCAAAGGGAAAAAAACACTTTTAAAAAATATATAAGAAGATTTGAAGGTTCACAGAACTATCTTTTTTGCTTAGCAGGAAGTCAAATATTTGACAGTCCAGATACCAGAATTTTTTGGAATAGTAGCCGTGTTAAGTCTGTGGTTCAGGCATTTCAGAAAACAAAACAAAACAAAATAAATAAAATAAAATAAAATAACACTGTAGCACTTTAAAGACTAACTGCTATATTTTTATTGTTAGCTTTTGTAGATCAAGTCCACTTCATCAGACAGAGAGTGAAACTTACAGGCATGTTCTTTATATACCAAATTCAGGGGATATCTATATCTATCTATCTATCTATCTATCTATCTATATCCCCTGAATTTGGTATATAAAGAACATGCCTGTAAGTTTCACTCTCTGTCTGATGAAGTGGACTTGATCCATGAAAGCTAACAATAAAAATATAGCAGTTAGTCTTTAAAGTGCTACAGTGTTTTTTATTTTATTTATTTTATTTTATTTTGTTTTGTTTTCTGAGAGTCCAGATACCAGTGTTTGCTTGCATTTAGATCATATTCTAAACCAGGAAGTTCTCAACCTTTTTAACCTGGGGACTTGGTCACGCTCCCTCAGACAGCTTCAGGGGCCGGATGGCCATTTTGCCCTTCCTCCACTACATGACACTTCCTGGTGTGGTGGAAGAGGTGGGAGGCCACATGAAATGGTGCCACAAGCTGCATCCGTCCCACGGGCTGCAGGTTGAGAAGCCCTGCTCTAAATGGTAGTTGATCCACAGTATAAGTTCTGGATCTTTCCTGCTAACAGACTCAGCTGAACAATTACTTGTTGGAAAATAATTTAATGTTCAAAAGTCCACTCCTGGAAAATGAAAACTGCAGAAAACAGAACTATAAGCAGCTATGAGGCAGAATGATGAGAAAGGCAAAGCAACCACAATTAAGAGAAGTTTTAAGCTCTCATAATTTATTGGCAAGATGCACAAAGTGACACACTGTATAGACAGAGTTTGGACACAGTCTGGTCCACATAAAGCTAGGAGTGTCTGTTATTGGACTAAATGCCAGTATTCTCCAGGCATGCTCCTAGACATTTAGCAACTATGCATTTGTATCATGTTTTTTCCATCTGTCTCAACTCTATTGCTGCATTTTGTCTCCCTATGTTAAAGACATTGAGTGCTCCTTAGCGCAATTTATTTATTTATTTATTTATTCATTCATTCATTCGGATTTCTGTTCCACCCTACTCACGTCGGCGACTCAGAGTGGATTACAAAGGGTCATGAAAAAACATGGAAAATCACAGAGAATAAAAACAAGATTAAAATTTATAAAGCAGTTAAAATAGCGGTTAAACAAGCTAAAAACAATTCCTTAACATTGAGGAAGGAGAGGGTGGGTATAAGATGTTAAATAAACCAGTGGGGTGGGGTCAATGAACCATCACAGGCCCATACCTGTCCTGCCAGCCAAGTCTTCATACCCTTTCTAAAGGCCAACACAGGCACAGCTCTAGAGGCAGGGGGTTCCAGTGCTGGGGCAGACATGGAGAAGGCTCTCCTTCTAATGCCAGAGATGCTGTAAGCCAGGGATTCTCAACCTGCGGGCCACAGCACCATTTCATGTTGTCCCCCATCGCCTCCACCAAACCAGGAAGGGCTATGTGGTGAAAGAAGGGCAAAATGGCTGTCCGGCCCCTGAAGCTGTCTGAAGAAGTATAACCGGGGCCCCAACTTTAAAAGGTTGAGAAGCATATGTGTAAGCAAAGGTGTAAGCATATGTGTGTCGCATATTATGTTACCAGCTTTCACTTAGTGTATCATTGAAACAAAGGTATAAATTTTGATCAAGATAATAAGCGCTCAAGGAAATAGACTAATTTATATGCTGGACTAATCTCCCAAAGAAGGAAATGTGTGTAGCAGGGCTTATGCTTCCTGGCCAAAAGCATCACAAGCCTTAACATTTTCTAATGACAACTTCCTCTGCTGCAGATCTAGCTCAGAAATATATTTAACATTATATAGAATAAAGACACAACCTAAGGAATTAAAAATGCAAATCCAGATAGAACTTTTGTTTTGACTTTATTCATTTGAATTACTTAAATATTACTCTGAATAAAATGCCTTTTTTTCACTGAGCAAAGAAAAAAATCTTTGTCGATCCCTCCACCCAAAGACTATCAAGCTGGAACCAATTTTCATGTGATAAGTACAGCAATACCCTGGATAACACTAAAACTTGGTTTCACAAGTCTTAGCGTTATCTGATTTTTAATGTTACGTGGTACAGTTATCGCACACCATTAAAAAAAAAAGCCGGTTTCTTTTTGGGGAAGCCAGGGGTGAGTGTGCCTGCCCACTTTCCCACAAACCAAGCCGGAGATCACAGCGTCTGATTCCAGCTTGGTTTGGGGAAATCTCGTGGGTGCGCCCACCTACTTTCCCCCAAACCAAGCTCTGGATCAGATGCTGTGATCCCTGGTTTCGTTTGGGGAAAATGGGGTGGGTGGGGTTCCCCCCATTTCCCCCCCCCCCAAACAAAGCCAGGGATCATAGCATCTGATCTCCAGCTTGGTTTGGGGGAAAGCGGGCACACGCGCCACTGCACATTCCCCCAAACCAAGCTGAGGATCAGATCCTATGATCCTGGGCTTGGTTTGGGGGCAAGTGAGCAGGCGCGCCCAAGCGGTTTCCCCAAACCAAGCCAGAGATCACACCATCTGTTCCCCGGTTTAGTTTGGGGGGATCCACATGGGCGCACCTGCCCGCATTCCCCCAAACAAAGCCAGGGATCAGATACTGTGATTCCCAGCTTGGTTTCAGGAAACTACTCAGACCGCCCGTTTCCTTGGGGTGAGAGCCTGCGCGTATACTCTCATCCCAAGGCAACGGGCAGTCTGAATGTTGGGCCGCCAGTTTCCTTGGGGTGAGAGCCCACGTACATGCTCTCACCCCAAGGAAACTGGTGGTCTGAGTGCTTTCCCCAAATCAAGACCGGAATCACAGCGTCTGATCCTCAGCTTGGTTTGGGGGAATGCAGGCGGGCACGACCATGCGGTTTCCCCCAAACCAAGCTGGGAATTATAGCGTCTGATCCCCAACTTGGTTTGGGGGAATGCACACAGGCCGCACACGCGTATTACCACAAACCAAGCTGGGACGCTCAGTTCACCGGTTTCCTTGGGGTGAGAGAGTGTGTGCGGGCTCTCACCCCAATGAAACCAGCAGCCAGACACTCAGACTGCACATTACCTTGAGGGGAGAGCGGCCGCACACTCTTTCACACTAAGGAAACTGGCAGTCCGATGCTTGGTTCTACAGAAGCATCCTTGCCCCCCAGCAAGGGGGCCTCTGGAGATCTCTGCTCCAAAACCCGCAGGGCCGGTCTCCAGCCCTGCGGGCTTTGGGGCAGAGATCAACACCCGGGAATTTGAAGAACACTTTTGCATTACACGTTATCTTAATGTTGTGCAGAGCAAAAGTGTTCCTCAAATTCACTAACGTTATCCAATTTAAACATTGTCCGATGTGTTAGTTATCCGAGGTATTTACTATACACTTGCCGAGCAATGGTATGGAACATTAATCATAGCTATGATCTAGAAACAGTTGCTAGCCTCTTTTTATCCATCACTAGAATTAACAGAAAAGCCTTAAATCAAATATGCTGTGTACTTTAATATGAAATAGATATCACTAGACATAAAAGTAAATACTATGGGGACGAAAACAAACCACGTAACAATTTACAGTGAAACAATGCACATAGCTTCAGGATTTAAACTCTGAGAATTGCTCTTAATTTATACATGTTCATTAGTGGTCAAAATTATTCCACTGTGGAAATAATCACATATCACTATGGTCTGCTCCTGCAGTCAGAGCAGAATTGGGCTTCCACTCCTTGTATAGTCATTTAGTATTTAAAACATTTTCATATTGGTTGAAGATCCAATCAATGGACTCAAATAGGCTGCCCAAATTATGCTTAACCGAACAGATAAAGTGGGATCATCCCCAGTCCTGGGTCAATCAACTCTGCGAAGTAATTTCTTACGAGTTCAGTATTTGCTCTCAGTGACCACTCAGGCCAAGGAAGTTTTTAAACAGAGAGTCTTAGATATCAGTGCACAATCTGACTTGGAACTACTGGCCAAAAATGGTTCGTTAAGGTGGCTGGCGGCTAACAAAATTACATTTCAAACTGAAAAATATGTTTTGATCCGCCTCACTTATCCTTTAAGAAGGGCATATTGTAGAGCCAGATTCGAGCTATTAGACTCCATGAATAGATATGGGCGTTTTCACCACTTACCATATCACATAGAACGTGCATATGTGGGTCTCCAAATGTTGAAAACAGCTCTCATATTATATTAGATTGCCAGTTGTACACTGATATTAGATCTAAATACCTCGCATCCCTATTGGAAAAAAAACAACTTTTTGGGACACAAAAAACAAACTGTCTTATCTCCTTCTGGGCTCTAATATCCACGTTGTGTGTAGAACTGCCAAGTTTATAATTAAGGCATCAGCTAAAAGAATCGAATATGTTAATCAAATTGGGGTATCCTGCAAGGGAGATTCACTTATCTGACTATCGATATGCATGAATTAATTGTATTTAGGGACCTTCTCCAGTTTACATTCTTTAAAAGTAGTTCAGGTATGTATATATTGTATTTATTGTATTTTTATTGTATTTTATCGCACTTTATTGCAGTGTATAGATTTTAAACTCTTATATTATTGATAAGGTCTAAAGACTAATCAATTAATAAATATTCATTCATTCATTCATTCACTATGGAAAAGTGATTAATTATCTCAAGAATAAATTGCAAAAATCAAAATACATTTAAACCAGATAAACACGAGCTCTATTTCTGAATGATTTTAAAACAGAGTAATACCTCGGATAACAATTACATCGGATAACACTAAAATCGGATGATGTTTTAGAGTTATCTGAGGTAATCGTAGTGGCGGTATGGCTGGGAAGCCTAACAGCAGCGTGGCTGGGAAGCCAACCGGGGACTCCTTGTTCAGCTTCCCAGCCACGTTGCTGCTGTGGGTGCATGGGAGGCATGGCTGGGAAGTGGACTGGGGAGTCCCCGTTCGGCTTCCCAGCCACACTGCCGTTGCACTGCCATCAGCACTTGGATTAGGGGCAGGAATGGGCGCTGGTTCCCCACCAACCCAAGCGTCTGTGCAATCGGCGCTTGGGTTGGGGGCAGGAACAGGCACGTGCGCTGGTTCCACCAACCCAAGCACCAATCATGTGCTGCAATCGGCGATCAGGTTGGGGGAAGCTGTTGCATGTGCCCATTCTTCCCTACAACCCAAGTCCCGATTGATCGCAGCGTGGGATTGGCACTTGGGTTGGGGAGGAACTGGCGTACGCACACACATTCCTCCTCACAACCCAAGCGCCAATCGATCACAGCATGCAATTGGCGCTTGGGTTGGGGGGACTGGCACATGCCCCGTTCCTCCCCACAACCCGATCAATTGCAGCACGTGATCAGTGCTTGGCTTGGGGAAATCCAGCGTGTGCGCCTGTTCCTCCCCACAAACCAAGCCCCAATCAATCGCAGAGGCAATCGGTGCTTGGGTTGGGGAGATCCGGCATGCACGCCCATTCCTCCCCACAGCATGTGATCGCCGGCTAGGTTGGGGGGGGGGGAGAACCTTTCTCTCCCCAACCCAGCTGACACTTAGTTCAATCCACCTGCCTCTGTGGAAAAGGCAGAGGGGATCACGCCCCACCCCCGTTCCCTTTCCTCTTCGGAAGGGGAACCTGTTTTTTTTTAAATGTGGTGTAATATATGCATCGCATAACCGGGTAACAATGAGACTTATGGAATCAAGTCTTATCGTTATCCAAGGTACTCATGTACTATAAATATTTCTACACTGAAATGATGATATATCATGTGGCATTAAATTTGCATTGTCTCAGACTGGACAGTTTTCTGTGCAGTTAGAGATGTGCACAGTGCAGACCTACCTGTTTCCCCCATGATTTATCATCAAGTTTCATGTTACTGTATTAAGTTATTTCAAATGTAGAAATTAATATAAGTATTTCAAATGAAAACAAAAAATGGGATTCCTTGACCAGAGCATTCCATTATATATTCCCCATCCAACATCTTCTAGCTTTTCAGTTTTACAACAGTTCTTTTTATTTATCTATGAGTTCAATACAGATATTCCCTTGTGGCGTTCCTCTTGTGCTGGAAGAAGATGGTGAAGCAGTGACTTTCTCTCATTCTTTTTCTTTGTAGTTTTCTGTGTCCTCTAATAATCTATTCTGGAAAGTCAAAGTACTCTGCAGGACAATATTGCAGATGACAAAGGGAGCTACAGGAATAAAAGAAAATACCTATCTCCTTAGCTATCACAGATGGGCACATCAAGATCTAGTCAGTCACATACACCAATAGCCATTTAATCAACCCATTTAAAAGGTTATTGCAAATTAGTTGTCACATCAAAAGTAAATAAGAGTCGTTTTACTGGATTAGAGCAATGTCCTCCGACTGTTGCATTCTATTTTTTCCAGTAAGGAAGCAGAAGCTCAAAAAGAAGTGTGTTAAAACTATAGCTAACCCTTGCTGCTTATCCTAACCAATCAATACAGAGCACATGTATGAATAATTCATAACTTTCAACTAAAGTCTTTGCAATTTCTAACAAAACCCTTATAAAGTTAATATTTTAACATAACTATTTATTAGCAGAAAACATTGCTGTAATGTTAGAATCACTTAAAGAAGATTTTTCTCTTTACCCAAAATATACATGGACTGTAAATGAAATGAAAACAGAATTCTTGCTGTTTTGGACTCAGTCTATGAGAGATTAAACAGAGCTGTAAGGAAATGGCTATACAGCAGTATTTCATACAACAATTTTAATCCATTCCATGGGGCTCATTGTTGTACAAAACAATTGCTAGACGATGCATTTATTGTATAGTGATTTTCCCTATGGGAAGCATTGTACAACGATTTTTTTTGCTAAGTGGTTTTTCCCATTGAAAAATTGTTGATTTTTTTCCATAGGGAAAATTGTTGTGTGGGACACCATTTCCCCCCAAAACCTAACTGTTATGTGATTTTGTTGCTATACGGGGCGATTGTTGTATGAGGTTCCACTGTATAGTTTTCTTTCTTAGTCTTTTACTTTCAGCAGTGGAAAATTATCTTTGGGGTTTCAATTGCCAGTTTGAGAATAGACATCTCCTATGCACATGCATGAAAGCCTAAGACTGAACTCATTGGGTTGCATGTTTAATTAGAATACAAATAATATACCTATTATTACAAGGGATACAGCAATTAGTAAAATAAACTACCATAGTTGCACCCAGGAATCCTGTAGTTTGCAGTCTGATGGCATAAAAGTGGACAAAATGATGATGTCATTCTGAATAACACAACTCCTTTTAGAGCTTGCTTTGCTTTTGATAGTTCACCGGGAAGTAAACAGAGAAACTTTTACACTCCAGAGGTCCTTCAGCTAAATAAACTACTACTGCTACATCATGGGCTTAGTAATAGTGGTAACATTATTAATCTTAGGTACTAATTTTACTACTCCTGAACTATGAGCAAAACACTCCTTTAAAAAAAAATATTTTAAGTACCCTCATTTTAACTTCTGTTCCTTTTGCTGTACTATGCTGGTCTTGGACGGTAATAAAGATTGATTGACTGACTGATTGATTGATATACTCCACAGCTGACTGTTCAGGCACAAAGTTCTGAGGGAATCCTATTGCTGGAATGAAAACTTTTCAACTTTTAAATAGAAGATAAATATCTCTGAGAATTCTCTGCTACAGAGCTCTAGCACTATCATCAGTTTGTGTGTGTGCATGCGTGCACACATTTAAGCTTTCCAACAGTACCAAGCTAAAAGCCACAGGATTCCATAGGATGGAGCTATAGCAGGTAAAGTTGAATTCTCATACATATAAAATGACAAGTAATTAAAAAAAAACCTCATGAACTTACTAAGTATATACAAGACTGTATTACACAAATAGATTACAAAGTAATTACTTATTACTACAGCTAAAACATGTTTGCTGCTTTGATTAAAAGAACAAATTTCTTTTATTTTGTTAAGAGCTAAACACAGGTTAAACGAGGCTTATAGGGAGAATCACAAGATCACACAGGTATTTTTTAAATTAAGTGTAAACAAATAAATAAAAGGAACATTTTGATCATTTTTGGTAGTCGTAGATTTCCTTAATAAAAATACGGAAATGTTATCATATGTACTTTTAAAATCCCACCTTACACCCACTTATTGTGTGAATGCTGGCATTACTGTTATATAAATAATTCTGTTGCTTTTTTTTAATAGATTAAGTTTATGGGACACAAGGACAACCTCTCTCCCACCCTGTGCAAACATGTACACCTCAATGAGCTGCATGCTGAGTTTTATTTGTCTTGGAAAAGTTTAGAATCACCCTTTCCTGTCACCAACTTACTGGATGTCCAATAGAGTAATGGCCAATTAAGGAAACATAAAAGAAAGTCTGGTGAGAGCTTGAAGAACATTAAAAGGTCCACTGGGGTTAAAGCAAAAGGCCTTGAAACATCTATTTGAACTGCAATGAAGAATGTTAGATACAATTATTCTCAGCATAAAATTTGATCATTTATTTAATTTACCAAGTTTAAAATGACATTATTTATACATAAAAGTATTACCTCGATATAAGTGATCATGAGTGTTTATATGCAAATGAACAAAACAGGTCCTTAACCCATCACATCATTTTCTCTGATTTAAAAGTTGCTGCTCATGAGAAAGTATGGTGTAGATGGTAGAATGATACTATACCTGATTAGCTCTGGAGGTGGTCATGGGATCAGATGGAGAGGACTTGGTGGTAGTTGGGGATGATGGCAATGTCTGGGAACAAAGCAATTCAGGAGCAAATCAACCTCAACAAGCCTTAGACTGAACAGTCAAACAAAAAATTAAACAAAAAATAAAGGAATAGAAAATTAAATAGAAAAAGCCTGAGAACAGAATTTATCTTCCTCATTGTAACTTAATGGAATTTAATGCCAATCAAGCAAATAACTAATGCATGTAAATATGCATGCATATGCATGTAAAACAAATTAATGGCTTAAAATCAAGATGATACATTCTCAAAACAAAAATATGCTGTTGACTGTATGAATTATATTTTTCCACATACTGTATCTAGTAAAAGTAAATACAAATTCCAGGAAGTTCAATGAGCAGATGTACCATTTAACCAACATTGTAGTTAAAAAGTGCTCGGAAGAGTAAAGTTCATATTCTGGGATAACATTCCCTTTTCATCACATCTTGATTTTGTCTTAAATAGCTAATCCCACATTTATTCAGCTGCCCATTTCATAAAATAACAGAATATTTAGAATTTTATAATATTCAAAGTTTAAAATATTTAATTGCCAAAGTATTTATTGGGTTTTTTTTAAGCAGTTGGTACCCAAGGTATGAGAAAATGTTACATTAACAGCATTGAATTACAATTAAAAATATCATAACTTTAGCATTCCAATACAGTCTGGCCACAAATGTCAGATATTAACACAACCTCGTAAGACAGGCACATTTCAGGTTTCAAGATTTCAGGACATAAATGCATACTTTATGAATATATTGAATATTTTAATATAATACTAATAGAAAGAATAGTGTGAGAAAAAAAGAAATCTAAATGCTTTGTTTTAAGATATGTATACACAATTGTCAACAATCAAAACATGTTTGAAATAAAAGTATGTCCACTAATAATTGATTCACATGACAGGTAATCTGTAGAAGTTCCAGTTTCTGAGAATATCCAGCATATTCTCTATACATAAGTATTTCTTAGTGAATTCCATTGTTACAGTTGCACAACATGAAAAAGCCTAGAGACAAAAGTATTTGACCCATAAAGCTTCTGTACTTTAGTTATTTTGGAACGCCGTCCCAGCTGTGCAGGCACCTGAGGACGTCTCCGCCCTCCCCTGGACTCAATCCACCTTCCCAGTGGGATAAAAGGTCCGTCGGCAGGAGCCATGGTCAAAGACGCTGCCCCGGCTGCATGGGCACCTGAACATTCAAATTTTTGTGAGCTTTCCCTCTCCTGCTGTTTTTGTCTTAATCTTGTATTAAGCTCTAATTCTGGGGGACGTTTTGTATTTGCTCTCATTCTAGGGAAGTTTTGTATTAATCTTGTAAGCCACCCTGAGTCACCACGATGTGGCGAGTGGGCAGCTATATAAATGTGAATTATAAATAAATAAACCTAGGAGTTAACCTAATTATGATTTCTAGTAAAAGAAACACAGTAAAAAAAGTCCTGCCTTCGATTTATAATATTTTACAAACAGAGAACACAAGAGATTGAAGCCATGTGTATATAAAGCCTGGCCATCACAGAATGCTGTCCATGATCAAAGACTCATAGAAAAGTGGATTTGGAAGGACCCTGTAAGGCCATTGAGTTTAATTCCTTGCTCAATGCAGGAATCCAAATCGAAGTATATCTGACAGATAAGTTTAATTTTCTCCTGAAGGCCTCTAGAGCTAGAGCATTCACCACCTGTCACGGTAATTGGTTCAATTGTTGAACTGCTCTACTGGTTAGCAAATTTGTCCTGATAGTCAACTGAAATCCGGTTTCCTCTAACTCGAGCCCATTATTACATGTCCTATATTCTAGGATGCTCAAAGCAGATCCTGTTCCTCCCCTGTATGACAACCTTTCAAGTATTTGAAAAGTACTATCATATCTTTCAGTCATCCCTCATAGGACTTGGTATCCAGTCTCCTGTTCATCTTTGCTGCCCTCCTCTGAACTTGTTCCAGATTGTTTGCATCTTTCTAAAAGTACTGTGCCCAGAACTGGACATAGTACTCAAGATAAGGTCTAACCAGTGCCAAACAGATATTGAACAACAGTTGGAAATAAGCCAGTGGATCACCCCAGTGGTTAAAAGAAAACCAGTTGACACTTAAATAATGTACCTGTTACAGATTTACATTCTCATACTTTGAAACAATACAAAACATAGAAACAAGATCTCAAAAATAGCTGCATTGGTTTCTTAGTTGATCTTATAGTCATTAAACACTTTTTTAAGGTTCAATATAAAATGTCATTGCTTAGTTTTAAAATATATATTTCTTATTATGTCTGCAATTGGAGAGGAAATCTAACTGATCTTCTAAAGTAAATCCTTATCCAGTGATTGACCTTCTGTGGCATATATTTATTTATTTAGGTTCCGTGGAAAATTCAAAACCATGCTAACTTCATAAGACCAGCAACACAGTGTGTGTGAACACATCTTTGAAGTTAGTCAGTTGGTTTGATAGCTAAGCAATTTAAAGCATGCAGACTCCACTGAATCCACGTTCTGTTGGAAAGTAATTAGCGAAAATTATTTGGAGTTTGAAAGCTGAAGGAAATACCAAATGAGCAAAAGAAATGGGACACAATATGAGGCACAAACAAAGAACTTAAGGATGGGATAAGCAGGAAAAGCTATAATCAGGGAAGACAAACTGTAAACAGAGTGATGCTAGAAGGGCAAATAAAAGGAGTCAAGGTAAAAGTCTTGGGAGATACCTTGTAAGGGTCAGTTGTGAGTGGAATTATATAGTGATAGCAGGGAAGAAACATATGAATACAGTAATACACCGGATAACATTATGACTTGGTGGTTCCACAAGTCATGACATCATCTAATTTTTAGCGTTGTCCGACACATGCATCGAACAACGCTAAAAAAAAAAAAAAAAAAGGGCCCTGACGTCAGGGACAAAATGCGCGGTTTGTCCCAGAAGTCAAACTGACCCTAGGATAGCGATTGCTAGCCTAGGATCAGCTTGACTTTGGGGGCAAACCTCTTCTCACCACCCGACACGAGGCTTGTGTCGGGTGACGAGACAAGGCGCCCGATCATGCGCCACAAGGGACAAACAGCACAGTTTGTCCCTCATGGCGCACAATCAGGAAACTCTTCTCACCACCAGACACGAGCCTTAGCGCTTGCTAAGGCTCGCTTCGGGTGGCGAGACAAGGCACCCGCTCGTGTGCTTTGTAGCGCACGAGCGGGTGCCTGTTTTCCCCACCCCACTGGCCCCTTAGCGCCTGCTACAATGCGCACAAGCAGGTGCCCTGTCTCGCCACCCGACATGAGCCTTAGCAAGCGCTAAGGCTCGTGTCGGGTGGCCAGACAAGACACCCGCTCATGCGCTACAAAGCGCGTGAGCGGGTGCCTCTTCCCCACACCCTACTGTCCCCTTAGCAAGCGCTAAGGGGCCAGTGGAGTGGGGGGAACAGGCACCCGCTGGCGTGCTACAAGGTGTGCGAGTGGGTGCCTCTTCCCCACACCCTACTGGCCCCTTAGCAAGCACTATGGGGCCAGTAGGGTGGGGGGAAGAGGCACCCACTCTGTGTCCGAAGCCCAGCGGCTAGCCTTCTTCCGCAGCCCATGCGGGCTGTGTCCGAAGCCCAGCAGCTTCGGACACAGCCCGGACAGGCTGTTGACGAAGCCTAGCGGCGCTGGGGCTAGCTAGCCCGTGCGCCACTAGGATTCATCTAGCAATCTCTGCTACTGAACTATGGTCGGGGGAAAGGCAGGCACCCGCCTGCCTTTCTCCCGACTCTAGTTTAGTAGCAGCAATCCATCGCTGGTGGGGTGTGTGGATTGGGTAGATGTTCTACCCAATCCAAACCCCCCCCCCCACACACACACACATGATTGGCTCGGATAATGCTAAAGATCGTTGAATAGAATCGTTATCTGATGCAAGGTTTTTCCAAAAATCTTGCATCATTATCCGATTCTAGCGCTATCTGGTCTAATCGTTATCCGGGGTATTACTGTACTAAGAACAGTAAAAGCTCAAAACACAGGGAGGTAAAACAGACTGAATAGGAGCCTATGGAAAGGACAACTAGAGGCAGAAAAACCTAGAAGAAATCAATGGATAAACTGGATGATTTAAAAGGAGGAAAAGGGCAAGGGAGAAAACATTTTCTATAAGAAACCCTACAGAGTAAGACTGAATTAGCCAGAGAGGCAAAGCTAGGCAAAGAAACTTTGCAAAATGTAAAAGTCTGGACTAGAGTGCTAACAAGCCTGAGGCAAGAGTAATGGGATTTAAACTGGATTTTGTACTACACAGAATGCTGAACTTGACATATTTCTGGCAGCATACTTCTAGATGTAATTTTTGAGGAGGTAGTCTTGTTGTCCCAACTATCAAAAAGAAATACAAAGCCTTCTAGATGTAGTCATTTTTACTCATTAATACTTTTTCAACTACAGAAAGTAAATGTTCACTTTAAAAATTATTTATTCCTATACTCACTCTGACAGCAAAATGCACTAAACAGTGTTGCATTAAGATACCCGAATCTGAGCTTCAACTGTTCCCCACATCTTATTTTTATTTATAGAAATTACACCTTTGTTAGTGACTTTAATTCAGTGCTCATTTGTTCTATACAGTGTTTCCCAAATGCTGGTTTTTGGACTTCAATTCCCAGAAACCTAAGTCATTTCCCCAACTGATAAGTCAATGTACTGACTTAGGCTTTTGGGAATTGAAGTCCACTAGTGGGCTGTGTACCCCTTGTTGGGAACCACTCTATTCCATCATGTTGATTCATGTTTACATTGATATCAGTGCTACTTTTTAAATTAACATTTTTCAAAGAAATTTGCAATTTTGTTACTTAGTAATGCAATCAAAATAACAAAAGAAACACTAATTGAAGGATGTTATACTGTAAGACAAAATCTGATAGTATCTTTTTCTTGAAGCACTGTTACTGATTTTATTTCTTGTATTTTCTTTAATTTTATTGCACACCTAGTTACAATAGCTGTCTACTTAACATTTCCCAACTTTCCATAATGAATGTAACTAGACAACTCTGTTGCTTTATTAAAGTGAGGGAAGTAGATCATTCTGTCATCACTATTTTTAATCATTTCACTTTCATGTACGTAATTATGAAATGATTATATGATGGCAACTTCACAGAAACAAATATACAGAGGACTAAATAATTTCTGTCTCTTATGGAGTGAGAGATTAGTGGATTTTTCTCTTCAAGGCGTACATAACCACATCACAGCTTGAGATAATGAAATATTCTGTACAATTATAAAAAAAAGTTAAAGAAAAAGCCATGAATGCACAGATTGTAGTTCTCTGGGATCAGTAATAAAAGTACTCAAGAGTTTCAGTGCCTGTTGAAATCCTTTGTCAGTCTGTCCATCCTGAAGAGGAGACATAGGAAAAGACTGCTTACCCACAGAAAAAGACTGAGACATAATGTGCTGTCTGGAAAAGGCTGTCTTTCAACTTTAATTAATAAAATGTGTAATGTCTTACCTAACACTCCTGTAAAATGACTGAAAGCACTTTACTGACATAAAAACACATTCAAACTATTAAATCAGAAAAAATGAATACAACATGGGTTCACCAGTAGATTTTAAAAAATATAAGCAAGAACACTGATGGAAACTTCAGGTTTGCTCCTTGCTGAAGAACTATAGTTAGTAATACGAACAACATTTCATTTTTACTTTGGGTTAGAACAAAGTAATTCAAACCCTTTCACTGAGAAGCAGAAAGGAATGTTAATACTCACTGTGAAATGTTCATTATATGTGGCAGGAGGAGGACATCCTCAAGAGATAGGTTGTCCTTCCTACTTGCTTCCACAGGTAGAAATGATCAGCCAATCAGGCAGCACAAGAAAGGGACCACCCTGGCTTTATCTGTAGCTCCCAGAGGAAAATTGAATAAGATCAATACAGAACAATAGAAAATAACATACTTGCTAAGTGTTCCTCTGAAGACCCGGTCATAACAACTCAAGGCAGGGGAAGAAGGTCCTCAATCCATTACATAAAATGAATGTTTCACAGTGAGTACCAGTATTCCCTTTTTTCTATAAAAAGCCCTTGTGGCACAGTGGTTAAACTGTTGTACAGCAGCCAAAACTGTGCTCACAATCCAAGTTTGATCCTGAAGGGGATCAAGGTTGACTTAGCCTTCCCTCTTTCTGACCCTGGTAAAATGAGTACCCAGCATGTTGGGTGTAAAATGCTAATTATCTTGTGAATGGCCCAGAGAATGCACTAAGCACTATGGGGCAGAATATAAGTGTAACTGATATTGCTATAATGGAGGAGGGTACCATCAAAGCCTAATATCCTAGAGTGGGACCAAGGCCAATTTCACCTAATCTACAGGCACTAAACTACTCAAACTGGACGTAGGAAAGGTCCACTACCTGCTGAAGGACTCTTTTCCCAAATGCAATTCATGTAGCAATATCTAACAAAAGAAGAGCATTGAATGGCCACCTTGCAAAATTCCTTTAGGGGCATCCTGGTACTAAATGAAACTGATGTGGCCATAATCTGAGTGGAGTGAGCAATGATGCCTCAGGACAGCCTTGAACGAGAACTCTGAGAGTACAGACTGATGCTATCATCTACCCTTTTCAGAGGCCTAAAGGGATTGTGACCTGTGAAAGATGGAGTCACAAGGACATGGTGGTCACAAGGAAAAGATATTTTCACACCAGTCATTTCAGAGAAGAAATTGTTATCTTTGCTAAGGCTTTTAGGGCTATGTAGAGATCTCAGGTCAGGAATCTATGAATAGGAGGATGAGAAGGGGGTACTTCACAGATGAAGCTTCTTGATATATGGATCTGATTCCAGGGATTTGCCCCCTCTGCTTGGAAGAATGTAGGAAACAATTTGAAACGATCTACCAACTGAGCTGTGTCAGGTTTCTTCGATGTTGATCTTCAGGAAACTCTTAAAGACACATATTTAATGACACTTACAGAGATATCCTCCCTCTGGGAAAGTAACACTCCTAAACTGCTAAGTTTCCAGAAGTCCCCTTTTAACCTAAATGTATTTATATGTGATTTTAATGATCATGTTTGAAATTTATACTACAGCAGCCCAACCCCAAATATAGGTTTCAATTGTTTTGAAATTGTGCAGTTTTTAAAACTTTTGCAAACAATTTTAAGCCAACTAGAGTAAATGGGGTATAAATACATCATGTACCTAGACAGGTAGTATATAAATACCTAGATGTACCTAGATAGATGGGGTATAAATACATCAAATAAATTAATAAATAACAGGAGGGAAATTGCCTGAAGAATTTGGTATTTTTAATCTTTTAACTTTGCTTAGTTTTAATCTCTTTTAATATTAATTTTAGACAAGATTTTATATTGTTTTATGTCTCTTTTTGAAGCTTTGTTAGCCGCCCTGGGTCTCTTTGAGGAGGGCAGCATATGTCTGATTAAATAAATAAATAAATAAATAAATATTTCCATATTCATTGCTCGGAGATTGTATGAACAATTTGGTGCAAATGTTAGCAAATTCTATCTTATAACACTCTCCTGACTGCATGTAGTACCCGGTGAAGTATAGTGGGTCTCCTATGCACAAATAATATGCTGTAGTATCCCCGCCAATGTCTAGCATCAGGTTGAGGTCTGTTTATGTTGGTTTTTCCCCCTGTATTCTGAAAAAAACAAAAGGTGGTTTGACTGCTTGAGAGAATTTTTTTCTTCCCCTCACCGGGAGTTTGTTGATCTGATCTTGTTCTGCTGTACTGAAAGGATTGAAAGAAACAAGTGTCTAATTCATGAGTTTTTGGGTCCTCTTTCTTAGATGGAGAAAGGGGGCTTTCTTTTTAACCCTCATTTTTAACCAAAACTGGGTCCATAGATGCCTTAATTTTTCCCTGCTAAAGAATGCAAGATGAGGTTATTCTCTGGTATTGTCAGCCTGCCAATATTGCCAATATTTCAGATACACCTGTCTCCAGTGTTGCAGCTTGGACCTGGGTATCAAAACTGGATTGCACATTGGGAATGCATCTGCAGCAAATGCTGAGACATTCATCATTTTGTTAATACCTTCTCTGGATTTAATCTATGTTGGGGAAAATTAATGGAAGTAATTTCCTATCCTATAGAAAGACAGGTTTCACTTACCAGTAACTGTCGTTCTCCGAGTATGTTGTTTGGGGATTCATACTAATGGGTTCTGCGCCTGCGCTGAATCCGAGCGGAGCTGAAAAGCTGATTGGACAAAAGTTTTGAAGTTAGGACCGCCCACCATGCCCAACCGCCTCTGGCACCATTTCGCACTTTTCCCTCAGTTCAATACTAGAGCTGCCTGAGGAGCATAAGGCCATCTCAGGCCGGCAGCCTCGAGGGGAGGTCAGGTTGGGCCGTGTGAATCCCCAAACAACATACTCGGAGAACGACAGTTACTGGTAAGTGAAACCTGTCTTTCTCCTTCGTGTTGTTTGGGGATGCACACTAATGGGTGACTAACAAGCTCACTTACTTGGATGGTGGGCAGCCGGCGTCCTGAGATGAAGGAGAGCGTGTGGGCATCATGGGGTGGCGGGCATCAACGAGGAGGATCGGAGACCAGCCGTCAGGATGGATCTGCCTCGTCTGACATCGACAGCAGACCTGGTGTCAACCCGGTAGTGGGTGATGAAAGTGGAGGACCTGGACCAGGTAGCGGCCTTGCAAATGTCCTCCATCGGGATGCCTTCCAGGAAGGCAGTGGATGATGCCAATGTCCTGGTGGAGTGAGCCCGGACATGAGGCGGAGGTGGCAGAGATGACATCTCAGGCCAGGTAAATGGTACCTGAGATCCATTTAGATAGTCTCTGGGCAGACAAAGGCTGTCCCTTTGACTTGCCACCATAGGCCACAAACAGCTGTTTGGCTCTCCTGAAGGACGCAGTCCGTTGTGTATAAAACAGCAAGGCCCTCCTGACATCCAACGAATGCCACACTCTCTCTTGTGCAGATGAAGGATTCAGGAAGAATGCTGGAAGCGTGATGGACTGGGCCAGGTGAAAGTCAGTCAGGACCTTGGGCAGAAATGCCAGGTCCGGGTGCAACACTACCCTGTCAGGGTAGAACTTGAGGAAAGGAGGGTCAGACCTCAGGGCTGCAAGTTCACCTGCCCTCCGGGCAGAGGTGATGGCTACAAGAAAGGCAGTCTTGTAAGAGATGAACTTAATGTCCACTGTAGCCATGGGCTCAAAGGGCGCCTTGGTGAGCGCAGTGAGCACAGCAGTGAGGGACCACTGAGGAGGTGGTACCTTGACCGGAGGGTAAGCATTACGCAGTCCCTGGAGGAACCTTTTCATAGTCTTGTCCCTGAAGGCAGAGGACAGCACAGAGGAAGGTGGGGCACTGGCCACCACCGCAGCCAGATGGACCTTGAGTGATGAGTGCGCAGATCCTAACTCAGCCAATCGCAGGAGGTAGGACATCACGTCCTGCAGGGATGCGAAGTCCACGGAGCGGTCATTGGATTGTAAGAATTCAAGAAAACGACGGTACTTGGCCCCGTAGGACTTCCCCGTGGATGGCTTACGGGAGAGTTCAAGGATCCACGCTAGGTTGGGCGGATAAGCCAGGCCGTCAGGTGCAGGCTCGGCAGATCCGACTGTAGGATCCAAGCGCCCCCCATGTGGAGGAGGTTCGGATCGTTGGGCAGGCGAAGGAAGTCGCAAGCCAGAGTCTGAAGCAGTGGGAACCACGGCTGACGCAGCCAGGACGGGGCGATCAACATCGTCCATGCACGCTCCGCACAGATCCGTACGAGGACCCGTTGGATGAGAGGGATCGGTAGGAACATGTACAGGAAGTCCTGATGCCACGGAACCATGAAGGCATCGCCCCCCGATCCATGACCGACCCCCGCTCAGGAGCAGTAACGGTGACACTTGGCGTTGGCATGTGTCGCAAACAAGTCCAGGACCGGTGTGCCCCACCGTCGGCACAGCCGGTCGAACACCGATCCGTCCAGCTCCCATTCGTGCATTGCCGTCCCTTTGCGGCTCAAAAAGTCCACATCCGTGTTCAGGGTGCCCTGGATATGGACACCTATGGGGAAGACGTGCACCTTCAGGCACCATTCCCAGACCATCACAGCAAGATGAAGGAGGGAGAGAGACTTGGTCCCTCCCTTGCTTGTTCAGATAGGCCAGGGTAGTGGTGTTGTCCGAGGCGACCTGCACCACTCGGCCCGCTATCGAAAGTCTGAAGGACCGCATTGCCTTCCACACTGCCAAGAGTTCGAGGAAGTTGATGTGGTGCCTGGCTTCCGTGGGCGTCCAGACCCCATGGATCCGTAGACCCCGGCAGCACGCTCCCCATCCGTGCGTGCTCGCATCGGTGGTGATCTGCACGGTCGGCGCGGGAAGGACGAAGAGCTTCCCCGTGGCCCCGTTGCGGTCCATCACCCACCAGTTCAGCCGGTCCTGCAGCTCGGGAGTCGGTGTGAGCCACTTCCCGAGGTCATCGTGGACGATGTCGAACGAGGCAAGGAGCCACGACTGGAGGGACCGCATCTTTAATTTGGCGTGCGAGATCACCGCCGTGGTTGACGCCATGAGTCCGAGGAGACAGAGGGCGTCCCTCACACGGATGCGACGCCTGCCTTGGATCCGTGCCACCACCGCACGGATGTCCTGCAGACATTTGGGCGGAGCGTAGGCTCTCAGAGCCAGAGAGTCCAGTACGGCTCCGATGTAGTCTATTCTTTGAGTGGGGGTCAACTGAGACTTCTTGAAGTTGACCCGCAGACCGAGACTCTGCATGAGTGCCAGGCAATGAGCAACATCGTCCTTGGCCCTCTGATTGGTCGGAGAGCAGACCAACCAGTCGTCGATGTATGGGAACACCTGGATCCCCTGCAGCCGAAGATGAGCAGCCACCGGTGCCATGCACTTCGTGAAGACCCTCGGAGCGGTGGAAAGACCGAAGGGAAGACACGTGTACTGGTAGATGTCGCTGCCCACCTGGAAGCGGAGGTAGCGGCGATGTTCCCTCCTGATGGATACGTGGAAGTACGCATCCTTCAGGTCGATGACGGTGAACCAGTCCCCGTGGTTAATCAGTGGGAGGATGGCCTGAAGGGTCACCATCCGGAACTTCCGCGCGTCAATGTGTTTGTTGAGGAGGCGGAGGTCCAAGATGGGGCGGGACCCTCCGTCCTTCTCGTCCACGAGGAAGTAGCGGGAGAAGAACCCTTCGTGAGACTCTGACGCTGCGACCGGCTCTATGACGCCCTTCTCCAGGAGAGCTGACAGTTCCTCCTGGAGTGGTGGAGACGGATCGGTGACTCGGACCCGTCCGACAGTAGGGCATCTCTCGATCGCGTAGCCAGAGTCTAAGATGGCCAAAACCCACTTGTCCGTGGTGATGGTGGACCACACCGAGAGGTAGTCCACCAGGGGACAGTATGGCAGAGTCTCGGTCACGGAGGAGTCAAACCCGTTGTTTGCTCCTCCGATCTGTCCGCTTACCAGAATGTTGGCGTTGCTGGTAACGCGGACGGGCGGCTTGCTGTCTCGGCCGGTAGAACTGGTGCCGGGGGTAGTCCTCCTGCCTCTGCTGCTGGCGGGGCTGGTAGGACGGACCTTGAGACGAGGTCTGGGGTTGGTCCTGGTGGAACCGACCCGTCCCCCGGCGAGGAGCACTGAGCTGCTTGATTGTAGCATAGTCCCCCTTCAGTTCCCCCAAAGAGGTATTGGTCTCTTTGGCAAACAGGCCCTCGCCGTCGAAGGGCAGCTCCTCCACCAGTTTCTTCACATCGTCCTGAAGATCAGCCGAGCGAAGCCAGGAGTGCCGACGTATTTGGATGGCGGAGGCTAGGTTCTTCGCCTCCGACTCCGTTATATGCCGCCCAGTTCGGATTTGCTGGAGGGCTAGCTGGTTGCCCTCCTGGCAGACGGACCCGAACTCAGCCTGACAGTCCGGTGGCAGCAGCGACTTGAAGGCCTCGACCTTCTCCCATAGGCGGCAGTTGTACCCGCCCATGGCCGTCGCGTAGTTGGCAGCACGGAAGGACAGGGAGACGTTGGCATATACCTTCCTGCCCAGTGTGTCCAACTTCTTCCCCTCCTGTGTTGACGGGAGGGGAGTGCTGCTCGCCGGAGTCCTGTGCTGGGCGCCCTTGACCACATGGGAGTTCGGCGCTGGGTGGACGTGGAGGAAGTTGGCGTCGTCACCCAGAAGTCTATACATGCCGTCCACTCTGGTAGAGACGGAGTGGGACGACACGGGCTTCTTCCAGACTTCCTTTGCTGCCTTGGCAATCTTTGGGAGAAGGCCCAGGTGGACGGGGACCAACTCCCTCCGATCGGCCATGGAGCAAACCACGTCGTCGCACTCCTCTGGAGGGGCCTCCACCTTGATCCCGAGCACGGATCTGAGGCGGGTGATCAGCGCCGTAAAGGTCCGCTGATCCTCTGGCTGGGATCTGTGGACGGAGCCGATGTCGTTGGGGGACTTCTCGGCGGCAACTGGCGGCGGCTGATCCTCCTCCATATCTGACGAATGGTCGGAGCCTTCTGACCGCTCCGAGACGCTGGGCGGTGGGAAGAAGGCCTCGGGGTCCGAGTCCGACCAGTACGGCCTGGCGGTCCTCGGATCGCTCCCCGGCAAAGGTGACTGGTGCGGAGGGAGAGAGACCTCCGACCGTGCCTGCTCCGTGCGACGCCTCTTTGGAGCCGGGCCCTCCTCACGGAGTGGTGGTGCCTCTGGAGCTAGTTCACGGAGCTGAAGAGCCTCCGGAACAGCCGACGGTGGTGGCTGAGGGACCCGGAACTGCTGGGCCACCTTCTGCACCATCGCCTCGAGGAACGGGGCGATGAGGCTCAACTGAATCGATGGCTCGGTAGCCGGAACAGGAGCCACAGAAGGGGCCATCAGGGATGCAGTCCTCCACGGTGGCGGCGGCGGAGGAGTCTCCGGCAGAGGCGGCAAGCTGGGGGCCTTCTCCGGAGAGATGACCACCGGAGAGGCCGACGACAGGCTGCCCAGGGAGATCGTGGCCGTGACGACAGCGGAGGCCAGGGATCTCGTTGATGATGGGTGAGTCGGGAACGGAGTCTGAGGCAGAGAAGATGAAGACTTGTGGTGGTGCTTCTTCTCCTTCTTCTTCCTCTCCTGTTCCTTCTTCCGCTTGAACAGTTCTGCGGCGGATGGCCGCGAAGAAGGAGCAGAGGTAGAAGGGGCCGACAAAGAAGATGCAGCGGCCTCTTCGTGGGCAGGAAAAGGCTGGGGTGCCAACGCGGCCTCCATGAGGAAAGCCTGGAGGTGGTACTGCCGGTTCTTAATGGTGGTTTTTGAGAAGCCTTTACAGACCGAGCAGGCCTGAACTTGATGTCGTTCGCCCAGGCAGCGTAGGCAACGCACGTGTCCGTCCGAACTAGGAAATTTTCTTTTGCAGGACGGACACTGCTTGAAGGCAGCCGCGGCCATCCACCAAAGCAGATGACCGAGCAGAAAAAATTATCCCGGCCGGGAGGCCCCGACACGAGATTAGCTGAGGTAAAATTACCTCATGAACAAAGTCCCCCCCCCCCGGCGGCTGAGGGGAACCCCCAGCCACATGAGGACCAAGGGATTGCAAGTCCCCTGGTCCGAGAAAAATTATTTGGCGAAAAAAATTTAACGATCTCTGAAACAATTTCAGACAAAGGGCACAGCTTTTTTTCCAAGCTCCTGCTTGCGCAGCGGAAAAAAACGAACTGAGGGAAAAGCACGAAATGGCGCCAGAGGCGGTTGGGCATGGTGGGCGGTCCTAACTTCAAAACTTTTGTCCAATCAGCTTTTCAGCTCCGCTCGGATTCAGCACAGGCGCAGAACCCATTAGTGTGAATCCCCAAACAACACGAAGGAGAAAGGAAGTTCTGCTTATGACAGAGGAACCTGAAGCTGTTCTGATAACCATAGAAGATTCATGGATTTTCTTTAAGTATTTTGCATACCTGTCTTCCTACTGTTTAAGCATACCCTTGCTGTCTCTGGTACAGAAGTGGTAGGAATCAGATCCCATTATTGCCAATGGTGCATCAACCAGAGGAACTTGTAGTCCATTAACAACAAATTGAGATAAACGTTTTTAATATGAAAAAGGGGTAGTGTAATTGCTTTGCTTTGGGGTTTCTGGGCTCCAGATTTAGACCATTCTCTTATTATGCCCACAAATTGACAGTGAAAAGGCATGTCTAAGAAATGGGGACTGGCTCTCTTGCATGCTTTCCTTGAGCCCTGAGACAAATCTGTATCTGCAGAGGAGCTGTTTTTCCTTTTTTTGGTGGATTAATCTTAAGTGTTTAATGGCTTTTCGGAACAGAAGCCCAAAGTCTTCTACATGGAAAATGAGGCAGGTTGTGTATGTGTCCTCCTCCTCAGACTGCATGGAAGAAATAGAAACCTGATTCCAGTCTCACCTCTTCAAGCTTGAGGTGTGATTATATCCAGAAGGTAGCCATGTGAATATGTAAGTCTAGGCTGCATAAAGCAGTAACACTTTCTATAATTCTCAAAGCACAGGGCAGGATTTCTATTCCTGAAAAGAGAAAGCGGGAAGAGAAAAGCCTACCCCACCCACATATGTGCTGATGTTACAGACTTTAGAATCTAGAAGGCTTGGGTAGGCCTGGGAAGCTTCAGATGAGTGCCCAGGAGGGGGACATTATTCTTTGGAGAAAGCAGCTGAAAATTCAGCAGTTGAAAATTTTTCCTTCGATTCCCAAGAGATAAGGAGTTTTATCCAGTTAATAAATTCTGGGTGAAGCACCTCATCATCTATGATAAGAGGAGAGAGGATGCTCTGGTTCCTGAATAGACACAGCTTGTTTATAGACTGTTTTTGTTGGCACCTCCTGTACTCAAGTAGTTTGGCAGGAGACTCTAAACTGCAAGGTACAGAAAGTCTCTCATGATCTGTTGCCCAGCTCTTCATTTTTTTTCAAGTGTTCTCCTGGCCTTAACAGAGGTGCCTGGAGCCAAAGGATGGTCTCCTGGTGATGACTCAGAATCCACAGAAAGACTTGAACTAACCAGCATCATCTGTGTCTCTGATATCGTCAGGATGTGGTGGAAAGAGTCTAGAAAGTGCAGCTTATAACTGAGAAAAATAGTGAAACAAATCATTGAAGAAAGGAATTATGAGCTGAATAAAAGTTTGAGGTAAGTCTGTGTAAAGTGAAGGCAGAAACAAATTGTTTCAGACAGAGTTGGCCCACAGTGTCTCCTAACTGGCTGATCAGTTCTATCCATAGAACTATGTAGGAATGACAATCAATCTCTTCAGGATGTCCTCCACTACAGGAAATATTAGTTGAAATTATTTAATGTAAAAGATGCAAATATTTGATGTTTTGCATCCTACAAGATAGCACTGTACACCATTCTTACAAACTGCTACTTGACATAGTTAACATATTCTTCAATTAACAACTAGACAGAGGCATCAAAATCCCACAAAAATGGAACTGAGATATCTTAAATGCCTCCAATTTGTTCCTGGTTTTGCTATAACAATAGGTATTGTACTTAGTCACTGAAATAAATTAAAATGTTTAGTTGAGCTACAAAAATATTAAAATCAGGGCTTCCATCTGATTAAACATATTTTAATCATGCAATAATTTATTTTAATTGATTAAATTATGAAATTATATAATACTTCTGAAACAAAAAATGGTGCAAACATTATATCAAGCACCTCAGAACAGACATTCTTCCCATCAGAAAAAGATAAAAGAATGGTTCATCTAAGATGGTGGTTGCCATCTCCACTTCTAGCCATTCTTATATTTAAACATTTTAAAAGTATTTTATGTCAAATGCATTGAAGGCAAAGTTTTAGTTGATTAAAGCTTTAAAATCTAATAACAGATTAAATATTGTAACTCTAGTTAATGCCCTCCTTCTAATAGCAGCATATACCTTCTGATAAAACACTAATAGGGTTTAGAAGTGTAGTAAACATCAATTACAAACTTTGTGAAAGCAAGCATGTTATTTCCAACAAAACCTAGTAGATAAGAACCCAGAAAGTTTCTTCTGTAGGGAGAGGAAACTTCTATTCATGCAAATAATGTTTCAGTTTCTCCTGATTCTCTGCATTAGCTATAGTCCTGGAGTCACTTCTGGAGTTACACATTTGATTCTACCTCTTCTGAGATGAAACTTGTTATCTTGACACACTTGGGAGGCCAGCACCCTGTATCAGAGGTTTTTTTTTAAAATTGCAGACCCTGTATTGTCAGCATCAAGAAAGGATGAATCTGGACTCTTCTGTTTCTTTTCTGGCTATCCTCCTAACTCTATAAAGGTCAGCCAGGCGAAGAGTTATGCAGGACATAAAAAACTCACTTTTCTTTAGATTTAAGTGGTCTAAAAAGTAAAGTACTATCTAAGTTTTGAAATCTCACGCAAAGACCACATAATTTCTTTCTATTTTAGTTTAACTAAGGAAAATAGAACAGAAAGACCTGCCATTTCAAGGAGGCTTGCACTGGCACTAAGGACTTGATCCTTCTATAGGTATTAGATAATACTCTTAACTGAGTTCTACTTTTTTTTGTTAAGTGTGGTGAATCAAAACAATTTCCAACTATTATGACACAGGAAGAGCCATGTTTCACCATCCATCTGCTTCCAAGACCCTTTTATCAAAGCACATAGCTCTCATTGGTCTTAGAAGTAGACAGATGTGGAAGCATGGATCTTCCTGTGTCATAATAGTTGGAAATTGTTTTGTCACACTTAAAAAAAATAGAACTCAATTAAGAGTATTGAGGCAATGGAAGAGACATTGGCTAGAATACTGCTGTCCATTTACATTTGTGTCTTCACCTGGGAATGCAACCAGCACCTCATTAGTCAGTGACAATTTGCCATCACTTTTTGTTGTTGTTCAGTTGCACAATCGATTCTGACCCTTTGTGACCCCTTGGACCAGTCTTCTGTCCTCCACCATCCTCAACTCGCTCAGTTCTGTGCCAATTGTCTCTATAATACAAGCAGTGATGCCATCACTACTTATGCGATTTCTTTCATGCTAGCATATACTGACAATGGGATTCTGGGCTCTGAGTAAGTAGCATCTCTTGGTCTATATAGATATGGAGTAAGATAATTGATTCTTCATTTCATGAGGTTTAACGTAATACTTCAGGTTGGTTCTGTATATTTGGAGCTTTTGTTCTAGGACTGGACTTTTAATTAGAGGCCCAGTAATCTCAAAATTTGGCAGAATGATTCTTAAATGTTTCTGCTCAATCTAATGAAGAGTCTTGCAGGACTTTAGCTCTCTTGCATTTAAAAATTAGTGGTATAAAAAGGTACTGTCCACCGTTACTTTTAAACTAAAGTCCTGTGTCTCCTCCTTTACCTTTCTGAAGCAAATGCTTCACAGTACAGTAATACCTCATATAACATTAGTATCGAATAACACGAAAATCGCATAACATCAAGGAATCTGGGGGGAAGAATTGCATCAGATAACATTAAGATCCTATGGGATGCTTCAGATAACAACCGCGAAAGCCTGTGTGGTTACAATGTATCTCTATGGATCCCATAGAGGATCAGATAACACGAAAAATCATATAACACGAAGACTTGTGGAACCAGGTTTTAGCGTTATATGAGGTTTTACTGTATGCATATGAGGCTGTAGCGAAAGCTAACTGTCACTGAAAGATGTGTCAGATATTTTTGTGTTACATTTAATAAGCAGAAGGAATGGCCTACCTGCAAATTCTGTTCTTCAACTGCTATGCTTAGATATTTATGGATGACCTCTTCAGCCTAAATGGGACCTTTCTTGAAAGTAAAAACTGTTAGGACTCAAACAGAGAACTTTTTTCTCAGCCAATAGGTTGTACCACTTCAAGAAGAAACCCTGCTAATCTTTGGTTTGAGTGTTCAACGAGTTAAAACATACAGTATTAGGCAAGATAGTGGGGCATGTGGGAGGAATCACTCTAAAAAAAAACCCCAAATATACAAAAACAATTCTACTTTCTTTGACAGTTATGCACAATCACATATGAGTGATCACAAAGCTAAACAAAGATAAAGAAAGGAAAGAAATTTACAGTCACCCTATAGCACTAAACCAGGAGGATCTTGTCTTTCTTCTCCAATTCACTGGAACTAAACAGGCAGCTGCCAGAGTGGTGGCAACCTGTACATCTGAATTCTTCAGCTTTTTAGAATTGGGAAAAGTGGTTTGATTTCACCAGGTTTCAAAATTCCATGTACTTTATCACTGATTTTTTAAAAATCCCTGTTCACAGATGAATTTGTTGCCAGACTATTGATTTCCTAATGATACTTCCAGTTCTTTGTTTTTATGCTGATTCTTAGGTGCTGATAGGAAGTTTTGCATTCATTTTATTTCTGTAAATTGCCTCTACTAATTATTTTTGAGGCTTTTTATTAAAAAAAAGAATGGAAACTTATAGATGATTTGCACACCATTCAAATGGAACTTGTGCAATGAGATAAGACCTTAGGATAAATGAGAAAACTGCATATTTAATCTTACTAGAGACTTCCTTATTTATTAAAACATGTTAAGTTTTATATTAAGAATGTTTAGAATTCTCATCTATGATTGTATTTTAAACTTAATAACCCTAGTATTTTAAGTAAATTTTATGATACAGTAATACCCCGGATAACGTGAGTACCGGATAGCGCTAAAACCGCATAACGTTACAAGATTTTCGGAAAAATCTTGTATCGAATAACGCGATTTTTAACGTTATCCGATACAATCGTTCTTAGCAGCAGGGGGGCTGGAAAGCTGAACGGGGTTCTCCGTTCAGCTTCCCAGCCACCCTGCAGCTACGGAGGCAGGGGTGGGGAGGCTGGAAAGCTGACGGGGGGCTCCCCCGTCGGCTTCCCCAGCCACCCCACAGCGGCGGAGGCAAGGGCGGGTGGCTAGGGAAGCCGACAGGGAGTCCCCGTCAGCTTCCCCAGCCACCCTGCAGCTGTAGATCGGGTCCTCTGATCTCTCTGGAGCAGGCAGGAGACACGATCCAAGCTGTTTCTGGGCTTCCCTGACGTCCTCAGCCAGTGCAGCAAGCCAAAACGTCAGGGTTCGAATCCCGACATTCTGTCTCGCTGCACTGGCTGAGGACGTCGGGGAAGCCCAGAAACAGCTTGGATCGGGTCTCCCCACCTCCCTGGACCTGGCGGGGGGGGGGTCAGAGACCCCAAAATTGGTAAAAGAAAATCCATTTTTTTTTTACCAATTTTGGGGTCTCTGACCCCCCCGCCGGGTTCAGGGAGGTGGGGAGACCCGATCCAAGCTGTTTCTGTGCTTCCCCGACGTCCTCAGCCAGTGCAGCAAGCCAAAACGTCAGGGTTCGAATCCCGACATTCTGGCTTGCTGCAGCCTCAAAGAGGGTGGGGGAACTTCAAAAATAGCGCGCATTGGCTCTAGGGAGGTCGGGAGACCCGATGCGCGCTAATTTTGAAGTTCCCCCACCCTCTTTGAGGCTGCAGCAACCCAGAATGTTGGGATTCAAACCCTGACTTTTTGGCTTGCTGCACTGGCTTGAGGACATTGGGGAAGCCCAGAAACAGCTTGGATAGGGTCTCCCCACCTCCCTGGACCCAGTGGGGGGGGGGGGGTCAGAGACCCCAAAATTGGTAAAAAAATGGACTTTTTTTAAAACCAATTTTGGGGTCTCTGACCCCCCTGCCGGGTCCAGGGAGGTGGGGAGACCCGATCCAAGCTGTTTCTGGGCTTCTCCGACGTCCTCAGCCAGTGCAGCGAGACAGAATGTCGGGATTCGAACCCTGACGTTTTGGCTTGCTGCACTGGCTGAGGACGTCGGGGAAGCCCAGAAACAGCTTGGATCGGGTCTGCCCACCTCCCTGGACCCGGCAGGGGGGTCAGAGACCCCAAAATTGGTAAAAAAAGATGTGCTTTTTTCAATTTTGGGGTCTCTGACCCCCCCCCCGCCGGGTCCAGGGAGGTGGGGAGACCCGATCCAAGCTGTTTCCAAAGTTCCCCCACCTCCCTGGAGGCTGCAGCAAGCCAAAATGTCAGGATTCAAATCCTGACGTTCTGGCTTGCTGCAGCCTCCAGGGAAACAGGGCTTTTTTTAACATTGTGTGTTCAATGTATCGCACAACGTTAAAAACTGGATAATGACGGGACTTGTGGAACCAAGTCATAACGTTATCCGGGGTACTAACGTACTGTCTTAGGCTTCTGGGAACTGAAGTCCAAACACCAGCATTTGGGAAACACTGCTCTACTCAATGCATAAAATGGAAGAAAAAATGAGCAAAAAAAAAGTCTAAACCTAAATCACACACTGAACTGTGATAGCGTTAGGATAGAAACGCAAAAGGAACACCAACCAGTGTTGAATATTCATGCAAATAAATATATGAATTAGCATCTGGAATCCAGTTGGAGTAAGTTAAGCTATGAAACTCTGATGTCGACTGATTAAACAGATTTTTATACTGGTCATTTAGCAGAAAGCCACTAGCCTAATTGGTTTACAACAAAGTTAAGAACTCCTGAGCACCATCCCAACCCAACAAGCAATAAAACAAAAAATTCAAATACAAAATGTAGTAGACATGATAAGAAGTTGAAAAAAACTGCTAATGGAGCAACCCATGCAGTACCTTCACCAGGACCTACTGTTTGCAGACACCACCCAGGATTCCTTGTCAACAAAATCTAGCTGCAGGATAGCTCTCATGCCAAGGCAACCTTACATCCTTCCAGGCCTTGGTTTTACAAGAACTGCATAGTGGGGGCATGGTCAGGACCCTGGTGGGGAACGTTTGGGCACCCCTGACCTACATTGACAGCAGCTAGAGAAACCGCAAAGACTGGGGTTCAGCAGTCATTGTAAGCATATGTTAAAGAGGAAACAAGTTCAACCCAGGAACTATTGGCCTATCAATCTACTTAATATCATCAGTAAACTATGCACAGCAAACTCAAGAGCTGGCTGGAAGAGGAACCTAATAGCAGAAGAACAGGCTGGCTTTAGGGAAAGTAGGCCCACATCAGACCACAAGCTCCAACATCTCATTGAGAAATATTTATCAAAGAACTCAGTATTACTGTACACTACTTTCATCTATCTAAAGCAGCGTTTCCCAACATTTTGGACTTCAATTCCTAGAAGCTTAAGTCAATTCCCAAAAGCACTGATCAGCCAATGTACTGACTTAAGACTTCTGGGAATTGAACTCCCCCTGTGAGGTGTGTGCCTCATGTTGGGAACCACTGATTAAGGCTGCCTTCAACTCACTCTCCAGGACTAAGCTGTGGGAGAAGCTTGGGAAATCTTCCTCTGACTGACACCTGCTCCACTTGATCTGAGCTCTGCACACCAACACATACCTTAAGGTCAGGTACTCCCAGCAGCAAAACCTTACAGAGCCAGTAATCATATTGAAGGGCACCAAGCAAGGTTGAGTAAGGCAACCTTGTCTATCACTAAGGTGGGTTTTTTTTTTTTAGAATGAGCCAAACAATCCTTTCTGTAGAGATGAACTGATAATTGAATGGCCCATCAAGATGTACTGAAATCTAATGGAGAGATTGAGGTTTACAAAATGCACCTTATTCACATCATCAGATGTTACAGGGTGAAAATCATCCAATAAGATTGGACATGACAATGCATTAGACACCTCAACATGATTAACTTCAAGGTCCTATTGGATGGTTTCTATCTTAGATTGAAAATGAACTGTAACTAATTACAGTTACAGTATTTACATCTGATGGAAGCATATTCAGTTGTCCAGTAGTGGCAAAGTCATTGACAACCCAATACAATTCCTCTTGTTAATTTGAGGCTTCACTGAAGTTAGTGTTTTAATCTCTTTTCACAGCTTTTATTGCACCACTATATTTAGTGGACAGCTTAACTGCAATTACATTATTTATTTATTCATATTTATATTGCTGCCCACTCGCCGTGGCAACTCTGAGGGAGCTTTCCTCTACTTGCTCTCTAGCCTTCTCCTTGTCTGTTTCATCACTTGTAAACTCATCAGTGAACCAGAGTTAGGGTCGAGCTCTCAATTGGAGAGGGTCACCAATGAATATAACTTGGACACCAGGGTTTTGACAGGAGCACTGACCAGATCAGGTGGAAAACCACTTAAGGCATTTGTCAGAAAACGACATCTTTTTCCTAATGCTCACAAAGCTTGATTAAGTTGTAGTTTCAAATAGGCCTCAGAAAAACTCTTTTGTCTTCTCTGAGCCTCAAGGCTGTGTCACAGACAGCATGTTTTCCAGTATTTCTTATCTTTTCTAAGTTAGCTGAGAGCCATGTTTTGGCTAGTGCCAGTGCACTCTGTGTGCACGTGTGTAAACAATGTGTTGTTTTGAGAAAGTTCTCTCTGTTACTTGATTGGCTAAAGCTATCCCACCTGACTGCAAATTCTCCATTTTGGAGAGAAGAGTTTGTCTCTGCTTCTCCATGAGTTAAGACCTGTTTTTGATTAGAGAGCTTTTGTTTCTGGATCTCTATGGGCTAACATCCTTAGCCTAGGAGCTATGCATTTTTGCTCCTTAAAAATGGTTACCTAGATTACCTAAAAGATCTTGGACTGTGTATTGGACTGACTTATGCTACTGACTTTTATTCTTTATGAAACTGATCAATAAATCTTCATCCTGAACAACTTGTCTTCATTGGACTAAAAGGGTAAGAGAAGCATTGCATTTCACACACAACTTTGAAAACGCTACCCAATTAAACCTCCTTGTAGCTGATAAGCAGCTGAAAAGTTCTTATTGCCGTCCAGCTCGCCCTGTGTAGGTTTGTTTTGGTTTACAGGAGGTTTTCCAGAAGTGAGGGGGCCGGCTGGTACGTGACAGCATTCTTGAAACCAATTGGAATCAAGAGTGTTCAGGGCTGGACCATTTTAATGCTATTCATTGCAGCCATTTCAGGGGAATGAAAAACTTCTTATCCGCCCATGTGCCCCAGGTTCAAGAGATCCCTAAAAATCCCCTTCATAACTAGGAAGCCTTTGGAAACTGTGGAACATAATAAGGAATGAATTAAAGTCAGTAAATTACTGCTGCCGCCCGGCAGTAGTGATTTTCCTACTTTAGCAGGATTCTGGCTAGGGTATTTAATTTTGTCAAGCCCCTCTTGGTCTTATCCTCCATACTAGTGTTTTAGCCATTATGCGTGCTTTGCTAGCCAGCAGAACTCAGGTACTGGTACCATTCAACTTTTTCACTTCCCTCTCCATATATTACCATGCTGAAGGCTATATGTGTATATAAATAAGATAAACCAGCTGTGTGGATGGGTACAAAAGATGTCAAGCCAGCTTTTGCAACAACAAAAAAAAGTGGGCAAGAGTAAAAGGCCTGGTATTTTATTTTATGCAAAAAGGATACAAAGCGTTTTATATACTGAACATTTCTAGAGTCCCCACCCATCAAGGTTCCTCCAAGTAGCTTCCAGGTTTACTGATGTTTCAGACAAAAACTTTCTTCTTTTCTCAGCAACAGCTGGTTGCTCTGTTTTGTTTGCTTTCGCCTTTTCTCCCTCATTCACTCCAGGTAGGAACTGTTTCATGAACCTGTGATTGCAGAAGCTGATGGGTAGCCGTTTGGGTTCAGAGGGAAGCAGTACTCTCTTAGCACAAAAGCTCATGGGACTTCCCTAACCACATCTTTCTCCAGCTAAGCTCCCTTCCCTTGGTTTATCAGAAAACAAAAACATAATAAAATAAAATAAAAACAAAATAACAAAACAAAAACACTGCAGCACTTTAAATATTTTAAAGACTACCTGCTATATTTTCACTTGGCTGCCATTTTGTATCCTCTGCTTCAGGTGGGAGGCTGCCCTTTCATTCACTTTCTCTCTTTCCTGGTTTTTCTTTTGAAGGGCCACCAGTTTTTTAAAGTATTAGTATGTGTAGATTTAAACATCAAAGGAGTGTATTTATTAAGAAATACATCTCATATTCAATGTATTTAGGATTCTAACTCTGGCATCTGGTAGGTCAGATATATAATTTTTTAAAATTTCTTCCTAGTCTGTGCATATTGTCCAATATTCCTGTGTACAGCAGAATTTGAAAGGTACCACGCGCACAGGAAACACATTTTTCCATTCACCTCTGAAGTTTTACTTTGGAACTAAATTGTTAATAATTTTGTTACATTTTTATTAAATATGTAACCTTCTTTAGGCACTGGGCCCCTAGAAGTCTGGAGAAACCACTGTTCTAATTTGTTGCTTTTATTAGATCTAAATGTGAAAGTCTCTGCCTATCTCAAGTATATCTCTAAAACTACATTTACAAAGTTCATTGCAAAAATGGCTGTTTGAAGACTTGTGTTTCACTCAGACATAAATAGAGTAACCATGAAGAGGTGAGATGGACATTACTGTTCAGCATTTTTCTTACTTTCAGTATACATTTATGGTACACATTTATCTATACATGTCTTAATCTATTTGTTTTTAGGAAGTAAACTCTTTTTGAACCAATGGCTTCTTTCTTCAAGCCCTGGTTCCAATCTTGTTGCTAGACAGCTTATTCTAGTTCAAATGGGCCAAAACCTAAAAAACAGTTTACCCATTAACAGGAACACAATGCAGATAATTTAGGGTTTTTGATCTAGATATTTGAGCATTCCCAGAGATTCTAGGGAACAGAAAGCAGAACAAAAACTTTAAAACTTAATCTAGTAAAACAGTTTCTACTACACTGATTCACAGTCAGATTAATAAAAAGTACTATGTCAGAAGGAAATAAAGAGAACAGGGAAGTTAAAGGGAATTAAATGTGGCAGTGTCGAGATAGGAGGGCAGGCAAAGCAACAGAAAAAAGGAGGGATAGTGATAGGTTAATTAGAAGACAGAATAATGGGCCCTAAGTGGAGAGGGAAAATATTTTTATTTCTCCTGGGACAAATTAAATCCAAATATTAGGTAAATAAGTTATTCCCAGGAGAAAACAAAGCATCTGGGAGTCAGGTATTCCAAGGCAGATGCAGGGAATCCAGCGTGTACAATCAAAGGGGCAAGAGGCAAAAAACCGAAAGACAGCTGGCAGCTTTGAAAAACAACCAAAGACAGGGTGACTGCGAACAAGGCCACATTCAGAAGGGCACAGTTAATTGAAGAATCCATACAAAATCAAGGATTTCTCTTGTATAGATATGGGAGCAGGGAGGTGATCAATAGAAAGCACCTAATAAAATAAATGGGACTTGCTAGTAAAATAAATAAATAAACTGACTTCCATTGATTACTAACTGTATACTCCAGATGAAGATAATACTGGATTATCCTTCAGTTTTACCGGCCAAATCTTAGTGGAGCATAAATGATGCAAAACAGAGAAAAATATTTTACAACTTAACCTTTTTTTTATTAGGTAAATAATTTTAAATGATTAGATGAGCAAGTAATCATCTTCCATGGCATGTACAGTAAAACACCAGATAACGCTAAAACTTGCTTCCACAAGTCTTGGTGTTATCTGATTTTTAGTGTTATCCAATCCATGTTAAAATCCTATGGGATGGATCGGATAACGTTAAAACTCCATAGAGATACATTGTAACCGCACAGGCTTTAGCGGTTGTTATCCGATCCATCCCATAGGACCTTATTTATTTATTTATTTATTATTTATGTATTCATATTTGTTTATCGCCCCCTCCTCCCCAAAGGGAGCCAGGGCGATTTCCAACAATTTTAAAAACACTTAAAAATTAAAAACTTTAAAAAGCTTAAAAACTTAATTAAAAGCTAGGTATTATAACTTAGACATACTGGGGGTCAAACCATCCAACTGGCTGGGGAAATTGAACCATCCACTGACCTGCCAGCCAGGTTTTCACTCCTTCCCTAAAGGACAGCAACTCCGTCTGCAGGCGTAGCTCTATCGGGAGGAGATTCCACAGGGCCAGAGCAGACACTGAGAAGGCCCTCCTTCTAGTGCCAGAGAGATGCGCCTCTCTGGCTGACGGCACAACCAGAGAGCCTCTCCGGTCCGCTCTGGTGGGCCGGGTAGATGTCCTTGGGACGATGCGGTCTCTCAAGTAACCTGAACCACTACCATAAAGGGCTTTAAAGGTAATAACCAGCACCTTGAATTGCACCCGGAGGCAAACTGGGAGCCAGTGCAGCTCCCTCAGCAGCGGTGAGGCATGGGCATAACGCCCGCATCCCAACACCACTCGTGCAGCTGCATTCTGGACCAGCTGAAGCCTCTGAATGGTCACCAAGGGCAGCCCCATGTAGAGCGCATTACAATAGTCAAGTCTGGAGGTGACCAAGGCATGTGTAACCATGAGCAAGGACTCCCGGTCTAGGAACGGCCGTAACTGGCAAATCACACCAAGTTGTGCAAAGGCCCTCCTGGCCACGACTTCCATCTGCTCTTTGAGTAGTAGTCACGAGTTCAGGAGAACCCCCAGGTTACGTACCGGGTCTGTTTGGGGCAGGACTGCCCCGTCCAGAACCAAAGGTGGTAGTTCCCGAGATAACACAGGACCCCCAACCCACAGCCACTTAGTCTTGCCAAAATTCAGTTGTAGCCCATTGTCCCCCATCCAGACCTTAACAGCCTCCAGGCACCTGGAAAGGACTTCCACTGCATCGCTAGGGTCCCCACGGGCTGAGATATACAGTTGGGTATCATCTGCATACTAATGATACCTCACCACATGAGAACGGATGATCTCACCCAATGGTTTCATGTAGATATTAAATAGGAGAGGTGAGAGCACCGAGCCCTGAGGCACCCTGTATTGGAGCCGCCTAGGACTGGACATCTCACCCTTCAACCACACCGACTGGGTCCGGCCCCTCAGAAATAAGGAAAACCAAGCCAACACTGTGCCTTGGATCCCCAATACTTGGAGCCTTCCCAGAAGGATACCGTGGTCAATGGTCAAGAAGAGCCATCCCGCTCCGTCCAGAGATCATCCACCAGCGCGATCAATGTAGTTTCCATCCCATATCCGGGCCTGAATCCTAACTGAAAAGGATCCAGGTAATCCACTTCATCCAGGAACTCCTGTACACGCCATGTGACTGCTTTAACGTTAACCTTAACGTTATTCAATCCAATTCTCCTCCCCAGATTACTTAACGTTATGCGATTTTAGGGTTATCCGATCCAATCGTTATCCGGTGTTTTACTGTATATGAATTTTTCAGTAGTTCTCTCTGTGTGTAGGGTGTGTGTATGTTATATAGTACCTTTGCTGTTTTCAGGATCATAGTTCTTGCTGAACAAAAAAGAAAAAGGATCAATACATTATTTCCCCCTGCAGCAGTATAATCTTGATACATACATTAGAATTGGTAACTATATACTGTTAAAAAAATATGTTTTGACTTTCCCTCCAAAATTATGTACTTCAAAAAGGAAATGTAAAAGTGTCAGATAATTAATTGCCAAATTTCAGTTGCTTAAGCCAAAGTGTAACCTTCGGTCAATTCCTCTCCAGTAAGAATCTCTGCTGTGACTATATGGGGCAGTTTGCACAGGTATGTGTGTATGAGAGAGAGACAGAGAGAGAGACAGAGACAGAGAATGAATCACACCAGGGACACTTTGTTTACAAGAAGGAGCAAAGTTATAATTTGATTTCCACTAAGTTACAGGACTTTTGCTAATATGTCTTTCTTTTCTTTGGCAATTAATGCAACAAGTAGAATGCAGGCTTTTCAGGATTGCCTGGAGCAAGTGTGGAATGCTCAAATAACATACAGAAGCATAGAGAAAACCATCCTTAAAACTGAAAACATTTTTTAAACTGCAGCCTAGACAGTAATCTGTGATACAGTTATCTCACTGTTCTACCACAGCCAGGCTATTTAAATGCCATTCAGAAGCATTAATCTGTTTTGCTATAATGCTTTCTATGCAAGGTAAAGTATAAACAATGGAGAATGCAATGTAGCACCATCTAATGGGCAAAAGTAGTAAGTGCACTGATATAACCACAAACCCATTAGCCCAGCATGGGCTTTAAACCCCAGCCACAGCCACAGATCAAAAGAAGGAATTTAAAAAAAATATATGAGATAGTATAAAGGGAAGCACAGCAAAAGGCCACATCAGAAGTCTGGAGGTCATCCGCAGAAGGACAGGAAAACAAGGCAATTCCAGGGATGGCTCCCCTGATAATTCTGACACCATTCTGACAGCACATTGGTTGATCTGAGCCCTTCTCTTTTTCTACTTTTAACTAGTAGCTGTAGCATCTGGTGTGTTTTTAATCTGTTTTTAATCTTTCTCAGTTTTTAATTTTTAAAAAGTTTTAAGGTTTTTAGATGGAAGCTCCCACTTCCTAATCCTGGGCCTTATCTGCCCAGGGAAGGAAAAGACTAACGTCCTCTGGCCGGAAGGAGGAATGGATTTTAGTTGTTTGTGTTGTGCGTGAGTTATTGTTGTTTTGTTTTTGTTTTTTTCTCCTGATTGTAAACCGCCCTGAGTCGCCACGGCGAGTGGGCGGTGATATAAATCTAAATAAATAAATAAATGTAGCAGCAAGAGCAGGCATTCTCAAGATGCAGCCCACGGCACCATTTCATGTGCCCCACAAACGACTCCACCATACAAGAAAGTACCATGTGGTGGAGGAAGGGTAAAATGGCCATCCGGCCCCTGAAGCTGTCTGAGGGAGTATGACCCGGCCTCCAGCTTTAAAAGGTTGAGAAGTCCTGAGTCAGAGCATCCACTTCCTTCCTTCCTGAAGTAATATCAACACCCTGGAATTCAAATACTGTACAGGAAAGAACTGGATGAATTTCAACTGTATTTTTCCTGCTTAAGGCTTATGAGTTTAACATTTCACTTTTGAACATTTCAATATTTTAAATATTTCCTTTTAAAGATTTTGCTGCATAAATGGTTTAAAAGACATAAGTATTTTTAGGCTATAGCACTTGTATTTAAAAATAATATTAAAATGTTACTTTAAGCTCCTTATAACCTGAATTTCTGTACAGTATTTGTATTTTTTTTTGCTCCTACATGCAACTTTTATATATTTTTGTCATGATATGCTTGTAGCTTTTCATGAGGGTTACCATGGAGATTTCTGAATTTACATGCCTGTTATAGATTTTTAACATTTTTGAAATACTTTGGAGATTGTTATACAGTAAAATCTCACATAAAGAACACCTCACTTAGAGAGTAACTCTCTTAAAGAGCAGAATTTTCTCTGAATGGTCGCTTCACTTAACAATTAAAACCAACCAAAAACTCGCTTAACAAATAAATCGAGGTTCGCAATCCCCCTTGCCAGAAGTCACAATTGGTCACTTACAATGGTGTTTCACTTAAAGAGAAAACTCGCTTAAAGAGCAATCCTGTGGAATGCATTATGCTATTTAAGCGAGGTACAACTGTATATAGAAGCAATGTAGTTAATAAAGCTTATAGAATAGAACAAGCTGGATCACTTGGCATTAGTGCAACATTGACACTCAGATGAAATAGGCTGACACTGAACTGAGACAGGACATGGCCCTTCAGGGTGTAAACTCCATTGATGAAATTCCTTGTCAGCTGGGATTAAACCTGGAGTTGTTCATGGTGGTCTGTTACATAGGAAACCTGATGAATTACATGCAGAGCATCTTAAGAAATACCTGGCAAGAGGCAATCTTTGGACATTTACTTTATTATGAAAGAAGACACGTAAAGAACCTCAAATCAAAACCTTCACAATGGAGACCACACTTCTGGAAATCCCTTCACAGCTCAACTGAACTCAGTCAGAAAGCTATGGATGTATTGTTATTGCCTGTGGTAGTAGTGGTCTCTCCCGAATTACTAATTATCATTAAATACTTTATATATTGCTTACTATAAGACAGATAGGAGTTAATCTTTTTTATGACTAGAAAATACACAACACTTCCCAAGTACAAACAGTTGGGAAGCCCATAGACTTTCTTGTGACTCCTGGTTGCAGCAGGGAAGCAACGACTTCCCACCTATGGAGCAACTGAGCAGGGGGCAAAGCATGCTGTCAGAACTCTGAAGTATTAGCAAGTTCGAACACTGCTTCAGTATTTCTACAATGAGAGTACGTGATACTTGATGTTAAACACTAAACATATTTTAAATGTTTACCAATGTGACTTTTCAATCTGTAAATTTATATTCGTACTTTTAACATTTTATTAGAAAAAAATTTACACAAACAAAAATATTTTTTCTTGATATATTCCTTAAGATTCTCCAAATAAGATAATTATTTTCTTAAATGTCATGATTTTAAAAGGAAATTATTGAATCTTCCAGAATTCCTGGAATTTTGCAAATAAGCAGCTACTGAAAATATTAGATTTTTCTTAATAGAGAAGGGTATGTTAAGTAAATTATAATTAGGTTGCATCAAGTTTGTTCTAGCTTATGGCAAACAAACCTCAGGATTTTCTGGGTATAAAACAGTTATTCTCAACAGGGTGGGATGTGGTTAATTCCCAGAAACCTAGGCCAGTACACTGGCTGATGTGCTTTGGGGAATTGACTTAGGCTTCTGGGAACTGAAGTCCAAAACCCAAAGACTGGGAAACACTGGTATAAAGAGTACAGAGGTGTTTCTCCAGTCCTCCTTTCTGCTGGTGTTCTAAGATTTTTGTGGGTTGCCCAAGCCCACACAAATTGCTGGCTACTCAAACCCTTTTAGCCACACATACTATGGGTGTCTTTAGCTGGCTTTGGAGGCAAAATGGAGAATTAAACTCCAAACCCCTGGCTCTGCAAGTAAACATGCCTACTCTCTGAACTATATCAGCTTTTATTCTAGGTAAAAATCCTCATGAAATACACACATACATTTCTTTCAACATGCATTAAAAACTACCTTTTCGTAACACAAAGAAATTATAACAATGGTCAAAACCCTGTTGCTTAACAATTATATTGCAACTAGATTATGACTACTGAATCAGTAGTGAACTGGAAAGTCAACTCTTCTATAAGTTCCACTGACTCAAAGCACCTACTCTAGCAACTTATAATGCTAATCAACAGCATTTCAGCAGTTGTCTTAGAAAACAGTCTTTTTTCTGTTCTTAATGTCCAAAATATAAATACAATTATCTTCCTGGTGTTTCTGAGAGATAAACAACCTTTTAGAAAATTAGACAGTGAAGACTGCTGTATCAGACCAATGGATAGCATCTGTGCTAGCTTCCACAGAGACTTAGCAGACAGATTTTCAGAAACCTACAAGCAAGATAAATTATTAGTAGCATCCTCTGTTGTTGAAACTTATTCAGTGGTATCCTGCAGGGATCCTGTATTATGAATAGTAGCCACAGTTAGCCATTTTCTTACTTGTCAAATTCCCTGACAATGAGCTTCATAGTTGAAACTCTCGCCACCGACCGGAGTTGGAGGGATTTAAGAGCCGCCAGAGCCACCAGTTGAAGCTCAGGACGCAGACGCCCTCCTCCGCGCCCTCGCCACCGGCCGGAGTTGGAGGGCTTTAAGAGCAGCAGATGTGGTAGAGGACATTGAGCCTGGCCCTCATTGAGGACGTTCAAGCAGCAAGGACTTTTTGTTATTTAATTACCATTATTTAATTGCTATGTGATACTGTATTGCTATGTGCCATGTGCTACTTTAGTGTGTCTTATAATATTTTTATTGTGTTGATGGATATTATGTTGATTGAATGCTTTTATATTGTATTGATATGTCTGTAAGACACTCAGAGTCGCACTTCACGATTGGGGTGGGATATAAATCGAACATAGAATAGAATACAATAGAAACATCTGATATGTGGAAAAGTACTGGTTGGTACTTTTGAGATGGTTAGATGGTATTGTTGATGAAATGGACGTAGAGCTGAGTGGGCTGTGGAGGATGGTGGGAGATAGGGGTGCCTGGCGTGCAGTGGTCCATGGGGTCGCAAAGGGTCGGACTTGACTATGTGGCTGACAACAACAATTGGTTGGTTGGCTTGTTACAGTACTTCTATGGTGCCTTACAACCCGAATTTGTTGGGCAGCTTAATTCAGAGAACTAAATACAGTTCTTCCCTTTCCCTGCCTAAAATCTTCCACAATCCATCTTCACTGGATAACCCACAATTCTAGTATTAGATGGAAAAAGGTAATTCTCAATCATTTTCTCCACACTCTATGTAACTTCTTAAATGTCTACCACAACAATCCTTATTTATCCCCCTTATAATCGTAAAAAGTCCCTCTAAGTAATTATTTTTGTAAAATACAGTATGTAGGTGCAAAAATAATGCAGGGGGAAAAAACTTTTCAAAATGTATCTTCATCGAAGTTAGAAAAACAGTTACAGCAGAGCAGCTGAAATGGCTAAGAAAGCAAACACACCTTTCTTCTGCAATAATCTCAAAAAATATAAATTACTCCAACACAAATCTGAAATGTTAGAGGGTATGGCACAAAATAGAGGTACTTTCAGTCAATTACACATTCTGTATGATCAGCTTAGTCAAATTTGAATGCTGCTATTTAAAACATTATTACGTATTTATGAGAATAGATAACCAAACTAAAAGGCCCACTAAATTGTATTACTACTGTTGTTACTATTATTATTACTATTAGACTCACAGTTGAAGACTGGTATAAAATTAACAGTTCTATTGGAGGTGTCTGGAATTCATAACATGGAGAAAATATGGAAGTAATTCATTATACTTAGACAAGTGCTGAAGAATGATCTTTAGGGCATCCAGTGATAACATGATGAACTGTTTCTTTAGACTTGTGACAGGCCCTAAATATAACACTTACAACTTGCCCTCATAATTATTTTCCGATAGCATCTAGTGCAAATAAGTTTTTGTTGTTAATTGACTATTAGGATTAAAACTAGCTTTTGGAAGCACAGAGGTATTTGAGCTGTTGAACAAAGTTTATCTTGAAAATTTTAAATTCGTTTACAAAGCTTTTTAACTTTTAAATGATCATAACTGTGCTCCTAAAGAGAAAATTAAAACATTTTAACAAGCATCTGAAATATGCAGTACATTTTTAAAAAGCACTTTATACAGACTTGGAAGATGTTGAAAGAATAAAGGACAGGTTTCACTTACCAGTAACTGTCGTTCTCCGAGTATGTTGTTTGGGGATTCACACTGATGGGTTCTGCGCCTGCGCTGAATCCGGAGCGGAGCTGGAAAGCTGATTGGATAAAGAGTTTTGAATGTGGGACCGCCCACCATGCCCAACCCCTTTAGGCGCCATTTCGCGCTCTCCCCTCAGTTTGATATTAAAGCTGCCCGCTAAGCCTAAGGCCATCTCAGGCCGGCAGCCCTGAGGGGAGGCAGGGTTGGGTTGTGTGAATCCCCAAACAACATACTCGGAGAACGACAGTTACTGGTAAGTGAAACCTGTCCTTCTCCTTCGTGTTGTTTGGGGATGCACACTGATGGGTGACTAACAAGCTCACTTACTTGGATGGTGGGCAGCCGGCGTCCTGAGATGTAGGAGAGCGCGATGGCATCATGGATGGGCGGTCATCAGCGAAGAGGATCGGAGACCAGCCGTCAGGATGGACCTGCCCCGTCTGACATCAGGGGCGGACCTTGTATCAACCCGGTAGTGGGTGATGAAGGTGGAGGACCTGGACCAAGTGGCAGCCTTGCAGATATCCTCCATCGGGATGCCCTCTAGGAATGCAGTGGAGGAAGCCAGTGTCCTGGTGGAGTGAGCCCGGACATGAGGCGGAGGTGGCAGGGATGACATCTGATAGGCCAGGTAAATGGTACCTGAGATCCATTTAGATAGTCTCTGGGCAGACAGAGGCTGTCCCTTAGTCTTGCCACCATAAGCCACAAACAGTTGTTTTGCTCTCCTGAAGGACGCAGTCCTCTGGGTGTAAAACAGCAAAGCCCTCCTGACATCCAACGAGTGCCACACTCTCTCTTGTGGAGACGAGGGATTCAGGAAGAATGCTGGAAGCGTGATGGCTTGGGCCAGGTGAAATTCAGTCAGGACCTTGGGCAGGAATGTCAGATCTGGGTGCAATACTGCCCTGTCAGGGTAGAACTTGAGAAAAGGAGGGTCAGACCGAAGGGCTGCCAGCTCCCCTGCCCGTCGGGCAGAAGTGATAGCTACAAGGAAAGCAGTCTTGTAGGAGACAAATTTAATGTCCACCGAAGCCATGGGTTCAAAGGGTGCCTTTGTGAGTGCGGTGAGCACTGTAGTGAGGGACCACTGAGGGGGTGGTATCTTCACTGGAGGATAGGCGTTGCGTAGCCCTTGAAGGAACCTTTTAACAGTTTTGTCTCTGAAGGCGGAGGACAATACTGAAGAAGGTGGGGCCTTGGCGACCACAGCAGCTAGGTGGACCTTTAATGATGAATGTGCGGATCCCAACTCGGCGAGGTGCAGGAGGTAGGACATGACATCCTGCAGGGATGCGGAGTCCACGGTGCGGTCGCTGGATGCTAGGAAGTCAGTGAAGCGACGGTACTTGGCATCGTAGGACTTCCGTGTGGAAGGTTTCCTTGACAGATCAAGGATCCGTGCTATGTTGGGCGGATAAGCCAGGCCGTCAGGTGTAGGCTCGGCAGATCGGAGTGAAGGATCCGACCGTCTTCCATGCGGAGGAGATTCGGATCGGTGGGTAGGCGGAGACGATCGCAAGCCAGGGTTTGGAGTAGTGGGAACCACGGCTGGCGCGGCCAGGACGGGGCAACCAGGATCGTCCAGGCGTTCTCCGCACGGATCCGTATCAGGACCCGTTGGATGAGAGGGATCGGTGGAAACATGTACAGCAGTTCCTGGTGCCACGGCACCATGAAGGCATCGCCCTCCGATCCGTGGCCGATCCCCGCTCGGGAGCAGTAACGGCGGCACTTGGAGTTGGTCTGTGACGCGAAAACGTCTAGGGTCGGTGTGCCCCACCGTCGGCACAGGCGGTCGAACACCGATTCGTCCAGTTCCCACTCGTGCATCGCCGTCCCTTTGCGGCTCAGGGAGTCTGCATCGGAGTTCAGGGTGCCCTGGATGTGGACACCTATGGGGAACACATGTACCTTCAGGCACCACTCCCACATCTGGACGGTCAGGTAGAGGAGGGAGAGAGACTTGGTCCCTCCTTGCCGGTTGAGATAGGCTAGTGTCGTGGTGTTGTCCGAGGCGATCTGCACCACACTGCCCGCGATCGACGGTCTGAAGGACCTCATCGCCTTCCACACCGCTAGCAGCTCGAGGAAGTTGATATGGTGGTCGGCTTCCTCGGGTGTCCATATGCCGTGAATCCGTAGTCCGCGGCAGCACGCACCCCATCCGTGGGTGCTCGCGTCGGTGGTGACTTGGATGGACGGTGCGGGAAGGGTGAAGAGTCTCCCCGCGGTCACATTCTGGTCCATTGTCCACCAGTTTAACTGGTCTCGGAGTTCGGGAGTCGGTGTGAGCCACTTCCCGAGGTTGTCGTGGGTGCCGTTGAAGGAGGAGAGGAACCACGACTGGAGGGAGCGCATCTTGAGTTTGGCGTGCGAGACCACCGCCGTGGTCGACGCCATGAGTCCTAGCAAACGGAGGGCGTCCCTCGCACGGACCCGACGTCTGCCCTGGATCCGTGCCACCACTGTGCGGATGTCGAGCAGACGTTTGGTTGGGGCGTAGGCTCTTAGAGCCAGAGAGTCTAGAACGGCTCCGATGTATTCTATTCGTTGAGTGGGGGTCAACTGGGATTTCTTGAAGTTGACCCGCAGACCGAGGCTCTGCATAAGGGCGAGGCAATGTGCAACGTCGTCCTTGGCTTTTTGTTGGGTCGGGGAGCAGATCAACCAATCGTCTATGTACGGGAACACCTGGACGCCTTGCAGTCGCAGATGAGCAGCCACCGGTGCCATGCACTTCGTGAATACCCTCGGAGCGGTGGAGAGGCCGAAGGGTAGGCATGTGTACTGGTAGATGTTGCCGCCCACCTGGAATCGGAGGAAACGACGGTGTTCCCTCCTGATGGACACGTGAAAGTAGGCGTCCTTCAGGTCGATGACGGTGAACCAGTCCCCGTGGTTGATCAGCGGGAGGATGGAGTGAAGGGTTACCATCCGGAACTTCCTCGCGTCGATATGGTTGTTGAGAAGACGGAGGTCCAGGATGGGACGTGCCCCCCCGTCTTTTTTGTCCACAAGGAAGTATCGGGAGAAGAACCCTTCGTGAGACTCCGACGCTGCGACCGGCTCTATGGCGCCCTTCTCTAGGAGAGCTGTTAGTTCCTCCTGGAGCGGTGGGGATGGATCGGTGATGCGGATCCGTCCGACAGTAGGGCATCTCTCGAACTCGATCGCGTAGCCAGAGTCTAAGATGGTTAAAACCCATCGGTCTGTGGTGATGGCAGACCACGCCGATAGGTAGTCGGGAAGGGGGCGGTAGGGTAGAGTCTCGGTCACGGAAGAGTCAAACACGTTGTTTGCCCTTCCGTTCCGTACGCTTGCCAGTCTGAGGCCGTTGCTGGTAGCGTGGACGGTTGGGTTGTTGGCGCTGCCGGTAGGGCTGGTACCGGGAGTAGTCCCCTTGTCTCTGTGGCGGGCGAGGTTGATAGGATGGGCCCGCCTGAGACGTCGACGGCTGGTCCTGATGGTAACGGCCGGACCCACGGTGTGGAGGGCGGAGCTGTTTTATTGTGGCGTAGTCCCCTTTCAGCTCTCCCAAGGAGGTGTCGGTCTCCTTGGCGAAGAGGCCCTCGCCATCGAAGGGGAGCTCCTCCACGAGCCGCTTGACATCGTCCTGCAGGTTAGCCGAACGGAGCCAGGCGTGGCGACGGAGCTGGATGGCGGAGGCCAAGTTTTTTGCCTCCGACTCGGTGACGTGGCGGCCGGTGCGGATTTGCTGGAGGGAGAGGTGGTTGCCCTCCATGCAGAGTTTTTCAAAGTCCGCTTGTCGATCAGGTGGCAGTAGGGACTTGAACGACTCCGCTTGCTCCCAGAGTCGACACTGGTAGCCTCCCATGGCCGTCGCGTAGTTGGACGCACGGAAGGACAAGGAGGCATTGGCGTAGACCCTCCTGCCCAGTGCGTCCAGCTTCTTCCCCTCTTGGGTCGACGGGATGGGAGTGCTGCTGATCGGCGTCCGGTGTTGGGAGCCCTTGACCACTCGGGAGTTCGGTGCCGGGTGAATGTGCAGAAAGTTGGAATCGTCCAGCAGTCTGTACATAGAGTCCACTCTGTTGGATACGGAGTGCGAAGAGACCGGCTTCTTCCACACCTCCTTGGCCGCTTTCGCAATCTTAGGGAGCAGTCCGAGGCGGACGGGGACCAACTCCTTGCGGTCGGCCAAGCCGCAGACGACATCCTCACAGTCGTCCGGGGGAGCCTCCGCCCGAATCCCAAGTGTGGATCCGAGGCGAGTGATCAGTCCGGTGTAGGTCTTCAAATCCTCCGGCTGGGATCCGTGGACGGCGCCGATGTTGTCGTCCGGGGACTTGTCGACCGCAACCGGCGGTGGCTGATGCTGCTCCTCCTCCTGATCCGACGAGTCGGAGTCTCCTGACCGCGCCGAGACGCTGGGCGGTGGCAGGTAGACCTCGGGGTCCGAGTCCGACCAGTACGGCCTGGCGGATCTCGGATCGCTCCCCGGCAAAGGCAGCTGGTACGGAGGGAGAGAGGCCTCCGACCGCGCCTGTTCCACCCTCTGCCGCTTCGGTGCGGGGCCCTCCTCACGGAGCGGTGGTGCTTCCGTGGCTGGTGGTGAGGGCAGAGGGCGCTCCCACGGTGTCGTCTGCGGGCCGTAGAGCTCGGTGTGCAGTTTCCGCACCATCGCCTCGATGTACGGGGCGATGAGGCTCAACTGGGGCGGCGGTTCGGTAGCCGGACCAGGAACCACGGAAGGACTGCGGAGGGAGGAAGACCTGTGCGGTGGTACAGGTGGAGGAGTCTCCGGCGGCGGTGGAGGGCTGTGGGCCCTCTCCGGCGTGGCGTCCCGGGCCTCGGTCGACATCCTACCCGGCGTAGGTGGAGCTGCGACCGGGGCGGATGCTAGGGAGCGTGGCGGCGAAAGTTGAGCCGGTGCCGGGGTCGGAGGAAGAGAAGACGAAGAGCTACGGCGCTTCTTTTTCTCTTTTTTGTCCTTCTTCTTCTTCTCCTGCTCCTTCTTCCGCCTGAACAGTTCAGAGGCCGAGGGCCTGGAAGAAGAAGCGGAGGTTGAAGGAGCAGACGTGGAAGCGGCCTGCTCTGGAGCTGGGGGAGCCGGTGGTGCCAGTGCGGCCTCCATGAGGTAGGCTTGAAGGCGGTACTGGCGGTTCTTGATGGCGGCCTTCGAGAAGCCGCGACAGACTTCGCAGGTCTGGACCTGGTGACTCTCCCCGAGGCAGCGAAGACAACGCACGTGCCCGTCCGAGCTAGGGAACTTTCTCTTGCAGGACGGACACTGCTTGAACGCTGCCGCTGAGGCCATCCACCGAAGTAGATGGCCGAAGAGAAAAAATTATCCCGGCCGGGAGGCCCCGACACGAGATGTTGGTCTTTTTTTTTTTTTTTTTTTTTTTTAAACGGCGGCTGAGGGCGAGCCCCAGCCACACGAGGACCAAGGGAACAAGTCCCCTAGTCCGAGAAAAATTGTAAAGTAGGAAAAATTGGAAGATTCTGAGACAATCTCAGCAAAGTACTCACAGCTTTTTTTCCAGGCTCCTGCTTGCGCAGCGGAAAAAAGCAAACTGAGGGGAGAGCGCGAAATGGCGCCTAAAGGGGTTGGGCATGGTGGGCGGTCCCACATTCAAAACTCTTTATCCAATCAGCTTTCCAGCTCCGCTCCGGATTCAGCGCAGGCGCAGAACCCATCAGTGTGCATCCCCAAACAACACGAAGGAGAAGCTATGTTCTTAAATTCTTATTCAATTCTGCAGCATTTGAACAAAGTACAAAAAGACCTCATTTAAAAAGCATATATTTATTGAGATTGTATTTAAAGAATGAGAAAACAAATATACTGCTGTATACTGTCTCTTTGCCAAGCCTGACTTATAGATGTAAAATTTGTAGATTCTGCTTTGACTATATATTTCAAACTGCCTTTTCCTGTTTTATTTGCTATTGTTTATTGAAACTCCTCTGTGAACATATTTTACCTGACATTTATAATTATTTAAGTGTCATGAAATTTTTTGCTTTATGGACTAGCCACTGAGATTATGCAAGCTGCTAGGAGGAAAATAACATGAACTGTCTCAAAATCCTACATTATGCCTTCTTCATTTTAGTCCCTTTTCATGAGTCTCACATTTCAGTTAAACCACATTATGAGAATGACTGACCAGCTAAAATGCAAGATTTGTTTTAGTTAACAAAATATTATTTGATTTTTATAAGTTTAGTTCTTGAGAAGGCTTACTTCAGTTTGAGAACAATGCTGGATAAAAGTATAATGGAAGATACCTCTTAAACAACTCCTAAAATCAGACCTTTAGTGTGGAAAAACATAATGGTTAGAGTTTGGTTAACAAAACCTATGCACAGAACAAGTGTCCAAATTAAAGACCTATGCAAGAGAACAGAAGACTTTCTTAAAATCGGAATCTAATACAACCAGCCATACCACGTTATGGAGGTTTATGTGTTGATGATGCTGTAATCAGGAAATGATCCAAAAGGTAACTGGTACCTTGAAAATCAGGCAGTCCTCTCATAAGCAGAAAGAATCAGAGTTAACAAGAAGTACTAATAAGCTCCTGACTGTATTAAAAGATTAATTTAAATATGAATGCTTTACTTGTTAATCTCTTGAGGTTTCTTTGAAATAGTTTTTACATTAAAGCAGCTTATCATTCTCAACAAAACTCACTTGTTTGATGCGGTCCGGATTGACTGTTGTCTGAGGTTGTAGAATGCTAACTGGTTCTGTCTTGGCCACATTTTGAGGCATTTCTCGAATCTTTTCAGCAATGAAGCCATGCACGGCATTTAACGCTTCCACTGTTCCCTGGATCAAACACACCCGCTCTGTCGTACCTTCAGAAACAAACAAAGCATATTTTTGTTTTATTTTGCTTTTTTAGAATTATTAGCTGTGTCCACAACATATTTAATATTTTACTTTATTTGTAGCCCCTTAGTTTAGCTAACATGAGTGGAACTGCTGACTCAAAAAAAAAGACAATACAATGAAGTATAACGACTAGGATCCAGAGAAGATTATGATTGTGTACAAAATGTTTATAAAGATGGGAAGATGATTCTGATTTCTAGAGGTAGCCTCTTTAAACTCATGGGTACTATTCAGAAACTTATTTTTGTTTTCTGGGAGGATGCGTTTTCATGGGTACAGAGATGTTTACTAGAAGAGTAGCTTCATAATAAATAATTATGCTTTTTGTCCTAATGTTCATCCACAATCCTGGTTTGCCACTTTCTTTTCTTGCTTTCCTCAAGTCATGAAACATAATCTAACCAGAAATAGTGAAAAATAACCAGAAGTGTAACTCCTTACAGCTTAGTAAACAGTGCCAACAGGATTTGTATCAGTAACCTGAACTATAGAAAATAAACTAGAATACTGTACTACATGGAATACAATAAACTTTAAATATGGAAAGAAATATATTTTTAAAAATTCTATATTGTTCAGTGCACAAACAAACCTAGTCACTGGTATGTTGCTCTAGTAAGAACAAAGAGAAAGTCTAACAATGTTATAAGGAGCCAAATTCTGTTGAACAGCTACATGGTTAGAACTCCACATTATGTTTGCAGAAGATAAACAGCACCAAAGCAGAAATGCTGTCAATGAAGCACATCCACTGGCACACTGCAATGGGAATCATGTGACTATGCAACAGAGTTGCACAATTCTGTTGTTGAACCTAACATCTGGCATATTTATGTAGACATAACTTTGTTAATCCAACATGAACAGGATTTTGCCCAATACCATGTATTAAATTACTAATGTCATAGTAGTTTGTAGTCGAATTATATAGGATTAGATTGTTCACTGACAAATGTTGAGCCACTATTTATTTCTCTGTTTATTTAACACACTTCTCTCATAGCTGTGAAAAGCTTTCAGAGTAGGTTACAGATCAATAAAAACAAGACAGATCCTGCTCTCAGCTTTGCACTTAAAACAAATACAAATGATAAAAAGATAGTGAAGTTAAAGGGGGGAAATCTCAGCCTACTTAGATATGTGAGAATGCCAATAGCAAGCGGCAGAATACTTCCACTGAAAGGGCATATGCTTTATTATATCTGTGAATTGATGTTATTTTCCATGTTAAATACAAAGCAGTACAAAGGAATAAAGCTCAGTTTTCTCTCATTCTTAGGTATGTTATTAGGTGTACAATTCCCCACTTTGCAGCCCAGTTATGCTCTGTACGTTTGGGCAAGCTACACAGCCCCTGAGTAATCCCAGGAGGAGGCAATGCTATACCACTCCTGAGGCTTCATTACCCCAACAATCCTTGGGAAAGATGCAATTAGCAGAACTGAGTTGATGGTGTATAATTATGTATTTCAGAGGAATTATAACACACACACCCATGTTTAGACATTTTCCTACGTTTCAATACAAACGGTAGAAATGCTTTCTAATACTGTATCAGAAATTCTGCACAGATAAGTACTGTACAGAATAATACTGGCCTAAGTGCTTTCTTTGCATTTTCCACATTGCCAATGGGAGATTTCTTGATAAGAAATTTTGATCTCCTCTCCACATATATGTTAAAATAGAAAAGCTTATGTAATGTGATTATTTAACAGTTTATAAACTTTATATTAATTTTGAAAAATAATGCCTACAACTTTTTTAGTCTTCATGTAATGAGATATAAAAACAAACAAAACCAACAAAAAAATTCATACATTGTATTCTAGGGTATTTTTTGACACATATTAAAATTCCATTGTATTAAGACTTAAGGTTTTATCTTCTATGTAAGCTTCTTATATTTCCTTACTCACTGAGAACTGCAGTCTTTGCCATCCTAAACTGAACAGATTTACACCTTCAGCAAGTCACATCTACTTCATCATGAGTTGCTGAAAAACACTATAGAATGTTTTCTGTCTAGTAGTACATTGTAGGTTGGGGCCAATGCAAAAAGCAATAGATTTGTTTATTTCTTTTTTGTCCCAAATATGTTGTGAATAAAATGAAAGATCATGGAAAGTAGCCAAAATGTTATAAATTGTTATATTGAACAATTGCTATGGTATTGTCGAAGATATTTGCCAAAAAGTCTACAATACAAATTAGTTTGATCAATGAATGCAATTTCCCTTTTTCTTTGCCTTTGTCATTCCCCCATCCCTCTTGTAAGCTTAACCCGCCCTCATTTGTCTGGAAAGCCTGTGGTTCGTATGTTAAGTGATCTAGTTCTAAACAAGTGCACAGGGAGTCTTTACAATGAAGTATTAATTGTCTAATGTATGATAGGAAGTAATGTGGATTGATCAATGAAGCTAATGCAAGTGTTCTTGTCTCAGTCAGCAGACAAAACATTGATACAAAACACAGATCAGCTTACACAGAGGATCCTGGAGCCTGACACAGAAAGCACTTAAAGGGATGAACACTACTGAAATAATGCCAACAAAAGCAGTCAAAGCCAAAAAGAAACTTTATTAAACTTAGATTCATGTGACAATTTTTCTGCATACTGTGCTCTTTGGAAGTTATTTATTTTACTTATAACAGTGACAAACACTACCCTGGTGGCAGAATACAACAATATCAAACTAACCACAATTCAAATAAACAAAATGCTCCACCATCCTAGAACATAACATGACAATAAATAATATAAAATAACCAGAGAAAACCAATAATTGGCAATAAGCATTGGCAGTTGAAGTAGGCTAAAACTCATACTGAACATATATTATACAGCCCTATCTCTGGGAACACTACTTATAAAGCCTCTTTGAAAAGAGATGTTTTAATGCCTTCTTAAACGCTGACAAATTTCAAGTTCTAAATTATTCCATAGCAGGGAACAAGAATGCTTACTTGCCATAGTTTACTCATACATTAGTTATACACTAATATGCTTCATATGCTATCATATATCCACCAACTTCACATCCTGAACTTGTCTGATGAAGTGGACTTGATTCACGAAAGCTAACATTAAAATACAGCAGTTAGTCTTTAAAGTGCTACAACATTTTTATTTTGTTTACTCTTTGAATATTTTGAAAACAAGAATACTATTCCATGATGATAAAATTTAAAAGTAAACTACATGATTCCCCCGCAAATAAGACAATACTGGAATGGAAATACAGTGGAACCTCAGTTAACAAACGGCTAGGTTAACATAAAAACACATAACAAAGGGAAAATAGTGACACGGCTTACAGATTTTTTTGAAACAGATTATTTGGTTTTCAATGCATTCCTATGGGAAACCTCATTTCGGTTAATGCATTTTCAATTCATTCCTATGGGAAATTGCATTCAATTCATCCCTATGGGAATTTCGGTTAAAGTAATTTTCACTGTAAGAAACATCCTGGAAAACACATTAATTACATTAATCGAGGTACCACTGTATATATATTTAACCAGATTCAAGTAAGGTATAATAAGCAGTAAGCATTTAGACATGCTGCTTCTTTCCACCATGTACCTCATGTAATATGATGGGGCTACTTCATGCGAATATTGGTGCTTGTTAATACAAACTATTTCCTCCACAAGTAAAAGTGGGTCAGTCATTCTACCACTAATAACCCTTACTTCCATTACATACTGTACTACTGTATTTAGATTATGGAGGGATAGGAGTGCAGGTCCTATGTTGACAGGTCCTCTAATAAACTTGTGGTACTCAAAGCTTCACTGTGAAATCATGCTGCACTGCTTTGTCTACTGAACTGCTACCACTCAGCTACTTCTCAGTTGCTTTTACATTCCTTAAATAAAAAAGGGGGGTTGGAAATAAGTATCAATAAGAATGAACACTAAGGAGAGGTGATAACTATACCTTTTCACTGGAGGGTTCCCAAAGATTTATCTAAGGATCTTCTGGCTGAGACGGCCCAAGACATTTTGTTGCCTGAAACAAAACAATTAGCAGTACTCCTACAACACTCAAATTATGGTGCATAGCAGCCAAAGCCAGCCAAGTTATTTTGTTCATAAAACAGATCTCACAATTCTCTCTCTCCAATCCTGGTAATAAAAATAAAGAAATAAGTTCAGTAACAACTTGCTGCTTGTTTATAACTCATCGATCTGCTGCTGAGCCAGATACTTAACTCTGCCTAGTAGCAAAGACCACCTTTATTTCTAGTTGCAGTAAGTAAAAGCAGAGTGATTGTTCATTCCAAAACTAGATATTGGTACAAGCCAAAAAAACCCTCCCCGGGAGCACATTCTGTCAGCCATACACTGATGTAATAACTACACTACACGACCCTTAAAAATTAATGAGAACTATATAAATAATTCCACAAAAGGTTACTAGTGTGGGGGAAAATGTATTGCCTCGTCTTGGAAGAAGAGGAATAGTGTCTCCATCTGTCTTGCAATAGCCTTCTGCATTTCAACACTGGGACAGGAGAAGGGAGACTTGATTTTCTAGATGCAAAACACATATAGTAAAACCTCTGAAAGTTGACCACCTAAGGGACTGAAGGGAAAAGGTCAACTTACAGATGTAGTCAACATATGGAACACATGTCTCATTTTATTTTTATTAGAGAAAGTCATACAGAAACACACACAGAAAAAACACAGAAAAATCATTAATACAGTACAATATCAAACAAAATCAATACATCTATATATGTATTGTTTTCTCATAGTTTGATCATTCTTTCTGAAAAAAGGGAATTTTAGTCTGCATCTTTTTTATCAAGGCAAGCAGAGACTCTCAACACTGGCTATACCACTTTCTTGTTTTTCTTTGTTAATTCCATACTGTTAATTGCATGGCTCTTATGTGTCTGTGTTGTATTTGTTTCATTTTACCATTGGCTATATATCCTGAAAAAGAAAAAAAATTGAAGTGGAAAAAATTTAAGTCTTTATGCAATTTGTATTACAAAATGAATTCATATTGTTAAATTGCCAAATCAAAGTCAAAAATAAAGTATTATTTGATATTCTTCTTGAAAGAAATGCATTGCTACCAAATCTGCATTCCACTTTTCTTGCCCTTGATGGTGACTGGACTCAACTGGTCACATTATAAAGAGTAAATTAATATAACGTGTCAAGGTCCAAGTGGTCAAGATACAACTTACGGAGGTGGTTAATATAGAGAAGTTGGCTTTCTACTGTGTACATATGGTGTATATTAAAATTAAGTCAACTTAGGGAGGTGGTCAATGTAGAGAGGTGGTCAACTGTGGAGGTTTTACTGTACTTTCGGGAGCGTTACCTCAGACCTGACTTAATTGTTACATTATTCCAGCAAACATGGAACTTTGAGAGAAAATAACATCTTGAGGCCAGATAAAGAAACCAAGATACCATTATCTGGTATCCAAAATTGGGATGCTCCCACATTCGCTCTGGAAACAGTATTACTGGACCCAATGGCACCACACACAACATTAAAGGCAGTTTTACTTGTGCTTCTGCCAATGTGATTTATGCCATCTCTTGCCAAAAATGTCCATCCATGCTTTATGGAGGATAAACAGGACAATCTTTACGCAAAAGAACTAATGGACACAAATCAGATAACCGGAATGGCAACATGGAGAAACCCGTCTCAAACCACTTCAATCTAACTGGACACTCTATCCAAGACCTGAAAGTTGCAATTCTGGAACAGAGAAATTACAAAACTAGGACTGAAAGGGAGACAGCAGAAATCAAATACATCCATCTGTTAGATACCCATCACAGGGGGCTAAATATTAGTGAAGGGTTTCTGGGACATTATCAAATTTGATACACAGATGGCTATATGATTTTATATTACAACTTTCCTGCCAATTCTCTTTAGTAAAACAGGAAGAAACCAGGTACAGATGTTTGTTTGTTTTCCCCTGACATGCAGGTCACAAGTTGATCAGAGACCATAATGGGCTTTCTCAGCAACCTTGAGATTGAAAGGGTGTCATTTAGAGTTTATCTGAATAATCTATTGTTGCTAATGGCTGTGTGAAGCTGCAATCTTGTGCTTGCTTGTCTGTCGTCTTGCCCACATCCCTTCTGCCGTCTCGCCCACACCTCTTCTCCCCTTGAGCCCTAAATTTGGTATATAAAGAACATGCCTGTAAGTTTCACTCTTTGTCTGATGAAGTGGACTTGATCCACGAAAGCTAACAATAAAAATATAACAGCCTTTACAGTGTTTTTATTTTATTTTGTTTGTTTTGTTTTCTGATATGCCTGAACCACAGACTAACACGGCTAATATTCCAAAAAACTTTTTCAAGTTTTCCTTTTTTCCACATAGTTCTTCTGCAGTGCTAAGCAGTGTAGTTTTGTAACTCTTCCATTCATCCTCTACTTTCTTCACCTCTGGAGATAGTTGGCTAAATGCTGTCTCCACCTTTTGTTGCAACTATTCTGCTATGTCTCTTTGTTTGAGTTTTGATATCTTAATTGATTCTTGAGTTTTGTTTGGTTCTCTTTTTTAATATTAGGCTTATAATTTCTTGGTGTTAACTCCACAATTTTATGATCAGTATCACACATCCATTGGGAATTGCTTTTGCATCGAGTATTCTAATCTTCTTTTAACTCTTGTTAATATGTAATCAATCTGGCTTTTAATGGTGATATCATTCCATTTGTACCATCTCAATGTTGGAAAAGTGTTGGTAATAAAGAGCTGGTCTTGGTTGCATAACTCTAGTATCCTTTGTCCATTCTCATTCCTTTCACTGTTTTCAGCAGCATGTGGACCAATGAACGGTTCATACTTTCTTCCGTTACCCACCCTGCCGTTAAAATCTCCCATCACATAAAGCAGGGGTCAGCAAACTTGGCTCTGCAGATGTTCTTGGACTTCAATTCCCAGAAGCCATGATCAGCTAGTGTACTGACTTGGGCTTCTGGGAATTACAGTCCAAAAACACCCAGAGAGCCATGTTTGCTGACTCCTAACATAGAATGTGCTATTTCCACTTCCCAAAGTTTCTTTAACTGTTTAAACGGTTCTTGAACTTTCCCATTTCTTGATCTTTCTGCCATCTTAAAAAAATTAAAATGAAGCTGCATCTATTCAATTGTTTGGATTTTGGACTATGAAGGTTTGTGCCACTTAAAATCAGTTCTTGCCAAAAGTCTGTTAGTTTGTGTGTGCAGGGGCAGTTTTTCTTTACAAAACTGATGTGAGAGTTAAAGACACTTAATCTTGTAAATTTTAACATTCCGTAGAAACACATAGGTCAGACTATGGTGTTGGGAGGCTGTCAAGACAAAAAAATTCCCCCAGCCACCAGCATATTTGGCTCTTCTGGCTTCACCCACACCAAAACAAAAGGGTAGTATAGCTTGTGTCTTTCTATCAATAATATTTCTGTGGGGGAGTTGGAAAATATATGGTCTGCCAGATGTTAGATTATAATGCCCACTATCCATGTTCATTTGGATGTGCTGATAGGAAATTACTGGACTTGTAGTTTAACTACATCTGGAATGCTACAAATTCACCAGTCCTACTCTAGAGCATGGAAAAGTAGCAATATTTCCTTAGTCATTCTAGAATGGGGTGCCCCACTGGAAGGGCAAGTAAAACACACTCATACATGCAAAAAATGTCGCTGTAAATGCACCCACAGCTATCATAAATAAATTTATGAAAAGAGCGGGTGCATTTACGGCAACGCTTGGCACATGCGTGGACGCATTTAACTTCTGCTTCTGAGAACGGCACGGGCCAGAACTGTCCCACATCCCATAGTTTGGGAACCTATGTTCTAGAAGAAGGGGCAGAGAAAATCTCTACACTGAAAGATTACAGGTTTCTCTAATGTGTTCCTTCTTTCAGCTTTCTAAAAGAAATTATCATGCTCACCATGACAGACCTAAAAACAAGGAAACAAAAGAGAGAGAAAATGTCCATATGGCCATTATAGGGTAAACATCTGTAAAAATAAGAGGACCTGTATGGAACACAGGAGTAGATTTCTGCTTTCATGTTGAGAAAAAAGACAGACCTTGGAGATAATGGAAAGTTATAAAACAAGAGACAATCTGAAAGTGAGAATAATCAGATGTTCCTGTAGATAAAAACAGACAACAGAATCAAGAGAAATAGTTAAAAATGAATGGAATAGTAGATATTCTCTAGGGGGAGGGGAAGAAAGGGAGAGAGAAAACAGTTCTGTCTTCTCTATGCTGAGTTGTTACTTAAGGATAAATGTCAACTTGAAAAAGACAGAAGAATAGGAAATGATAAGAGATTGGCATAGTCTTTTGGAGGTGTCACGACAGAATCGAGCTGTGAAATAGAGTCAATTCATTAAAATTTCTGGTACAAAATTATCCTTAACACAACCGTTATCCTATAATTTGGATTTAGCAACACAAATAGAATATCAGTTTTTTAAAACTTTATCATAGCAAAGTAACTATAAATTGTTATTTGCTGGTGGAACAAGAATTAGAATCAGGCCACAAAACATACTTCCCAACAATCCAAAAACAAACTGCTAAGAACCACAAGACACTGAAAATATTTATTTTCTTTTTCTTTCTTTCTCCCTTTCTTAAAAGATTGGTTTGATACAGGAATCAGATCTAGTTCAAATTATGGTATACAATTCTGGTTTGTTATTTATGAGGAATACCAGAAACTAAATTGAATTCTGCTTAGGAATTAGTGCATGGCCTTGGACACTCTTCATTATGCTAGACCAGGGGTCAGCAAACTAGGGTCTCCAGATGTTCTTGAACTTCAGTTTCCAGAAGCCCTGATCAGCAGGTGTTTGAAGCCCAAGAACACCTGGAGAGCCAAGTTTGCTGACCCCTGTGCTAGATCATAGCCATTACATCATTCTTCACTAATAATATTAATTTCATGCCATAAAGTTAATTTTTACTTTGGCACCTTGTCCATGGCTACCAAGGCTTGGCTCTCTGCACATGAAGCACATGGAGAAGAATGGATTACTTACCTGTCACTGTGGTTCTCTGAGTGGTCAACTGTGATTTCACACACATGGGGTTTTGCACATGTGCAGAACACCCCATCTGAATCTTCCAGAGCTAGAGAAAAAGCTGTTAGGAATTTTATGGTCCACCCTACTGTGCATGTCTCTGTACCTAACTGCTTCTCCCCTCAATAGAAACCTGCAGAAATAAATAATATCTCTACATGTGTGACTGAGGGGAGGTAGGGTGGATTCACAGACAACCACTTGAAGAACCACAGTTAGAGGTAAATAACCTGTTCTTCTTCATTGTGGTCTCTGTGAATTACACACTTGGGTTCCCAACCTGCAGCCAGTTCTCCTGCCTGTCTAGCAGATGTAATGGCAACTAGAAAGATCGTTTTAAAGGTAAGGTGTTTGAGATGAGTAATTACTAAAGGTTCAAAGGTGTATGACATAAGTCTGTTGAGGACCAGGGACAACCAAGGAAGAGACTGTCTAAACCTCAGAAATGCACTCTTAAGGCTTTTAAGAAACCACTTCATTGTTGTGTTGCAAAAAGTGGAAGCTTTGGAAACTGTTGGTTGATTGACTACTGTGGCAAGATAAACCTTGACAGATGAGACAAACTGACCTACTTCACATGGAGGAGAAACTGTAGATGTGAGGATAATCCAACATCTTCTGTGCTGTAATCTTGGGCCTTTTCTGAAAGTGTAAAACTAGTGCTGAGATTTTTGCAATTCAAGGATCAAGTAGGCATGCCCTCACAGATTTTGAGTCCAGCAAATATTTGTTTTTATTTTTTGCCAATATATTTGGATGCTGAAATTGGCAGAACCGAAAATGGTGATAGTCATGTTTGTAGGCATATATGACATCTGGGGACTGGGTCTGTCAGAAGAAGGTTGAGTGTAGGTGGAGAAGGATCTCAATTGAAAAGGTCTGGAATACTTAGACTGATAGGGAGAATAGACTCCCATGAGCTTAGCTGTTGTCTTTTTCTTATACAGATTGTCCTTAATGTCATTTGTTTTGACATTTAAAAGACCTTCACCATTGAAGGGGATGTCATCTATTCTTTTCGCATCATCCGACAAAACAGCAGAGGTGTGGCATGCAAAGCACATCTACTAAGCACCAAGTTGCAAACCTTCCTGCTAGAATGAAAGAAGCAGAGACCTAACTTCCTCTATGATGGTGTCTAGGATTTGATTAAACGTTTCTCAATAGATAGCGCTGCTGTGGCTGCTTGATAGTTGGCAGCCCCCATGGGTAAATGCATTGCCCAATGTGGTCCATTTTCCTACATTTCTGGATACAGAGGTAGGAAAGTCCTGGACCTTGTCTGCACTAACTCAACAAAGATGGAATTGGGAGGAGGATACTTTAACAAGAAAAATTCACCTTTATTGACAATTTTATAAAGGTTCTTAACCCTTCAGGAGGACACCTGAAAGGAGGAAGGCTTCTGCCAGGAATCCTTAAACCAAGCCCAAAAGAGAGGGTAACATCCCTATATAAACTGGTTTAGGAGTGCCCTTATTGATCCTGTCAAAAATGTGGTCTGAGTGAGGCACTGGCAGCATCTGTACCTCCAAATTCAACAATTGTGCAAGACTGCTGATCAGTCCCATATATGAATGAAAATAGTCAGGACTGATGATTGAACCAAAATATACAAAATCCTTCACCATCTCAATTTCTTCACTGACCACTTTAAAGTTGTATACTTTTGTAGTGATAATTATAATTTTCTTAATATTCAACTGCAATTCTGCTTTGGCACTTTCTCCTTTCACTTTCATTAAAAGTTGTTTCAAGCCATTGCTTTTGCCTGCCAGCAAAATGGTGTCATCTTCATTTGTTAAATTACTGATGTTTCTTCTTCCAATTTTCACTCCTCTTTCATCTGAATCTAGTCTGGCTTTCTGTATTATATGTTCTGTGTGCAGACAGAACACATAGAAAACCATTCTGTCCTCTCCTATTCTTCTTGCACTTAATACAGGTTACACAACATGACAATCAATTGGTGAGGCACCTCCATTTCTTTCTAAACAACCCATAGTTTCTCACAATCCACAAAGTCAAAGACCTTGCTATATATTATAAAGCACAGGGTGATCTGACATTATTCAGTGCCCTTCAGTATCAAAAGGCAATTTGCAATATGATCTCAGGTGTCTCTTCAGCATTCAACTTGAATGTTAGGCATATCTCACTCCATAGAAAGTAAAAGCCTTTGCTGCAACACCCTGGCCATCATTTTGCTTGCATAGGAAATTAGAGCAATGGTCCTATTACCAGTCTTTGGCATCACCTTTCTTAGGGATTAGGATGTACAGTAAAACCCCAGCTAATGTTTGTACCACACAATGTTAAAACTGGATAACAAAGGGAAATCTGGGGGGGAAATTTGCACCACACAATGTTAAGTTTTCCCCCAGATTTACTCCAGAGATCTCTGCCCCAAAGCTGGCAGGGTTGCTTTCCCCCTGGGAAGCGCCTTTCCATGGGGAGACCAGCACTGCCGGCTTTGTGGCAGAGATCTTTGAGGTACCCTCGCTGTTTCAAGGCTTGCCTCAAAACAGTGAAGGCACCTCCAGAGGTCCAAGCCTCAAAGCCTGCAAGGCTGATCTCCACCTGGTAGTTTCCAGGCGGAGAGCAGCCCTGCCAGCTTTGGGGCTTGGATCTCCTCTCGCCTGCCTCCTCAGAAAGGGAACCAGGGATCGGATGCTCCGATGCCCAGTTCCCTTTCCGAAGAGGCATGCAACCGGCTCGGCCCCAGAAGAGGCTTGTCTTGGAAGGGAAGGGCACAAGTGCTTGGCCCCTTCCCTTCCAGGATAGGCTGTGCGTGAGTACGGGTGCACCCACAGCTCATCCTGGAAGGGACTGGGCCAAACGCTTGGCCCCCTCTCTCCCTTCCAGGATGGGCTGTGGGTGAGTGCGCACACACCCGCAGCTTGTCCTGGAAGGGAACGGGCCAGGCGCTTGGCTCCTTCTCCTTCAGGACGGACTGAGGGTGTGTGCAGACACACACACACAGCTCGCCCCGGAAAGGGCCAGGCGCTTGGCTCCTTCTCCTTCAAGACAGGCTGCGGGTGTGTGCAGACACAAACCCACAGCTTGTCCTGGAAGGGAACGGGCCAAGCGCTTGGCTCCTTCCCGCCAGGATGGGGCACCTCCGATCCTCGGCTTCCTTTGGGGGAAGACGGACTCCTTTTCCTGAAAGGAAGGCGACATTCAGTGTACCAACACCGGCTTCCTTTTGGGGAAGCCAGTGCTTGCTGGAGAGCCAAGCCCCAAAGTTAGGAGGGCTGTTCTCTGCCTGGGAAGGCACTTCCTAGGCGGAGACCAGTCCTGCCGACTTTGGGGCTTGGCTCGATCGACCTCATCTTTGGAAAAGGCAGCACATCGAATACCCGCTGCACTTTCCAAAGAGGCAGGTGGATCAATCCCTGGTTTCCTTTCCTCTTTGGAAAGGGAACCAGGCTTTTTTTTAAGTGTTGTGTGATAAATGTATTGTATCATGTTAAAAACTGGATAACACTAAGACCTGTGGAACCAAGTTTTAGCACTATCCGAGGTATTACTGTATATTGAACACTACTTCTCTGTGGGCCATTGTTTTGTTTTCCATATTTGTTAGCACATTCTTGTTGGCATATCCTGTCAGATTCAATCTTTGTGGCTTAAAATAGTTCTATTGGTATTCCATCTATCTTTGGTGATATATTTCTTCCTAGAAATTTTAGTGCAGTTATCACTTTCCCTTTTTGTTGTTCTCCTATACTGTATTTCCTTGCTCTGGTTATTCTAATAGTTTTCTTTGTCTCTATGTGCAATCATTGAAAAAGTGCATTCGGGATTAGTTGGGGGGGAGGGAAAGGGAAGGCTCAACATCTCAGCCATACACTTTGCTTGTCATACTGTTTACCTCACCTCATATCTATTTAGGGGTTTTTCTTCTTTACAAAATGAAAGTGATGCATGTAACATTAAGAATAGGTTTGCCCAACTTCTTTTAGGGGTTTACATTTATTAACTATTATAAATCCTGACAAAAACATAATCCCCATTTGATATTGTCAGTTTTTACCGAGTAGGGCAGCATAGAAGTCTAAAAATAATAACAAAAATAACAATAATATTGTCTTGCAGTATATAAACATGTGAAGTCCCCCTAAGAATCATGAATTCAATTTTAGTTAGGTCAGGGTTGGCATGCATAGCCCTCATGTGTACTTGAATCAACATAAACATTTGTTAGATCAGACCATGAAAACCAGGGTATAGAAGCTTTCAGATTATTTTCCATTCTCAAATTAAACCATGTTTATCTCCTAAAGCAGGTTTCAAACTTTATTTGCTTTTGGGTAACTAACTAAATGGAAAATATTTTGTAAGACTGGAGGATCAGAAGAAGAAAAAAACATCTCTAGTTTTTTTTTAAAAAAAATCACTATTGTATGGAGGGATTTGAATTTCTTATCTGCTGTTAACCATTTCATAGATTATAATAATAGAATAACACCTTCTCCTGGTTAATACTATAAATTCGTAATCAATAGACTGAAAAGTAATAAAGTAAGAAATTGATTATCCACTGACATCACCAAATTATGAACAACACAGTAATAAATTAATTTAAAAGAAAATGATTTTGAGAGCATTTTATAGCTATGTTAATATTAAAATAGAAAATAAAGCTCCTAAATAGTTGAAGAGCACTAGGCTATTTTATTAGGCTGTTAAATGAAAAACTGTACAGAAAGACAGAAAGGAGGCTAATGAAATCAACTACCGAAAATATAATATAATGGTATACAGTAATATCTCGGATAACGTTTGCACCGGATAAAGCTAAAACCGAATAACATTAAGCAATCTGGGGGGGAAATTGCATCGAATAACATTAAATCCTATGGGATACATTGGATAACATTCGCTAAAACCTGTGCGGTTACAACGTATCTCTATGGAGTTTTAACATTATCCGATGCATCCCATAGGATTTTAACATGCATCGGATAACACTAAAAATCAGATAACACTGACTTGTGGAACCAAATTTAGCATTACTGTATCTGAGGTTTTACTGTACTTCATTCACAACCTGAGAATATACTATAAGAAGAAAAAATATCTGCAGATTAAATAAAAAGAGGTAAGATTTAACAAGGGACAAAAAAGCAGAGCATAGTTCTAATTATTGTTCACTGACCTACAAGAAATGCTAGATACTAGATATAAAATCTGCCACAAAGTAAAAGAAATTCTTCTACAACACTTAACTTAAACTTTATCCGAAAAATAGCAAAAAAATAGCACAAAAACACTTGATTCTTATTGAATGACCTTGTGTTGAGAACAGTGGTTAGGTAAAGTCAAGGTTCACTGTATGCAATGAAACTATAAAAAAGAAACACCATGTATGGTAGGACAGTTGGCTAGGAAAATAAGTCAGATCAGTTGGAAGGATAAATCACTAATGCTCTGATTTAGAAACACTGAAGGTAATTTATTTAGGAAAGAAACTCATGAATCTCTTGCTGTGAGATGAAAGTACTTTGTCTTTGAATTAATTCTGTTATTTTTAAAAACAGTTTATACAAGTACTGCCTTTTAAAAACAGTCATTTTTTTAAAAAAAGAAAACTTTTTTCCCATTAATTGTCTGCAATTGTGAAAGTGTAGTCTGATTCATAAAAGGATCATGACAGTCACATTTTGGGAGGTAGATGTACTTTATTTCCTTCTCCATTTTGATGTAAGTACAAGATATTTAATACATAGGACCAGAATAACTGAATAAAAACAACTCAGTAAAAAAAACTTTTTGTAAAGAGGAGAAATAATAGAATACATTTTGCTATTGGTTTTGATTAGATAAAACATTACTACACCTGAAAATGTAGGAGACCAAACAAAGCTTGAAAAGTGGTACAACTGTAGAAGTTAAGATGGAGGTTGTAAACATGTGGTCTTCTTCAGCTGGACTTTGTTGATTTTGTTAAGCAAAGGAAATATTTCAATAAAGGTATACACCAATCTTTCTGTAAGTAGCAACAAAATAAAACAAAACTTTCCCAATCAAATAAGCAGAAGAGGTCCCCCACACTTCCAAGATAATATACTATTCAGTACACTCTTTGAAAAGGGGGGAGGCGCGCGCTTAGGCTGCCCTTATTCTTGTCTACCATCTTCACAATCTGTTCTTTAGCTGTGGAAAAATAGACAAGACAACCTCCCCCCCCCCCCCGAAATAACACAATTATTACAGGCAGGTAAATGATTTTTTTCTAGTAAAGTTTTCAAAACTTACAATACTTCAGAACAGGCAAAAACAAGTAAAACGAGGCCTTAAACATGGCCTGCCTCTGGTATTCTATTTGTTTTACTGTCACTCAATTAAACATTTTACTACAATTCAGAACTCCTGTTCAAGATACAGTATGTTTCTAAGTTTCAAACTCAAATACTGGATCAATGCCAACTTCATTTTTTAAAATATTCTTCACTGCATTGCATCTTTTCAAGGTTTTATTGTTTGGATTTGAATGCATGTGTACTTTGATACATAAATCAAGCCTCATAGACTACACACTTCTAGGAGATGTAGCTGTTCATGTATACATAACCAGAAGACAATAATAATAATAATAATAATAATAATAATAATAATAATAATAATAATAATAATAATAATAATAATAATAATAATAATTATTATTATTATTATTATTATTATTATTATTATTATTATTATTATTATTATTATTATTATTATTACAGTTAGGACAGAAAATGGAATGACGGAGTGGTTTGGAATAGGAAAAGGAGTAAGACAAGGCTGCATTTTGTCACCCTGCTTATTCAACTTATACACAGAACACATAATGCGCAATGCAGGGATGGAGGAATCACAATTTGGGATCAAAATTGCTGGAAGAAACATCAACAATTTGAGATATGCAGATGATACCACCCTAATGACAGAAAGTGAGGAGGACCTAAAGAAGCTCCTGATTAGGGGTCCTGTGTTATCACAGGAGTTGCCAACTTTGGTTCTGGATGGGGCAGTCTTGCCCCAGAAGGACCCGGTGCGTAACCTGGGGGTTCTCCTGGACTCACGACTACTGTTCGAAGAACAGGTGGCAGCAGTGGCCAGGAGGGCTTTTGCACAACTTCGTGTAATATGCCAGTTACGCCCCCTCCTAGACTGGGTTGCCTTGCTCATGGTCTCCTCCAGACTTGATTACTGTAATGCGCTCTACATGGGGCTGCCCTTGGTGACCATTCGGAGGCTGCAGCTGGTCCAGAATGCAGCAGCGCGGGTAGTGATGGGGTGTGGGTGTTATGCTCGGGCCTCACCACTGCTCCGGGAGCTGCACTGGTTGCCAGTATGCCTCCGGGTGCAATTCAAGGTGCTGGTCATTACCTTTAAAGCCCTATATGGTAGTGGGCCAGGATACCTAAGAGACCGCGTCACCCTAAGAACGTCTGCCCGTCCCACTAGGGCGGATCGGAGGGGCTCTCTTGTTACTCCATCAGCCAGGGAGGCTCGCCTCACGGCCACTAGGAAGAGGGCCTTCTCTGTGTTCGCCCCGGCGCTTTGGAACCTCCTTCCGACAGAGCTGCGCCTGCAGACGGAGCTCCTCCCCTTTCGAAAGGGCTTAAAGACATGGCTGGCGGGTCAAGTGTGGGGACACAGTAATGTAGGTTCCCATCCAGGATGGCTGATTTAAGGGCATCCTCCCCCCCACCTGGTATTTGTAGTTGTCATTAATTGGCTTTTATCTGTTTTAGTGTTTTAAATTTTTATGATTTTTTTATGAATTAAGGTTCTATATATTGTTATGATTATAGATTACTTATGACGGTAATTTATGCTGTAAGCCGCCCAGAGTCAGGTCTACCCGATTGGGGCGGGGTACTAAATATGAAAAATAAAGAAAGAAAGAAGAAAGTGAAAAAGCTGGCTTGAGACTCAATATCAAGAAAACCAAGATAATGGCAACAGGCCCTATCAGTCCCTAGAAAATAGATGGGGAAGAAATAGAGGCAGTGACAGATTTTACTTTCTTAGGATCTAAGCTCACTGCAGATGGTGATTGCAGCCATGAAATAAAAAGGCGACTGATTCTTGGGAGGCAAGCGATGAGAAACCTGGGGAACATAGTGAAAAGTAGAGACATCACATTGAAAACAAATATTCGCATAGTCAAAGCAATGGTATTCCCTGTGGCAATGTATGGTTGTGAGAGCTGGACCATTAGGAAAGCTGAGCGCAGAAGAATAGACGCCTTTGAAATGTGGTGTTGGAGGAGAGTTTTGAGAGTCCCCTGGATAGTGAGGAGAACAAATAGGTCAATCTTAGAAGAAATCAACCCTGACTGCTACTTAGAAGGTCAAATAATAAAGATGAAGCTAAAGTACTTTGGACATCAAATGAGAAGAGAGGATTCGCTTGAGAAAGCCTTGATGCTTGGAAGGGTCGAGGGCAAAAGAAGAAGGGGACGGCCCAAGATGAGATGGCTAGATGGTGTTGTAGAGACAATGGGCACAGAGCTGAGCGAGTTGAGGGGGATGGTGGAGGACAGGAGTGCCTGGTGGACAGTGGTCCATGGGGTCGCAGAGGGTCGAAATCGACTGTGCGACTGAACAACAACAACAACAACAACAACAACAACAACAAAATAATAATAATAATAATAATAATAATAATAATAATAATAATAATAATAATAATGATGATGATGATGATGATGATGATGATGATGATGATGATGATGATGATGATAATAATAATAATAATAATAATAATAATAATAATAGAAAATATTGTCCTGAAACGTTTACCGTATTTAGTGACTGTCTATAATTATTGCATCACTGTTATTATTAATTCATGCTTTTAAAAGTCACCTAAGATTCTATTATCACTGTATGGAGATTAAGAAAAGGCTTCCAAAAGCATTTGTTGTTGTTCACACAGCTGATTCCAACCCTTTGTGACCATATGGACCATTGCCCACCAGTCACCTCTGTCCTCCACCATCCTCCTCAACTCACCCAGCTCTGTGTCCACTGCATCTACAATACCATCTAGCCATCTCATTTTGGCCGCCACTTCTTCTTTTGCCTTCCACCTTTCCCAGGTTCAAGGCTTTCTCAAGTGAATCTTCTCTTCTCATTTGATGTCCAAATTACATTAGCTTCATCTTTACTATTTGACCTTCTAAGGAACAGTCAGGCGTGATTTCTTCTAAGATTGACCTATTTGTTCTTTTTGCTGTCCAGGGCACTCTCAAAACTCTCCTCCAATACCATATTCCAAAGGCGGCTATTGTTCTGCGCTCAGCTTACCTAATGGTCTAGCTCTCACAATCATACATTACCACCAGGAATACCATTGCTTTGACTATGCGAATTTTTGTTTGCAAGGTGATGTCTCTACTTATAACTATGTTCCCTAGGTTTCTCATAGCTTGTCTCCCAAGCATCAGCTGCCTTTTTATTTTATGGCCACAATCACAATCTGCAGTGATCTTTGATCCTAAGAAAGTAAAGTCTATCAATGCTTCTACTTCTCCCCCATCTTTTTTCCATGACTGACATTCCAAACTAATAAATGTGATGCAAAAAATAAAAAGAACAAGAGAAAGGAGAAAATAAATCAGAATTACTTATCTAACAATTCTTAAATTTATCTTAGATTGACCACTTGAAAATGGTCACTAGAAAGACTATTTTGAGGGAGAAAATAAACTGATTCTCGCTTACTCAATGGAGTAGCCTTTGGTTTCTTTCAGATCACTCATTTGGGCGTTCCCTGGGCATTTTCTTCTGCAAAAAAACCTTTCAAACCAGAATAATTTCTGACATGAAATTATTATTACGCAGATGCAACCAAGTGGAAATCACTGCCTAAAGCCCAGAAAGAGTTGTTTGAGGGGGGATTTTAGTTGAGGAATCTAAATCCTGTTTCCTACTCAAAACTTTCACAGTACCTTTCAGGTGTTTAAAAAAAGAGTTAAGACAATATTCCATGTTGGCTCAAGTTCTACAAAGGAAGGAAATAAAAAGTACGGATGGCACGTTAAAAGACATTTCCTGTGAAGCAGTATGATGTTGTGTTATGTTCCAAAATTTGCTCGCTTACAATTAACCAGCCATTTACACCAGGGGTGTTCAAACTACAGCCCATGGGCTGGATCCAGCCCTTGAAGCCATTTCATTCAACCCTGAACATTCTCACTGCTCCTGGAAGCAGAAGTAAAACATGCATGTGTGAGTGTCGAACGCACCTGTGCATGTGCAGAACACTGCCATAAATGACCCACGGCTGCCATAAATGCATTTACAACAGCCACGAGTCATTTAGAGCAGCGTTATGTGCATGTGTGGGTGTGTTCGGCATCCACGCATGCATGTTTTGCTTCCGCTTCTGGGTGGCAGGAATCGCATGACTGGCCTGTAGCCCAAAAAAGTTTGAGCACCCCTGATTTACACCCACTTTGCTTTGGGCTTTCTTATTTATCTAAATATATTTCAAGGAATTTTAATCTCAATCATGGCTAATTTCAATAATATTTTTGTAAAATATAGAAGTCATTGAATAACTGTAGAAATGCTGCAGAAGACTACATATCATATGAAGTGAAACAGAATGAGAAGTTTATTTTTCTGTACTCATTCGTTTATATTCTTCTATAGTACATTCTGCAAATCCATTGAAGACAGAAATTGAAATGTTCTTAAAAGACATGACACATGATATGAGAATATTAACTGTCAAAGTAATTGTTCAATAAATTATTATCTGAAAATGATTATTCAATTTAGGAACGATTTTGTCTTTTCTATAGTTTGCGATTGGATTTGTCTAATTATAATTACTTTTGTTAGAAAACACTGCAAGTAAAAACAACATAAATTCCCTGAAATAATTTTAATATCCAAAATTCCACTGAAGTGCAGATTTTTATTTCAGAGGCTGTCATTTTCCAATATTTTATATGGCAGATATTTGGAAAATAAATGTCAATTGCGTGCTGCACTCAGTGCTCTAGTTAGGGGAAAGAATTGGCGCAAGCTTCGTCGTCCCGTCCCCCCGACCCAAGTGCCCATCACAACATCGGACAATGTTGGTTAACATTGGGGAATTTGAGGCAACCATTTGCATCGCACAACGCTATCTTAATGTTGTGCAATGCAAATGTTTGCCTCAAATTCCCCAATGTTATCAGATTTTAACGTTATCCGATGTAAACTTTATCTGAGGTACCACTGTACTTCAATATTTAGCTGTTTTGGAAGATTATATCCAATTTTAAGAAACAATCTGATTTAATGCCATAATGTATAAACAGTTTCTCACATTATTGTCCATACAACTATTACCTAGAACTAATTTGTTACACTTATATTTTTCACACCACAGCTAATGTTTCCTTGACTTGCTTTGAGGTGAAAGAGAAAACAGGGAACTTATCGTTATACTTTCTTTGATCCAGTGGAATATACCTGTGTACATACAAATGGACATCTCAAAAGACCATAGGAAAGCATCTACATTTGGACAGTCATCTGTCCCAAACAATGGACATCATGCACAATCTTTCCAGACCTGGTGTTTCTCTATCATAACTTGTTTTCACCTTTTTAAAATTGTAAGAATTTGCACTTACAGGCCATATGTTTATCAAACTAAAAACAGTTGATATCCTAATTTTTCTTCTATAAATGAAATACAATTCACCTATACAGTGGTACCTTGCTTAATGAGCATAATTCTTTCCACTGGATTGCTGTTTAAGTGAGTTTGCTCTTTAAGCAAAACACCATTGTAAGTGACCAAGTGTGACTTCGGGGGGGGGGGGAGGTTTGCAAACCCTGATTTAGTTGTTAAGAGAGTTTTTGGTTGGTTTTAGTTATTAAGCGAGGCAACCATTCAGAGAAAATTTTGCTCTTTAAGCAAGTTACTCTCTAAGCGAGGCACTTTTTATGTGAGGTTTTAACGTTTAGGCAACATAAGTTGTAGAAAGGAGAATTACATTTCTGAGACAAACAGAAATCCAACTTAGGATCCATTTGCATCACTTTAATTAAACCTTCTCATATGCTATTGTCAAATAAAAATAATTCAGAATCGAAATAATTTTTACAAGTATATTCTAGGACGAATGCCTTGGATTTTTAGACTTATTCAGATTTGGACAACTTTTCATGTATGATGAAGGTAGTGGAAAAGGGTAGGTTACCTACAGTTAACATAGTTCTCTGAATGGTCCTATGAGCATTCATACTAATGGGGTTTTCCATCTGTGCATGCACAGTGGTCGGCTATTCCAAGAACAGCTTTCAAAGAAAGTACTATCCCTGCATGTCTAGCACCAGGGCCGCACCCCATTCCCTCAGTTCTATTTGCATAGCCACTGAATGGGTTGTATCTACAATGAAAGAGGGGAGGTAGGGCGGGACGTATGAATGCTCACAGGACCATTCAGAGAACTATGTTTATGGTAGGTAGCCTACCCTTCTCCTTCATGGTCCATGAACATCCATACTAATGGGTGATTCACAAGCTGACTTACCAGGACGGAGGGTGTCACTGGAGAACCGCACCCAGGACTCTTCGGCCGAAGGTTGCATGGCGGGATTCACTCATGTCCAACCGGTAATGCCTCACAAAAGTGAAAGGCTGAGCCCACATCACTGCCTGACAGATGCCCTGAAGGGCGACACCTTGGGAAAAAGTGATGGATGTCGATATGGCTCGAGTAGAGTGGGCACCTGCAGCCATGGGAGGATCCTGATGTGCCACGTTATAAGACAGAGTGATGGTCTCCACAACCCACTTGGAAAGGTGTTGGGAGGAGACCTGCAGACCCTTGTTTGGTCCAGCATGGCAGACTAACAGACTTTGAGTTTTCCTAAAACTTCTAGTCCTGTCTAAATAAAAGGCCAATGCTCTTTTCACATTTAATGTGTGAAGCTTTCTTTCAAAGTCTGATGATGGGGATGGAAAGGAAGTAGGCAAAACAATAGGCTGCTGTAAATGAAAAGCCAAGACAACTTTTGGTTGTGGAGTACCACTTTGTCAGCAAAGAATATGATGAATGGGCTGAGAGTTCACTGACCCTTCTGCCTGGGGTTATTGCCAGTAGAAAGGCAATTTTATAAGTGAGCAAGTGCAATGGTGTGGTAGCCACCGGCTCAAATGGTTTGTCTGTCAGTCTCTCAAGCACCAGGGAAAAAGACCACTGTTGAGTTGGTCTATGAGGTTTATTATTCCATTCAGCTTTAGTGAATTGTCTTTGGTGAATTACGTTTAATAAACTTGCACTGTTTTATGTTTACTGTACATGTTTGATAACATACAGCCTTGTGACAGTTTTTCTGCATGTCATAAGCATTTGAATATAAATTAACATGTTGAAATCAAATCTGATGTTCTTTTACATTTTATTTGGTGTGTGGAAGGTGTGTGGAAGAGGGGGTAGTCTTATACAGCGAGTATATAACAAACTCTATATTTTGAGTAGAACTGTTGGGGGGGTCATCTTATACGCCCAGTCGTCTTGTACCCCGGCATATACGGTACTTTTCTACTTTAGGTAGAGATTTAACCCAACCATAGCAAACTTATAATGGAGAAACAGCAGACCAAGTAGCTAGTCCGTTGTAACCTTGTATTGTTGCCTAGTCTTTCTCACACTAGGTCAGACAAAAGGAACTGCAGAATCAACTCACCAAGAGGTGCCTTCATTTTGGCAGTTTCATGTCTGGTCTAGACATGGAAAAAGAATTAGCTGAAGAATGGAAAAACGCAAGGCAAAAATATGGTGGAACAATCCATTTGACCAGAGGAACAAGAGGGGGGATTACTTAATACCTCCTTTGTAGCAACTGAATTGGAGAAAGCTATAAAGAGCATGAAACCTATAAAGAGCATGACTCAAGAACAGACCAAATAAAGCAATTTGATTTTCACACTTTGGAATGGCTTCTGCATGTAATGAACAATTGCATAGATGAGCTTAAGATTCCTAAATTGTGCAGACAGTCTAGAGTCATTTTATTGAAACCCAGCAAAGTCGAAATGACCTGAAAATCTACCAATGAGCATCACTCCTTTGCCATCTTTATAAGGCACTGGAACACATGATCTTCAATCCTATTTCTGAATCGTGGTCAAATTCTTAACTGTACACAGCACATTAAGGATGGCTGTCAGTCATAGGACACTGCTCCGTAAAATAAGCTTACCAGAAATAACAAACTTACTATGGTCATTGGAAGCTTCCTCAAGAAGCAGAGATTCTATGTGATGATGAATGGAAAGAACAGTAGATGGAAGTTGCAGAAAAATTGACTGCCACAACAAAATGTATTGTCTCCGACATTGTATAATATACACACGAATGATCAACCAGTTCCAGACAATAAAAAAATATTTATCTATGCAGATGAGATAATAATGGTCATACAAGGATCAAGCTTTGATGAGACAGCTGGAAAACTTATTGGAGCACTTGAAGAATTATTTGGAACAGTAGCCGTGTTAGTCTGTGGTTCAGGCATCTCAGGAAACAAAACAAACAAAATAAAATAAAAAACACAGTAGCACTTTAAAGACTAACTCTATATTTTTATTGTTAGCTTTCGTGGATCAAGTCCACTTCTCCCGTCGAGCCCCTGAATTTGGTATATAAAGAACATGCCTGTAAGTTTCATTCTTTGTCTGATGAAGTAGACTTGATCCACGAAAGCTAACAATAAAAATATAGCAGTTAGTCTTTAAAGTGCTACTGTGTTTTTTAATTTTGTTTATTTTGTTTTGTTTTCTGAGATGCTTGAAGAATTATGACAGTATTACACCATCAACCATTTGAAGCCTAACTCAAGCAAGATTCAAGTGTATGCTTTCCACCTTTGAAACTGAGAGGCAGGGTTTGAGCTGGCTGCTATGTGGCAAGGAAATTGATTACAGCATTGCTCAGCACCAAAATACTCTGTAACACTTAACAGGACACTCTCTCTTAAGTAGCACTGCCTGAATACCAAGGCTAAAGTTAGTTAGAGGAACAATATCATTAGGAAATTGACACAGTATACATGGGGAGCTCAACCATCCACACTGTGTACATTAGCTTTGGCCTTGGGTGTCACTGCACTGGAGTATGCTGCTCGAGCATGGAGCACATCTGAACACATGAAAACACATGAGAAGAATGATTGAAGCGGGGCTGATTTCTGAGGGGAAGAGACTCCACCAAGTAGGAAGGTCCCAAACAATTTAGGGCTTTTAAAGTTAAGACACCCACCTTGTACCTGACACGGAACAAAACGGGCAGCCAATGACTCAGATCCAGAAAGAGCTTTATGATGAGAATAAACTTTCTTGAGGGTACACAAGAGCAAAAGCAAATTAGAAGACGGAAGAAGAAACTCACTAAATAAGGAATACAGTAAAACCCCGACTTACATATTCCTCTAGTTACATAAAATTTAGCTTACCGTATTTGCTGGCGTATAAGACGACCCCCCCTGAAAAACATGCCTCCAAGTGGGGGGGTCGTCTTATACGCCAGGTGCACTTCAGTTGGGATAGACATAGCTGCCCATAGTGGCCTCCCAATGCTCGCCCACCTCATTCTACATACCATTCAGATGAAGAAAGAAGCTCTACATTACAATTGTGTCTCCCTTTCAAACTGATGGGGGGGAAAAAGGGTTTCACTTACTGGTACCTTCTGACCAAGTTGGAGGAAAAAGCCATGCTTCTTCTTTTTAGGGGAAGCAGCTAGGCTAGAGCAACACTTCCTGCCTCAGTGCAATTGAATTGCCCACCCACTTTACCTGCAGTGCCACCACTGTTGGGTGGTGCAAATACAGTTCTAAAAAAATCAATAAAATAATTAATATTACTGTATTTTAATTACTGAAACTCACTAGCAGTTGCTACATTTCCCACTCTTGGCTTATACTTGGGTCAATCTATTTTCCTGGGTTTCAAGGTCAAAATTAGGTACCTCGGGTTATATTCGGGTTGGCTTATATTCATGTATATATGGTAGATAAATAAGTACCACTTTGCACTTGCACTGTTTTATGTTTACTGTACATGTTTGATAACATACAGCCTTGTGACATTATTTCTGCATGTCATAAGCATTTGAATATAAATTAACATGTTGAAATCAAATCTGATGTTCTTTTACATTTTATTTGGTGTGGAAGGTGTGCGGAAGAGGGGGTAGTCTTAAACGGCGAGTATATAACAAACTCTATATTTTGAGTGGAAATGTTGGGGGGTCGTCTAATACACCCAGTCATCTTATACGCCGACGAATACGGTATATAATGATTTTGTGCTAAAACCATGTCTCGATTTACACAATTTCCTCTGGGTTTGCATAAAATTTGGCTTACATGGATTCAGTTTGAACTTGTTCATCCCATCCAGTGCATTACTAATAAATGTCTCCCATGCTCAAAAGCCAGTCATACACGACTCTAGGGAGCAGTGCTCATCTCTACTTACAGGCAAAAAGCCAGCACTGTCTGTGTCTGCAGACATTTCTGTGGTCATGTGTCAAACATGACTAGACACTGGAATGCTGTTACCTTTCACACCAAACCAATACCTATTTATCTACTTCCAATTTCTTGCTTTAGAACTGCTAGGTTAACAGGAGCTGGTATGATGGGAGCTCATTCCATTGCACAGTACTCTGTTTTCAAATTGCTGACCTGCCATTTATCAAGCTCAGCATCTTAACCACTAAGATATTGCTACCACCTCTTTACTGATAACAGACATCAATTTAGCCCAAAAGTACAGTCAAACCTCGCATAAAGAGCGTCTCACTTAAAGAGTAACTCGCTTAAAGAGCAGAATTTTCTCTGAATGTTCGCTTCGCTTAACAAATAAAACCAACCAAAAACTTGCTTAACAAATAAATCGGGGTTTGCAATCTCCCCCACAATTGGTCATTTACAATGGTGTTTCACTTAAAGAGCAAACTCGCTTAAAGAGCAATCCTGTGGAACGCATTATGCTCTTTAAGCGAGGTACAACTGTAGGTTCAAATGTGCTAAATGTTTTGTAACAGCATGGCATGCAATAAATGGATTTCACAACCGAAAGACTGGTTGTGCATCTATAAATATGGTTCATTGAGAGGTCACAGGTAAATTCACACATGTGAGCTCAGTACCTATGAACAGCCAATTCCAGAAAATTCTAAAGTTTCATAGTTGTAAGAAAAGCAGAGAGTAAACAAAATAAAACACCAAAAAAAAAGACAAAATATTTTATAGTGAATTAAAGACTAAATAAATAAATAAATCTGTAAACAATACAACAGTAGCAATCAAAAGACCTCATATAACATGTGATAAGTAAGACTCATTGATCATACCTCTGAAGTTACTGTAATTCTGTAAAAGTGGTTATGAAGGAATCTGAGCATCCAAAATCACAACATAATAAATATAGTATTTCAAATTTGGTAGTGTCCCCAAACCTCCCCAAACCTCTTCACTAATATTCAAACCATGGAGATGGGTATACAGCATTTGTATATATTTTATTTCTGCTGTCTCTTTCTGGATCCTTGTCCTGTAATTTTTCTATCCCAGAATGGCAACTTTCAGATCCTGTACAGTATCCAGGGAGACTGAAATGATTTGAAACAATTTGTTTATTGCCACTCCTGATGTCCAATTTATGCCCATTAATTCTTTTGCACAGTTTGTCCCATTTGTATCACATAGTGTGCAGGGTGCATTATTGGCAAGGGATGGAATAAATCACATTGACAGACAAACAAATAAAAATACTGCTGATGTTGTATGTGATACTGTTGAGTGATATAATTGAGTACCCAATGTGGGGGCACAGCTGGCATCTGGGTTTGTAGCACAGTATAGACCCAGTACCATTGTGTACTAATAGATGCTTAAGATTGGATAATTGTTTGTAAACAAATAAAGGTCTGCTACCAAAGTCTTGGAACAGAGAAGTATTTTTGTCAAGGATGGGTTGAAGATAACTTATGATGAATGTGAGTGGTCTCAGTTGTGGGCTGAAAGTGACAACTAGTAGTGTTTGGTCATTTTCTCTTCTGGGACTGTCTTGCAGTAGGGTGCTTCTGGGTATTTTTCTAGCCATGCTAGTTTATTAACCATATTAGATGGGTACTGTAGTCTGAAAAATATGTGTTGTAGAACTTTGAGTTTAGAGTCTCTGTCATATGGGCCCAAGCAAATACAGTTTTATTTGAGGAGCTGTCTGTAAATGATGGTTTTTGTCATGAGTTCAGGACAGAAACGAGGGCATTCAAGTAGGTCTATCTATCAAGGGGTTTTTCATATAGAATAGTACTGAGATGTCCATGTTGTAGCTTCACAATAGTGTCTAGAAAATTCAACTGTTGTATAGATTGCTTCAGCCTGAGATTGATATTTGGATGAAAGTTAAAGAAATCCTGATGATAAGCTTACATGCGAATTGAATTTAAAAAAGGGGGTATAATTAAGGAAAACAAATTTTGGGAAATTTGGAAGCCGTTTGTAGAATATACATTGGTTAAAGGTAAAAGTAGCAGACCAGCATCTGATCAACTGGGTTTTTGGAAGCAGTAATGTATGCCTATGACAAATCGCAATCTCCAGGGCTTTGTGAATATCACAGGTGATATGATTTATGAATTTTGTTGTCATTATTTTTTGAAAAATAAACTCAGATGTTTGTTTTATTAGAAGTGTGTGTGTGGGGGAGAGAGAGAGAGAGGTACAGTAATACTTCGGAAAACGATTGCATCGGACAACGCTAGAATCGTTCATAGCAGCAGGATGGCTGGAAAGCTGAATGGGGGTTGCCCGTTCGGCTTCCCAGCCACACTGCAGCTGCAGAGGCAGGGGTGGAGTGGCTAGAAAGCTGACGAGGGGCTCCCCTGTCAGCTTCCCCAGCCACCCCGCCCCAGCCACCCCACAGCTGGGACCCGAACCCCCCGTCAGCTTTCCAGCCACCCCACAGCTGCAGATCAGGTCCCCTCGACCTCCATGGAGCCCGAAATGGGCAAAAAAAGCATTCAGGTTTTTTTTTTTCCATTTCGGGCTCTCCAGCACCCCGCCGGCTCTGGGGAGGTTGGGGGACCCAATCCGCACTGTTTCCAAATATTTGCAGTACTAACCATGCTCCTGGAAATTTTTTAGAGCAACTTAATGTATTATAGTGATAGCAACACTATACAGTGGTACCTTGCTTAAAGAGCATAATGTGTTCCACAGAATTGCTCTTTAAGCGAGTTTGCTCTTTAAGCGAAACACCATTGTAAGTTACCAATTGTGGGGTGGATTGCAAATCCCAATTTGCTTGTTAAGCGAAGCAAACATTAAGAGAAAATTCTGCTCTTTAAGCGAGTTACTCTTTAAGAGAAACGCTCTTTATGCGAGGTTTGACTGTACAGTAAAACACTGGATAATGATTGGATCAGATAACGCTAAAATCGCATAACGTTAAGCATTCTGGGGAGGAGATTTGGATCAAATAACGTTAAGGTCCTATGGGATGGATCAGATAACAACAGCTAAAGCCTGTGCGGTTACAATGTATCTCTATGGGGCTTTAACATTATCCAATCCATCCCATAGGATTTTAACTTGGATCGGATAACACTAAAAATTGGATAACACCAAGACTTGTGGAACCAAGTTTTAGCGTTATCCGAGGTTTTACTGTATGGGCATATTCTTTGGAATATTTTATGTATTTACACTAACTTATATTTTCAACATTAGTTGGCTGTAATAAAGTATACCTATATGCATACAACAGAACACAAAGCACAAACATTTAATGAGAAGAAATACAGATACTACTGGACATATACTTAACAAAAACTAATTGTTGGCACGACTAACCAGAGAGTCTGATCCTATTTTGGTGCATTCCCTCCTTGATCCAAACATTGTATATTTGTGTTTTGTGTTAGGAATATAGGATGCAGAGTAATGGTCATCAGCTAAGTAGTATGTTCCAGGAAGAGCTCTTTTTGGTTCTTTTAACTTTAGATCTTACAAAGCGATTCTTCTTAATGCAAAACATGCTCTCGGTTACTGAGGTATAGTATCTCTGCAAAAATATAAGGTCTCTCCTTCCTTTTTAGTTGTTGCAGGTTCAACAAACTTCTATACCAGGGGTGGCCAAATTGGTTCTCCTGCTGTTCTTGGACTTCAATTCCCAGAAGCCCTGATGAGCACACCTTATATTTATCTATGTTGAGTCAAAACATAAATGGTAACTAGCATCTGGCAGAGTTCAGAATAACTGGTCCTGTTGCTTTAAGAACTAGAGGCAAGACAGGGTGTTGTTTTTTGTTTTTGCTCTAAAAGTTCTATATTGTAAGACATAGTCATATAAACAAAATAATTACATTATAATTTCCATAATACAGTAATACCCCGGATAACGTTATGGCTTGGTTCCACAAGTCATGACGTTATCCGATTTTTAGCATTGTCCAATGCATGCATCGAACAATGCTAAAAAACAAAACAAAAAAAACCCTGACTTCAGGGACAAACCGCTTTAAAGGCAGGCAGGGAAAGAAAGAGACCTCCCTGCCTTTAAAGCCACCCCCAACGCGCAGCTGTCTCTGCGACTGCAGTAGGGTCGGGGGAAAGGCGGGTGCTTTTCCCCGACACTACTGCAGTCGCAGAGACCGCTGTGCGTGGGGGGTAGATTGGGTTGTTCTACCCAAACCACCCCACACCCACAGACCATTGCATCGGATAACGCTAAGAATAATTATCCAGAATCATTATCCGATTCTAGCATTATCCAGGGTATTACTGTAATTAAAAACCCCTACAAAATCTTCTAAAATAAAATTAGTAAAGGTCACCCTTGTTCAAAAGCCAGTTGTATCTGACTCTAGGGTTCAGTGCTCATCTGTTTCATAGCCGAAGAGCCAGCACTGTTTGCTACTGCAGATGTTTCTGTGGTCATGTGGCAGGCATGACTAGACACCAGAGTACATGGAATGCTGTTTACCTTCCCACCAAAGTGGCCCCTATTTATCGACTTGCAATTTCTTCCTTTCAAACTGCTAGATTGGAAGGAGAAAATGAAATTACATTTTGCTAATATCAATTTATCAATGTGACCATCATATTTTTAAGGTCACAGGAAGTTGGGTTCCTGAATACATATACCTTTCCTTTTCCAATGTATGCCATAACAACATTATCAGTCCACCTACTATCTCTCACAGAAACCCGGATAGTATAGCATGATCATTTCCCTCCAGAATTCCCTTTACTGTCACTTCTACAAGATCAATTCTATTGGCTAGAATCAAGAGATCTCCTATTTTTCCCCTTTACATTTTGTAGGAGAAAACTGTCAGCCACACAAGCAGGAATTTCTTGCAAGGTCCATCTTTGGAAGAATTTGTTTCTCAGAAAAATGCCAAGATACTAGGATATTTGTAATCTCTCATTACTATTGTATCTCTTTGAAATTCTTGCAATTTGTTTTTCAAAGGTTTCATCTGTATCTTCTTGATTGGGTGGTCTGTAGTAAACTCCAACTACTAAGTACTTTTTATTTTTTGCCTCAATTATATTAATCTAGATCAGGAGTCAGCAAACTTGGCTCTTCAGGTGTTCTTGAACTTCAATTACCAGAAGCCCAAGTCAGTACACCTGCTGCTCAGAGCTTCTGAGAACTGAAGTCCAAGAACATCTGGAGAACAAAGTTTGCTGATCTAGATCAGGGATCTGCAAACTTGGCTCTCCAGGTGTTCTTGGACTTCAATTACCAGAAGCCCAAGTCAGTATGCCTGCTGATCAGGACTTCTGGGAATTGAAGTCCAAGAACATCTGGAGAGCCAAGTTTGCAGATCCCTGATCTAGATGATCTCAATGGGATAACTGAGCTAATTCTCTTACATTTCTGTGCAAAAATGTGTGTGGGGTTTTCTTTTTACAAGTAGTGTGACTCCACCTCACTTTCTATCCCTTCTAAGCAATTTATATTCCTTCAACATGTCTGGCTGGACATCCTACTATGGTAATGGAGTAGACTGTACAGCCAGCGACTCAACACCAAGTTTTGGGCAGCTGTAAATAACTTGACTCCCTAAAAGGGTTGATTGCTATGGGCAGATGAGTCCCTTTAGGTGGGGTGATGCTCCCCTCAGTGGAGGAAATGCCACTGGAAATCATCATATTGGGCCCAACAGCAAAATGTGCAGAGAAGGAACTCTGATTTCCAATGGTCATGGAGGCGGAAGAGGCCATGCCAGATGGACTGTTTCTGAAGTCGCACCTTGTCCATATCCTCAAAGCTGTGGCAGTCCATTGCATACGGTGTTAAATCTTGCATGTCTCATTTAATATGTGCCACAGGATGGCTCCATGATTATAGTGTGTGGGTCACTTCACAACAAGCTGGGGGCCACCTTAAACAAATTCACACCAATGGCATTTTTACTGCTTCAGGAAAAAATGCATTCTCGGATACGAATTGCAGCCAACAATAATGATATTACTTCAATTGCTGTATTGCAGTCATGGGAGCCACTCTACCAAATTTCAATATGAAGTCATATTTGCTTCCTGAATTAAAATTTCCAGTTCTCATTTTGTTTTCCCTATTCTTTGCATACAGACACTGTCAGATGGATACAGTTAGATACACAATCATGCCCAGAGAGTGCTTATCAATGGCCCCTTCTCAACCCAGGAGGAGAAAATACATGGGGTACAACAAAACTCAGTCCTGGGCCTAGTGGTCTTCAAGATTTTTAAGAATGGCTTGGGTGAGTTGGTGGAATAGCTAATAATTTGGAAGATAGGAGCAAAATTCAAGAAGATGTTGATAGGTTTGAACACGGCACTGAAAACAACAGAATAAAATCTAAGTGCAAATTTCTACAACTAAGGGTAAAAAAATCTCAACTACACAGTTACTAGATGTGGGAAACATGGCTCAGTAATACTACAAACAAGAAGGATTTTGAAAATGTTGAAGATGAGAAGTTTCATATTATCCACCGGTCAGATGTGATTACAAAAAAGGCAAATCCTGAGAAGTACTAGTTCTTCTCTACAACCCTAGTTTGGTTTAATCTTACATATCGTGTCCAGCTCTGGGCATCACAGAAGGATGACAACAAACTGGAAAGAGTTTAGAAGGGGACTAGAAACATATGGCTAACAACTGGAAAAACTGGACATATTGATCCTTGAGACATGACAGAGAGTAGATATAATAGCACTTTTCCAATACCTGAAAGGTTGTGATAGAGAGGGCAGAATCTGTTCTGAACATCCCAGAGTGCAGGAAGGGGTGAAAGTTATAGGACGTCAGCAGCACAACAATGAAACCAATCATCCTGGAAAACAGTGAATGCTCCAATTATGGTTACCACAGAGAGTCTTCTCATTAATCTCCCTCCCATTTTATCTTTGATATATTTTCCCAAGATTCAAACATCATCCTCATCAATAATGTTTAGACTACTAATCTGACACTTTTAATTTTCGAGCAGACAATCAAGACTTCTATTTTTATTTTAGGTTTTAATGCAGAACACAACAGCTATTCCAAGGCTATTTTCATACAATACAAAATATATAAGAACAGTATATATCATTATGCAAAGATGTAAACCTAACAAGGTGAGACAGGTGAGGACTGGCTTAGCTGAGATTAGGCCAGCTGAGACTATGTGAAAAGAGAAGGACAAAGACCCAGAGCAAGGTACAGAGATAACATCAAAGAAATATTACAAGAACACCAAATAACACTGTTGGAGCCCAGAAGAAGTGCCAGAACAAGAACTGTACATCTCCCTCAGCACCCGAGGGGGGGGGGAGGAGAAGAGGAAGAAGAGGAGGTGGAGGAGACTACAGTTAATCAGAAGCCCTGACAATATAGAGATCCTGGACATTATTTTAAACTACCTGACTTTGACCTAACTTTGTATGGCCTTGAGACTGAGGTAACAGGGATTTGAGGTAGTGTAGCTCTTCTTCTTTCCTGTTTTCTCTTTTTCACTCTCTTCTCGTTCTTCTGTCAACTGATCTCAGCCAGCACAGCAATTATACACAGTACTGACAAGTATAAAGACACTTCTGCCTGCATCAGATGTTTCTGTAAGATGGTGGCTCATGACTTGGGCAGGAAATTTGGAGGTGAAGCTGTCCTGCCCATTTAAGCCACCTAATGCTAGCCTATTTTTGGGTTTTCATTGCACTGCCTGTCTCATAAATTAACCCATGACACGTTTGCCCAATTATCAACAATCTGAACAATATCTTGTAACTGAAAATAAACATACCATGAGCACAAATGATTAATATGCTCAGACTATTGTATACAGACTAATACAAAGGTGGTTTCCATGGAAACAACCACTGCACAAAGTAAAATAAAACAAGAAAATGAATTACTACAGAAAATTAGTTCCATGTAGGATTTTCAAAATGTGTAAGTGCATGTGTTAGAAAAATGGTAAACCTTGAAACAGTTACTTAAACATCCATTATGGAACTTTTTTCATGGCAATTAATGGAAATACTCTTTAATTTACAGTGCACGTCTAAATATAGAAATTAACCATCCTCATTAAGAATGTGCATCTTTAAGCTAAAATATCAATTAATTACTTTGCACACATAAAATCAGCTACATAGTATAACCAACATGATAATTATTTTATAAAGCTAGACCTTTACATACAATGGGCGCTCAAATTTTTATGCAGTACCCAGGTCTTGAACTACTGACTTGACAGCCTTCCAGCTAACAAGGCGAGCTTCTTAACCACTGAGCCACCGCAGTCCCAGATCGATTCTAATATAGTACACTATACTACACACAAATACAAAAATCCCTTGCCAAATAAAGACTAATAGAACTGGACTCTGGTCCCTGAAACTAAATGCTTCAATATCTACCACTAATCTTCATGTCCCAAAAATCATTTTAGGTTGTTATTTTTTTTAACAGGAGTACACTGAATGATTACACTGCACAACAACAATTTTGCTACTGAGAATAACATACTGTATGTGATTTACATGATATCAAGTGTGCCGATTCCAAATCTGAACTCAGAATTTGCCTATAACATACAGATAGTAAGGCATGCTTTAGCTGTTCAAATGGTCAGAAATTGGGTAATGTATTTTTACATGGGAACATTATAACAGTTGTACCTACCTAGGTAATATTTTATTATGGACTCAAAACAGCCATTAGCAGATCCGGTGTGGCCTATGAAAGAGTTGGAGGCAAACATTTAAATCTCTAACATTGCACTAAGCCTGCACTGGGAAGCTGATTCCAAAAGGGTAACTTAATGACTAAATAAATAGCTGGAATTGAATCGCACTGGACTGAACCAACCTGAATGTCCCAAGTGTCATAATAAAATTAGTTCATTAGTCTTCTGCTACATTTCTGACTAATAAAAAAAATATTCTAGGAAAATGTAACATTTATGATTCAATGAAAAGTCAGCATGATTTTGTCCTATAAAAATGTACTAAATATATTACACTTTCAAACTGGCTTCATAGGAGCAAAAAGTTACCCCATACATTTGCAAGCATCCACAAAAAACCTGATTACTAGATATCTAGTCCCTTAAGAGATCAAAATTACTAAATATCTGCTTGTATTAAGTCTCTGTGATATTTTTCCCCTCAAGGTCCACTGCCTATAAGGGGGACCTACAGCCTTTCTGAACCATCATCTTGTACCTTTCCTTAAGAATAACAAAGTCTGCATAAATGAAGTGCAACTTGTAGTCTCATCCTAGTGAAAAAACTCAGAACAATAAAAAACCAAGAATACCACTGAACATGATATAAAAATTCACTGAGATCCAAGATAATTTACAGGATCACGATCAGCACACTCTTTTCTTAGCAGAAGCCAACTACAAGACAGGGAAAACTGTCTTATAAAACATGACAACCATCAGTTTTCTCTTAGACAAATGTATCTCCATACCCATAATACCAATTGATCCCAAAACCCTAAGACAAGTTTTTGTGAATAATTCACTGAGAAAAATGCATACTTTGTGCAAAGCAGAATTCTAATTCACTAAAATCTGAATACTGAAGTTAAACTACACATTGGGGTGAATGTGTGATTCCTTGATTAGTATGTTTTCCCTTATTATTGAACATAATTTTCTTTCAGATAAGATTAGTCTCAAAATGATGCATATAAATTACAACAAACATAGCTGATGAATACATTGTTTTACTGCACCTCCCATCAGCCCAAGCTACGATCGCCAATGAGGAAGAATATCAGGCACTATATTCCAACCTCTACAGAGCCACACTTTGCCTATCCTACATCTATAGAATGACCATGATTTCTGCCACTTTTTTGTGGAACATGATTTCTACCATTTTAGCATCAATGGAACAAATCTGCTTCTTAGAAAAGTGCTGTCAACAAACGATACAGAACGCAAAGACTGAGTCTAAGCTTTGTAGAAAACAATTAACTCCTTTCCTCACATGCAATGGACAGAATGTGTAGATATGAGACATTTTCCCACATTTTTCTTGTACTAAAAATTAGTTTGCTACTACATCTAAATGGGATTACTGAATTTTTAGGCCAATTTCTTCTCACCAATTACTATAAAACATACAGTCAAGATCAGATGTAAAGAAGTAATTCAAGTTATTTTGTAGCAGAACATCACAATATTGAAAAATATGATATGTATTAGATTTTAAAGAGAAATAAAGAAAATGTGTCAAGGCTGTCCAGAACATAGGCAAAGAATGCAAATGTATTTTTGGCTTCTAATGTAATGTAACCCATATTTTCTACATGATCAAATAAATTTTCAAACTAGATGGAAGATTGGTTACTATAACATGAGCCTTTAATCCTGTTTCTGAAAGGTTAATCATGAGAAACATATAAAAAATAAAATGAAAATGTACTAGTTTAAATACACCTATTTGAATAAAAATGGGTCATAGCTAACCCTTCTACAAATGAAAAGCTTTTTTTTTGTTTCAGACACAAGTTTCAAACCAGCAGAGACTTCTATACTCAGAAGACACAGAGCCAACTTTTACTAGTTATGCTTTCTCTTATGTGTTCCAATAAATCTTTCATTGCTTTTAATAGATGACACCTATTGGTATGTTTCATAGGTTAAATTCACACGGTACTCTATCTGCTGACAAAAAGAACACAAGATTCAAGCCCTAGTCATTGATTCATAATCCATAAACTTTGGGGGAAAATATTCACAAACAGGAAGTACAGAATTAGATTTCTGATTTTTCTTTTTCAATGGACATTATCCTCTTCTTCCAGATATTTAATGACTAGATGACCTGGAAAGGCAGCAGGCACTGATAGCCTATACTCAGAGTTCCTTCTTCATCTTGGCCCAGCAGCTATTAAATGGCTTACTAACTTCTTCTAAAACATTTTAGAGACAGGCTGTCTACCTCCACTTTTTAAGAAACCAAAATCATAGCAGTGCTAAAGCCAAGCAAGGATCCAGCAAAAGTAGAGAGCTACAGGCCTATAACACTCCTCGGTGTCACCATTAAGCTCCTTGAAAGGCTTATATATACAATAAAATATCTCAATCAACCAGCATATCCCAATTGAACAAGCAAGATTTAGACTCGGAAGAGGTTGTGACAAACAGGTTCTTGCATTAGTCACCCATATCGAAAGTGACTTTGAGAATAAGATGGTAAGCACAGGTGCCTTCCTAGATTTAACAGCTGCCTATGACTCCGTGTGGAAGACAAACTCCTCCTCAAATTCATCAATACCATCCCTTGTCTAAAACGTATTACATTACTCAACAATATGCTGAGCCAGACACTTCCCAGATATTTTCAGAAGACTCTAAGAGTAGAGTAGTCACGATAAACAGTGATCGTCCCCAGTGTTCTGTGTTGGCTCGTTTACTATTTAACTTGTACACACATGACCTCTCAAATACTAAATCTAGGAAATTCATCTATGCAGATGATATAGCATTGGTCCCCAACACCAAAGCTTCACTGGGACCAAGTCGGTGCTTTCATCTGACCTAAAGCTCTTGGAGATTTACTTCGGTCAGAATAGTCTCAGACCAAACAACTCAGAAAACTAGTGTCAACTTCTTCTCTCCCCCCCCCCCCTTTCTTGGTGGAACAGAAATGCAGGGTATAAACCAGCTGTAATACTTTAATTTTTGGGAATAGTAGCCGTGCTAGTCTGTGGTTCAGGCATATCAGAAAACAACACAAAATAAACAAAACAAAATAAAAAACACTGTAGCACTTTAAAGACTAACTGCTATATTTTTATTGTTAGCTTTCGTGGATCATCCACGAAAGCTAACAATAAAAATATAGCAGTTAAGTCTTTAAAGTGCTACAGTGTTTTTTACTTTGTTTATTTTGTTTTGTTTTCTGATATGCAATACTTTAAAAACCCCAAGCACCTATGAGTCTTCCTAGATAGGTCTGTGACCTACAAGAGCCACTACTGTATTTCAGTTTCTTTATTATCAACATTGAAGCTGTGTAGTTCTCCTGTAGTAGCGATCGTTGTCTTCTTAATGTTCAATTGTAGTCCTGCTTTGGCACTTTCTTCTTTCATTTTCGGAATTGTGGTGGCTCAAGTGTCTGAGCTCCCATCTCTGTCCCAACTCCTGCCAACCTAGCAGTTTGAAAGCAAGAAATTGCAAGTAGATAAATAGGGACCACTTTGGTGGGCATGTAAACAGTGTTCCATGATCTCTGGTGTCGAGGCATGCCTGCTATGTGTCCACAGAAACGTCTGTAGATGCTGACAGTGCTGGCTCTTTGGCTGGTAACAGAGATGAGCACAGAACCCTAGAGTCGGATAGGCTTTCGAGCAAGAGCAGCCTTTGCCTCTTTCATTTTCACTAAAAGTTATTTCAAGTCACTGACACTTTTTTCTAATAAGATGGCATCATCTACAATGATTTAAACAAAAGAAAATGGTATGCTAATTTAGCCCCAAACCACATTGCACAACAACTGCTACTTCCAGGGAGGACCAGCCAACATACAATAAATATAATACAAAGGGAAATTCAGAGTGAATCCAATGAACACTTTACTGTTTTCATATTGGTGGAACTATAGCAGGGTTGCCACACTCTATGGTCCGGGGGCTGGGGCTGGCCCCAATGCCAATTCATCTGGCCCACAAAGCCCTTGTTGCTCCTGGAAGCAGAAGTAAAACGCGCCCGTACGAGGGTTTTGCGGGCCGGATGAATTGGCGTCGGGGGCCAGGGCCAGCCCCCAGGCAGTAGTTTGGGCTCCCAGAACCCAAAAAGTTTGGGCACCCCTGAACTAGAGGAAGCTATAAGATGATTCAGGAATGGCAAAGCAATGAGATGCAATGATATCTAGAGCAATCTGGATGAGCAAACAAATCCTAAATATATGGTGGAAGATAAAAGTAATTACTATATTGAAATCAAGCAAAGAACATCAGATCCCCAGAGCTACAGGGTGGTCTTCCTGCTATGTCACATCTATGAAGTATTTGAATGATTGATATTAAATTGTTTATTCCACAAAACTGAACATCTAATTTAAGAACAAACTGGCTTTAAGCCTGGTAAGAGCTGTATTGCTTAAATCTTTTATCTAAGCCAACATACACAAGATGGTTTTGAAACACAAAATAAGTGGAGCATTTGTTGATCTTACAGTACATGACACTGTCCACCACCCGCTGCTGCTCAAAAAGCTCTACCTTTTTATTAAAGACCATGGAGTAACAGAAATGATTGTCATTTTGATTCAAAACTGAAGTCTGCTTGTTGAATTTCAAAGGAGGCACAGTCACCAGAAAAATCAAAGGAATTGTCTACCATAGTTAGCATCCTGGCATTGTTACTTTTTAAACATCTGCATTGATGACCTTGCAATGATAGTCCAAGCAGAAACCTCTCAGCCCACCAAGTACCAGCTAACCTCTACCTTAAAATTTCTTTCCTTATACAGTAAAGCACTGGATAACGATTGGATCGGATAACGCTAAAATCACATAACGTTAAGTATTCTGGGGAGGAGAATTGGATTGAATAATGTTAAGGTCCTATGGGATGGATCAGATAACAACCGCTAAAGCCTGTGTGGTTACAATGTATCTCTATGGAGCTTTAACGTTATCCGATCCATCCCATAGGATTTTAACATGGATTGGATAACACTAAAAATCGGATAACACCAAGACTTGTGGAACCACGTTTTAGCATTATCTGGTGTTTTACTATACAGTGGAATCTCATTTAGGCTCACTTAACACAAAAATTGCACAACAAAAGGAAATCCATAGAAAATAGTGGCTCGGTTAACAATTTTATTTCCCGAATAGATTAATTGATTTTCAATACATTCCTATGGGAAGCCATGTTTCAGTTAACAAATTTTGTTTTATAAGGCATTCCTATGGGAAATTGCATTCAAGAAATTCCTATGGGAAATTCACTTTACAATTTTTTTGTAGTACAAAAGGTCCCAGAGAACCCATTACATTTGTTAAGTGAAGTTCCACTGTATTATAAAAACAAGCAGCTGAAACAAAACCCTTTGAAAACAGAGGTCTGTGTCTTCCACTTAAAGAACACAGAAGCTCAGAGGAAACTCCTAGTTAGCTTGGAAGGCAAGATTCTGAATCATTCCCTTGAACCAGACCATCACTCTGCCACCCTGACATTAAAAAAACTTTGTCTAAACATGAAACAGAAAGTTGCCACCAGACAACTTTGCTATCATACTTAGAAAACTGGCTGGGTCAGACTGGAGTGCACATCCACAAACAATAAGAACAACAGCTCTGTCCCTGTGGTACTCCATAGCAAAATATGCTAATGCCACATGGCATAAATCAGCACATGCAAAAGAAATAGATTTAACTCTTCTTGAATCATGCAGGGTTATTACTAGTTGCCTGAAATCCACTCCCATTGAAACAGTCTATAATTTGGCTGGCATTACCTCTCTGGAATTGTATTAAGAGGTGTTCGCTAATAATGAATGTAATAAGGTATTATAGCACCAAACCTATCCATTCAGGGACACTAATCCTCTAGAAGACAACTAAAATTGGAAAAAAGGACTTTTCTACACACTTCTCAGTCTGTAAATATTAAATTTGAAGAGGCTAACAAGTAACAGTGAATCTTAACACTTCAGATGTTCTGGAACTTCAATTCCCAGAACCTCTGATCAGCAGGAGTGCTGACTTGGGCTTCTGGTAATTGCAGTCCAAGAACTCCTGGAGTGCCAAGGTTTATCATCACAAGGCTAGGCTAAACCTGTGAAGAGCAGATACAATATACCTTGCCAAATGAATGATTGCCAAAGATTGTCTTCCACAAGGACACGATTCTGTCTGGACCATTTGGAAATCACTTAACAGACTTTGAAGCAAAGAAGGAAGATCAAGGAATAACCAAGTAAAATGGGGATACATGGCATATTTTATTATTTATTAATTTATTTAGATTTATATTGCCGCCCACTCGCTGAGGGGACTCAGGGCGGCTTACAGTCAAAACAACAGTACAATAAAAATTATAAAATATTTTCTATTAATGTGGAAAATTCCAATCATGCAGCACTTTGGTGCATGCAATTGATCCCTCCCCCATGTGCACAAATATGATCTAAGGCAAGGATTCTTAACCTGCGGCCCACAGCACCATTTCATGTGTCCCCTACCCCACCTCCATCACATCAGAAAGTGCCATGAGGTGGAGGAAGGGCAAAATGGCCGTCTAGCCCCCAAGCTGTCTGAGTGAGTGTGCCCTGGCCCCAGACTTTAAAAGGCTGAGAACTCCTGAGCTAATGAATGGTTGATATAAAGTACTGAAGTAGCCAGCTTCTGGATATTAATACAATAGTACCTCGGATAACGTTATGACTTGGTTCCACAAGTCATAACGTTATCCGTTTTTTAATGTTGTGCGATGCATTGATCGCACAAGGTAAAAAAAAAAGCCCTGTTCCCTTTCCAAAGAGGAAAGGGAACAGGGGGGAGATCTGGTTTGCTTAGAAAGCCAGGCCGGGGGGGGGGGAGGTATTTCTGAAAAGAAGCTAGGAAAACTTTTTCCTAACTTCTTTTCAGAAACCTCCATCTGGATTGCTAAAAGGCTTGGCAATCCAGGCAGGGGGCGGGGGTTCTTAAGAGAGGCTTGGGACCCTTTTCCCAGCCTCTCTTCAGAAGCCCTCCCCCCCCCCAGCCTGGCTTGCTAAGGGACTTAGCTACCCAGGCAGGGGATCTCTCCAACACCCCAGCTGTCCCAAGCAAATGCCTGGGACTGCCAAAGTGTTGGGGGAGAAGTCATGCACACACACAATCTCTCCCCTGGTAGTCTCAGCGATCGCCTAGGACAGCTGGGTGTTGGGGGAGAGATCATGGGCACACATGGTTTCTTCCCCCAACACCCCGACAGTCCCAGCGATCGCCTAGGACAGCTGGGGTGTTGGGGGAGATATTGTGCATGCGCACGGTCTCTCCCCCAACACCCCAGGAGTCCCAGTGTGTGATCGGATTGCCGGTTTGGTTGGGAGGAGAATAGGCGCACATGCCCTCCCCCACAACCAAACCGCCGATCTGAACAGAGATCTCTGCCCCAAAGCCTGCAAAGCTGGTCTTCAGCCCTGCGGACTTTGGGGCAGAGATCAATGTTGGGGAATTTGAAGCAAACATTTGCATTGCACAACGTTATGTTAACGTTGTGCAATGCAAATGTTTGCCTCAAATTCCCCGATGTTATCCAATGTTAGCATTATGCGATGCAAATGCTAACTGAGGTATTACTTTAATATAATTGTGCAACACTCTGATATTATCAGAGAAAGATCCACATAAATGATCTATCTTAATCCAGCTTTCCGTATGATATGTTCTGCATACAAACTGAACAGATTAGGAAATAAAATGCACCATTCTATTATATAGCTTCAGTTAACAATTTTACTTTTTGTACTGACAACTATTTTCAATACCTAAGTACAACCATAAATACAAATAGCGAAACAGCTACTGTGCTAGTTGGACAATGAAGAATTAAGACAGGTGAAAACTTGATCATTATTATTACTTTGAAATGTGCTACTGAAAGAGAGCTTTAGAGAATATGGAAGATATCAGTAAGGCAATAAAGGAACTAGACAAGACCTTTAGGAGTAAGGATCACCACACTGTGCTACTCCCTATGATTGTGTACAGCTATGAAAGCTGAACAATGAAGAAAAGTGTCAGTGTGAAAATCAATTCCTTTGAAACATGCTATAGAAGGAAGTATGTAGAGCGACAAAGGAAAACAAATAATTAGGTGTTAGATCAAGACATCTAGGTGACTGCTGAATGAAATAAAAATTTGAACTCTTATTAGAAGTCAAAATGATTCTTTCTTTGTGTCAGAAGCATCACAATTAAAATAAAAACTAAAATGCAAGATTTAAATTTTAAATACAGCATCTACATTATTAAAAATGTTGAATTAGACATTTAAGTCAATTCTTTCCCTCTGTCAGTTCCATCCAATGTTGATCCTTCATAGCACTCCATATGCACATTCAACTTTTAAATTTGCCTAAAACTTCCATTGACTTAAGGAAGCTTTTTCTGGATTTTAATCTCTGGGGGCCTGACTGAAGGCCATGGAGACATTGTTCAGATATTAATGTCATAAATGATTGAAGTGAGGCACAATCATACTTTGGACACAGCATGGGGCAACAGTAAGAAAAAACAATAATGGTAGGGAAAGTGCAATGCAGTAAGAACAGAAGATTAGGTATGAAATATTCACTCAGTAAAGGAAGTCAGAATATTTAGTTTGCAAAACTTAAGTAGAGCTGTTAATGGTAGTTTCTTTTGGAGATAATTAATTCACAGGATCACCATAAACTGGAAGCAAGTTGAGGCCATATAACAACTGCAACTGTTATACTATTTTATTTGTATTCTTTGAAAAAAAATCATGTTCCCTATGTAGGTCCTATTGCACACCACAACTTTCAGTCTCTGCCTTTTCAGTGCTATACATTCTTGCTTTACCTCATTATGGTATAACAACAAAAGGAATGTGGTAAATTTAAGACTAAGACCTTTATTTTGGCATGAGCCTTTGCAGACCCACTGACAACTGACAACATCTTTAGGTGCTGCAGATCCATTACAGATAAGGTTATAACCAATCTATTAGTCATAATTGGAATTTTTATGTAGTGTATGTGATGTTTGCCACTTAAACAAACAAAATTTCAGAGGCAAATCGAAGTACTTCAATTAAGAAAAGTACATATTCATGAGCCATCTAATATACAGCTGTAAATCACACAAACTACTGCAGACAGATGGTTGTCTGTGACAATAATTACAGACCTTACAACAATGTGAGAAAATAAAGGTCAAGTACCCCCTTATCCACTTTAAGTCTCACAATTCACAAAGTCAGCATGGAACACTGTAGGTATAGTCCCCCAGGATAAAAGAAAAGACTTTCTATTGTGGTTATATGGTACCTGTATTTTGATACTCTAGAAAGAGCATCATATAACCTTTCTTTTAATAGGAAGGACACTGGGAAACATTTTCCTGTTTAGGAAGATCTTTAGCAAGGCAGTTAAATTCTTAAATGTTTATCTGTATACAGCCAAACCTCGCATAAAGAGCGTTTCGCTTAAAGAGTAACTCGCTTAAACAGCAGAATTTTCTTTGAATGGTCGCTTCGCTTAACAAATAAAACCAATCAAAAACTTGCTTAACAAATAAATCGGGGTTTGCAATCCCCCCCCCCATTGGTCACTTAAAATGGTGTTTCGCTTAAAGAGCAAACTCGCTTAAAGAGAAATCCTGTGGAACGCATTATGCTCTTTAAGCGAGGTACAACTGTATTTTTACTGCAGTGTAATGGTTCATATTGGTTTTAACATGACACTTATCCTTTAGCTGTCATACATACTAATTGTTTTTCTTGCATTAAGCCATTCAACACTGGAAACTGAAGACTTCTCAGTGAACTAAATGAATATATACAGCACAATATCCTTCAAGAGAATTTCTACAAATGCATCAAATGTGATTGTATCTCTATGAAGATTTTGTTGTTGTTCAGTCGCAGTCGATTCCGACCCTTCGCGACCCCATGGACCACTGTACACCAGGCACTTCTGTCCTCCACCATCCTCCTCAACTTGCTCGGCTCTGTGTCCATTGTGTCTACAATACCATCTAGCCATCTCATTTTTAGCCACCCCTTTTTTCTTTTGCCCTACACCCTTCCCAGCATCAAGGTTTTCTCAAGCGAATCCTCTCTTCTCATTTGATGTCCAAAGTACTTTAGCTTCATCTTTACTATTTGACCTTCTAAGGAGCAGTCAGGGTTGATTTCTTCTAAGATTGACCTATTTGTTCTCCTCGCTGTCCAGGAGACTCTCAAAACTCTCCTCCAAGACCACATTTCAAAGGCATCTATTCTTCTGTGCTCAGCTTTCCTAATGGTCCAGCTCTCACAACCATACATGCCACCGGGAATACCATTGCTTTGACTATACGAATTTTTGTTTGCAATTTGATATCTCTACTTTTCACTATGCTCCGTAGGTTTTTTTTATCGCTTGCCTCCCAAGAATCAGTTGCCTTTTTATTTCATGGCTGCAATCACCATCTGCAGTGAGCTTTGATCCTAAGAAAGTAAAATCTGTCACTGCTTCTACTTCTTCCCCATCTATTCTCCAGGGACTAATAGGGCCTGTTGCCATGATCTTTGTTTTCTTTATATTGAGTCTCAAGCCAGCTTTTTCACTCTTTTCTTTTTTTTAAAAAAAATTATTTATGATTTTCTAACAAAAAATAACAATACAACAAATACAAAAAATCACAACTTGACTTACAAATCAATTTTGATTACATTCTTGTTAAGAAATACTTTGACTAAAATGATACATAAATCATTGTCCATTCTTATTCAACTCTGCATATAAACCACCCTTGTGCTATATGTATTGTCCAGGAGTTACAGCAATTCATTTTTTCCAAAAGTTAGCTTGATCAGGTACAGGTACATAAGATGGACCATGGAAAAAACAAAAGAATATCAGAAACAAGTCTACTTCTGTTTCATTGATTACACAAAGGCTTTTGATTGTGTCGACCAGAACAAAATGTGGCAAGTAATTAAAGAGATGGAAATACCGGAACACCTTATAGGCCTCATGAGAAATCTGTACATGAATCAAGAGGCAACAGTTAGGACAGAAAATGGAATGGCGGAGTGGTTTGGAATAGGAAAAGGAGTAAGAGAAGGATGCATTTTGTTACCCTGCTTATTCAACTTATACACAGAACACATAATGCGCAATGCAGGGATGGAGGAATCACAATTTGGGATCAAAATTGCTGGAAGAAACATCAACAATTTGAGATATGCAGATGATACCACCCTAATGGCAGAAAGTGAGGAGGACCTAAAGAAGCTCCTGATTAGGTTGAAAGAAGAAAGTGCAAAAGCTGGCTTGAGACTCAATATCAAGAAAACCAAGATAATGGCAACAGGGCCTACCAGTCCCTGGAAAATAGATGGGAAAGAAATAGAAGCAGTGACAGATTTTACTTTCCTAGGATCAAAGCTCACTGCAGATGGTGATTGCAGCCATGAAATAAAAAGGCCACTGATTCTTGGAAGGCAAGCAATGAGAAACCTGGGGAGCATAGTGAAAAGTAGAGACATCACATTGCAAACAAAAATTCGCATAGTCAAAGCGATGGTATTCCCTGTGGCAATTTATGGTTGTGAGAGCTGGACCATTAGGAAAGCTGAGCGCAGAAGAATAGACACCTTTAAGATGTGGTGTTGCAAGAGAGTTTTGAGAGTCCCCTGGACAGCGACAACAAATGGGTCAATCTTAGAAGAAATCAACCCTGACTGCTCCTTAGAAGGTCAAATAGTGAAGATGAAGCTAAAGTACTTTGGACATCAAATGAGAAGAGATGATTCACTTGAGAAGGCCTTGATGCTTGGAAGGGTTGAGGGCAAGAGAAGAAGGGGACGACCAAAGATGAGATGGCTAGATGGTATTGTGGAGGCAGTGGGCGCAGAGCTAAGCGAGTTGAGGGGGATGGTGGAGGACAGGAGTGCCTGGCAGACAGTGGTCCATGGGGTTGCAGAGGGTCGGAATCGACTGTGCGACTGAACAACAACAAAATTCCACAAATCTTTTCCAAGTTCTCCAAAATCTGTTTTCATGAATTATACCTTTTCTAACATTCAACTCCCATGTTAATTTATCGTTGAGCGCTAATTGCCACATTTCTTTGTACCAATCTTCTATTTTTATCATTAACTCATTTTTCCATTTTTTTTGCAATACATTGTCTAGCTGCTGACATCATTATAATCAATAATTCCTTGTCGTCGTTACATATCTTAGATTTATCCAAGTTTGTAAATAGAACTAGTTCCGGCCCCAGTTCAAGTCTCTGTCCAAACATATTCTTAATTTCTTTTTCTATTTCTCCCCAAAATTCTTTCAGTTTATTACAATTCCACCACATGTGTATATATGTCCCTGTTAATTGTTTACATCTCCAACAAACATTGCTTATCTTATTATCTATTTGGTGTAACTTGACTGGGGTCAAATACCAGTGCCATAACAACTTATAATTATGCTCTTTAACACGTACTGACATGGTTCTCATGATTCTTCTTTTCCAAATTTCTTGCCATTTTTTCCCTGGAATTGTTATATTTAATTCTTGCTCCCAATTATTTTTTAAAATTTCCTGTATATTTCCTGTTTTGTTTAAAATTTTGTATAATTTACTAATAATCCCTTTAATACCCATCTCACCTTTTCTAATCTTAACTAGCGTTTCTTCAAAAGCTGTCAAATCTCTTTCTAGACTTCTTTCATATATGATGTTTTTATTCCATTTATTTATCTGAGAGATCTGGAACCAGTTTAATTTCATCTGTAAGAAAAGCTCTTTTCTTTCATCGCTTTCTTTACATATTTTAGCCCAATCCTTGAGCAGTAAGGCTCTTTTATCTATTAATATGGTCTTAATTCTTCCATCTATTCTTATTGGGAAATTGTTGAAATCCCCTATTTCTAAAGCTGGTGATATACCTGGTGCCAAATATTTCTTTTACCCTACTCCATTCCTCCATAGTTATCTTTAAAATTTTGTTTTGTATACCTTTTTTACCTGTTTTATTCCCTTCTTTATTTAGAAATGTTGCCTTACCCATTTGAGATATTTCTTTCATCTCAATTTTTCCCCAGATCGTTTCTTCTTTCATTAATATTTTAATAACATTCCTAATTTGAAAAGCTTTATAGTAATTTTGTATATTAGGTATACCTAATTCCCCCTCTTTTTGGGATAAATACCACAGTGCCTTAACAATCCTCGGCCTGTAAGTTCCATTGCAGAATTTGTTTATCATGTCCTGGTATTCCTAAAGTTCTTTAACACTATGTTTAATTAATAAAGCATCAAACAGAAAATCTAGTCTAGGTAACAGCATCATTTTACAAAGGGCTATTCTACCAAACCAGGACAAATTCAAAGTTTTATAATATGTTATTTTCCTTTCCATTTCCTTCTTCACCTTCCCATAATTTAATTTTTTAAGGTCTCCAAATTTCCCTGTTATTATTATTCCTAAATATCTTAATGAGCTTTTAATTTGAATCTTAAATTTTGTCCTAATTCTATCTTGTTCACATATTTCTCCATTGCAGAATATCATCTCTGATTTTTCCCAATTCACTTTCAAGCCTGTAATTTCTTCAGACGTTTTTAAGTGCTGAGAGATTTTACCTAGTATCTGAATTGGTTGTTTGACAATTAATAACGTATCGTCTGCGTACAAATTTATTTTATTACCTTCTAAGCCAATTATTTCCTTATCTTGATGGATAGCATTGGCCAAAAATTCCATTGCCATTATGAATATCACTGGGGATAATGGACATCCTTGTCTGGTACCTGCTTCTAATCTTATCTCCTCTGTGTATTCCTCGTTGACTTTGACTCTTGCGGTTCCTTGTTGATATAATCTCGCCATAACTCCTTGAAATGTATTTCCAAATCCATATAAGCTTATCATTTCCTGTATTGTCCCCCATTGTAGCGAGTCAAACGCCTTGAATATGTCTAGTGCTAGAAACCCAACCTTTTCTTTTTTACGTTCTGCTAAATCCATTAAGTCCAAAACCTTCCCAATTGAGTCTGCCATGTACCTATTTTTCAGAAAGCTTGCCTGATCTTTGTTTATATATTCCCCTATAAGGCTATTCATTCTATCTGCCAATATCAGGTCTGCCCACCTCCCTGGACGCGGCGGGGGGGGTCAGACCCCCCCAAATTGGTAAAAAAAAGTCCGTTTTTTTTACCAATTTTGGGGTTTCTGACCCCCCCGCTGGGTCCAGGGAGGTGTGGGGACCCGCTCCAAGGTGTTTCTGGGCTTCCCCGACGTCCTGAGCCAGTGCAGCGAGCCAGAATGTCAGGATTCGAACTCTGACATTCTGGCTTGCTACACTGGCTCAGGACGTCGGGGAAGCCCAGAAACACCTTGGACCGTGTCCCCTGCCTGCTCCAGAGAGATCTGAGGACCTGATCTACAGCTGCAGGGTGGCTGGGGAAGCTGATGGGGACTCCCTGTCGGCTTCCCTAGCCACCCGCCCATGCCTCCGCAGCTGTGGGGTGGCTGGGGACGCCAACGGGGGAGCCCCCCGTCAGCTTTCCAGCCTCCCCACCCCTGCCTCCGTAGCTGCAGGGTGGCTGGGAAGCTGAACGGAGAACCCCGTTCAGCTTTCCAGCCCCCCTGCTGCTAAGAACAACTGTATCGTATAACGTTAAAAATCGTGTTATTCGATACAAGATTTTTCCGAAAATCTTGTCACGTTATACGGTTTTCACGCTATTCGGTACTCACGTTATACGGGGTATTACTGTAATCTGTTTAACACTCCTCTTGTTCAGTCGCAGTCGATTCTGACCCTTTGTGACCCCATGGACCACTGTACACCAGGCACTTCTGTCCTCCACCATCCTCCTCAACTCTGTGCCCATTGTCTCTACAATACCATCTAGGCATCTCATTTTGGCCACCCCCTTCTTCTTTTGCCCTACACCCTTCCCAGCATCAAGGCTTTGTCAAGCGAATCCTCTCTTCTCATTTGATGTCCAAAGTACTTTAGCTTCATCTTTACTATTTGACCTTCTATGGAGCAGTCAGGGTTGATTTCTTCTAAGATTGACCTATTTGTTCTCCTTGTTGTCCAGGGGACTCTCAAAACTCTCCTCCAACACCACATCTCAAAGGCATCTATTCTTCTGCGCTCAGTACACTAGTAATTGTAGAATACATGTTGTTAGCCAATTGCAAATTCTCAACTGAAAGCAATAAAACAGATGTGTCTGCCTCCTAAAAATATATTTTTATGTTGTCAACAACTATTTTGCCAACACTTTTCACCTTCAGATAAAAAGCCCCACTGCCTTCAATAATGTCACTCCAATGTTTTGTACAAAGGTCTCAAAGACTTCTTTTGTTGTGTCCAACATTTTTTGGAATTGCAGAATGGTTGGGAGTGGGAAGATCTTTAATTTCTGAAAATCTTTCCAGCAGCAAAATTCTCCAGTTACATTACTAGATTTCAGCCAATAAATAAAAACTTTTGACAAATGTATCCAAAACAATAAGCAAACTCAATATCTTGTGAGTGACACAAAGTACTTCTGTCATAAATCTTCTGCCATAAAAATTTAAGTGATAAATGTTTTTATAAGAGAAATATCCACATACAATTTGAAAAGCTAAACTTTCGCTAAATCAATGTTTTGTTTGGTGTAGCTTAGATTCTTTTGAAATGTACTGTATATACTCGACTACAAGTTATCCCGAATATAAGTCAAGGTACCTGATTTGGACCTCTAAAACTAGGAAAATAGATTGACTCAGGTATAAGTCGGGGTGGAAAATGCAGCAGCTGCTAGTGAGTTTCAGTAATTAAGTAAGTAACCCATACTTACCTCAAGTTTGCCTGCTCCCTCATCCTTGATCAGGCAGATTCACTGAAACTGGATTGACTTATACTACTGTGTACAGAATAAAAAGAGTAGGCTAAAAGTCTGCAGGCAATAAGCTAAAACAGGAAGCAGACTTCAGCTTCCTCAAACTATTTTTTTTGTTCAAGTAAGCTGGTAGGACCTTTGGTCTCAGTACTAGGAAAAACTGTGCCTAATGCTTGGTTTTAACAAGCATTAGGCACAATTGGAGAGGGAGCAAAGCCCTTCCTCCCCCCGCTCATTTAGAGCAGGATCACTCATGCTTTTAAAGGTTTTTAACTAGATTTTAATTGGTGCAGGTGGGAGGTAGTTTTTCAGTGTTTTTAAGAATTTTACGGGTTCCTATAGTTTATACGTTGGGGATTTTATGTACCCTGCCCAGTCGCATGTCGACTGGCTATACAAACTGAATAAATAAATAAATCATCCATATCTATGAATGAATCTGGATGACTGTAGAAATTGGAGCTTTAATAATCCTTCCATTTTAGCTTGAAAATAAGTCAATGTCTGAATGACTCTCACTCTAAGACAGTGATGGTGAACCTTTTAGAGACCGAGTGCCCAAACTGCAACTCAAAACCCACTTATTTATCACAAAGAGCCAACATAGCAACAGAGGAAAGAAATGCTCTCATTGAGTTGCTGAGCAGAGGGGCGGGCCAAACTCTATGCTGGGGGGAGGAAGGAAGAGCTCCCATTGGGCTGCTGGGCAGCGGGGCAGGTGAACTCTGTGCTGGGGTGACTGCATGGGTGCCCACAGAGAGGGCTCCGAGTGCCACCTCTGGGACACATACCATAGGTTTGCCATCACGGTTCTAAGAGAATAAACCAGCAGAGAAGTGTTGGTTTGGCATACTAATAAAGGGCAAGTATATTTGTAAATGTAATTGGTGGCTGATTTGTACGATGATGAGCCCTCTTCAGCCACTGCTTACTTGTTTTAATGTAACATGTTTATCCATGAGTGCCTAACACTTCCTTAACATTGCTTCCTTCATATCGAAAGTAAAATATCTGCCAGTGAGTTACCTATTCATCTATAGGTTCTTTGAGCAAGAAAAAACTTTCAGGGTCTTTCTTTGAACATAGTCTCTATGAGATATTGAAGTTCTGTGAAGAAATGTCAACATTCAAGGAGAAAAAAGTAGTGGCAGAGTAGGAAGCTTGGTCTTCTCTTGCAGGAAAACTGGGTAAGTAACCATTGAATAAGTTTAAGGTTGATCAGAACTATACTATAAGAAGCACAAAAGGTAATCTTTCTCCATATGATTAGATGCTGTAATTTGAGCCAGCCTCCACAACAAAAAATGAAAAGCTTTTTTTAAAAAGTGTATTACATGGATGAAATTTTAGAAATGGTAGCCATGTTAGTCTGTGTTTCAAACATATCTGAGTAAACAAAACAAAAAGATAAAAAAAGTTGTGGCACTTTAAGGACTAAAGCTAACATTAAAATACAGTAGTTAGTCTTTAAAGTGCCAAAACTTTTTCTGTCTTTAGTTTAGTTTTGTTTACTCTCTTATACGGATGAATATCACTTCCTGATGAATATGACAAACAGCCCATATTACTTAATAACTGGAGTCACCACAAAATCTGTTTCATCTACTCTCTTTATTGAAGAATTCAGAGTTTTATCTCATAGACCTATACAAAAAATGGAAGTTTTAAAACAAGCTATGTAGTCCAGTGTTGTCAAGACCACAAATGTCCTGAAACTATAGAGGGCAGCACGCCAAAGACCAAAGAAAGAAGAGCAGTAAGGATGTCACTGAGGCCATGGATAACACAGATGTGAAAGATAGCTCAGAGGCCTTCAATCTGACCTCTTAAGTCAGGGTTTCTGCTATGCTTTTTGCTTCCTTTAAAAATATTTTTATAATAAACATAAAATACAAAATTAAAAACAAGAAGACATAAAAATAAACAACACTAAAATTATTAATAATAAAAAAATACATCAATAAGTGCACCCACCACCACTGGGATGGTATTGTTCTATTAATATTATCTAAACAATTTTTCCCTTTCTTATTCTTATCCCCTATTTCCAAAAAGTTAAAATAGCCTTGTCCTGGTTTTATCCTTTTAGATTTAACAAATACTAATAATTGAATTCACCCCAAATGTCTATAAAAACATTTTCCTTTATCAAACCATTATTTAGTTTTCACTCACATACCAACTTATCATTTATAGCGATATTCTATACTTCTTTATACCAGTCTCGTTTTACAAATCCCATATACATTTTCCAATTTTAGCCATTAATAATCTCATAGCTGTTACTACAATAACAATCATCTCTTTTTTATTATATTTACCATATTTTTTACACATGCACTGAACATCGGTATTTGCTTCCTGGTTTAGTGAGGGCCTTATGAGCCTGGTGGAATGACGTCGTGGGCCGTACACAGCCTGCAGGCCATAGTTTGGGCATCCCTGATTTAAACCTTAATATGCAGCCTATAAAATTATCTGGCTGATGATTTGCTAACTTCCTTGGATTATGATTTCTGAGAGATTTCCCTTACAAATTTCAGCAGGGATGAAAACATCAGAAATGTCATTAGTGAATTATTGAAGAGAAAAGAACATAGGACCCTCTTCTGGATGATTTTGTTTATAATAAGGCTGTTTAAACACTAAATGAATCAAAAAGAAGTCTGGAGAATGATTACTGCTGGACACCCACAGATTTATTTATTTATTTATTTAGTTCAATTTATATGCCGCCCTACTGGGTGCAACCGACTCAGGGTGGCTCACGAAAATCAACAATATATTACATAATCACAACATATCACAATACATTTGAAATTAAACCTAATAGAAAATACAGTAGAATACAACAAAACAAGGAAATAACAGCAAATACATCAATGTTATGCATATATATCATAAAACAGTTACAAACAATCACTTCCCTCCGGACAATAATTACAATTACAAAGCAGCAGAATGGCAACAGTACATTAATATCATCTATACATCACATGGAACAAATTGCAATGGTCTTAGAGCTACCTTAGGGGGCCTTGTAGTTTTTGTCCGTTTCCCCCTTCACTGAGCCGGTCGCAGGTGTGTCCGGATGAAGCCTCCTCCGGGCGACGTGGCGGGGCCGGGAGGGAAGGTTGGAGAGTTCTCTGCCCATCCGCAGCCAAAAGTTCCTTTTAATGCCTCCGGCCAGGATGTCTGGGCTCGGAGGGCGGGCGGGAGGTTCCTGACTGCCCGCAGCTGGCGGAGATTTTTCTTCTCCTCCGGGCGAGGTGGCGGGGCCCGGAGGGACAGCTGGAGAGTTCTCTGCCCGTCTGCAGCCCAAAAGTTCCTTTTAGCGCCTCCGGCCAAAATGTTGGGGCTCGGAGGGCGGGCGGGAGGTTCCTCTGACTGCCCGCAGCTGGCGGAGATTTTTCTTCTCCTCCGGGCGAGGTGGCGGGGCCAGGAGGGAGGGCTGGAGAGTTCTCTGCCCGTCTGCAGCCAAAAAGTTCCTTTTAACGCCTCCGGCCAAGATGTCGGGTCTCGGAGGGCGGGCAGGCGGTTCCTCTGACTGACTGCAGCTGGCAGAGATTTTTCTTCTCCTCCGGGCGAGGTGGTGGGGCCCGGAGGGAGGGCAGGAGAGTTCACTTAAAAGGCTTCTCTCCTGTGTGGGTCCTGTGATGTGAAGCAAGGCATGAACTATGATTGAAGCTTTTTCCACACTCCTGGCACTTAAATGGCTTCTCTCCTGTGTGGGTCCTATGATGTCTAGTGAGGTTTATATACTGACTGAAACTCCTTCTACAATCTTGGCATTCAAATGGCTTCTCTCCTGTGTGGGTCCTGCAATGTCTAGCAAGGCCTGAACTACGAGTTACTCTTTAAGTGAGGTGCTCTTTATGCAAAGTTTCATTGTAGGTGAAAATTGGAGGGGTGGAGAAGAATGTCATTTAAAATAGTGAAATATGCAAAATTGCTCTAGAGACAAATGAGAGAGATGTCAACAGCACAGTGGTAAGAAAAGAACTGATGCAGGAAACCATTGGCAGTGTGATCGTGAGGTGGGTGGTCCTGACAGGATTTCCTTTTGCCCATTTCAGCCAGAGTGGCATATTCTAAGGAGGGACTCCTTCCACACAGTTTGTTACCAAGGAACAGAGATAGGATGAAGTGGCCAACAAGGGTGACACTACAGTGGAAAGTACAAAATTTTATGCCAGCCTTATATGTAGATATGGAAATGTAGTACAGTAATACCTCAGATAGCGACTGCATTCTATAATGCTAAAATCGGATAACGATCTGTCAGCGTTATCTGATGTAGTCGTTCGTAGCAGCAGGGTGGCTGGAAAGCTGAACAAGCAGGGGAGGCAGGGCTTCCCCAACCACCCCACAGCTGTGGATCGGGTCCCCTGACCCCACCCTGGAACTGGCAGGGGGGCAAGAGAGCCCAAAATAGGTGGAAAATGTCCATTTTTTTTGCCCATTTCGGGCTCTCTGACCCTCCTGCCGGCTCTGGGGAGGTTGGGGGGGGGGCAATCCACGCTATTTCGGAAGTTTCCCCACCTCCCTCGGGGCTCCAGCAAGCCAAAACGTCGGGATTCGAATCTTTTTATATTGCTTTTACTATCTCAGTTTAATTATATTTATGTGTTAGTGTTATAGTAAAAGCAATATACAAAGATTCAAATCCCAATGTTTTGGCTTGACGCCCCGGGGAGGTCAGGGGACCCAATCCGTATTGTTCCCGACCTACCTGGGTGCTGCGATCACAACATGCTTGGGTTGGTGATTGAATGGGGGCACACCTGGTTCAACCCCCAACTCAAGCAGCTGATCCACGCTGTGATCTGCCTGCCTCTTTGGAAAGGGTAGGAGGATTCCACTCATGGAATCCCTTTCCATGAGTGGAATCCCCCCTGCCCTTTCTAAAGAGGCAGGCTGGTTACCCCCTCTTTCCTTTCCTCTTCCAAAAGAGAACAGGGCTTTTTTTAAAACTTTGTGCGATCAATGCATCACACAACGTTAAAAACCGGATAACGGCAAGACTTGTGGAACCAAGTTTCATCGTTATCCGAGGTACTAGTGTACTGGGAAAGCAGAATCATACAGTCTATGTTTAAAAGTTGCATAACACTAACATAGAAATATAATTAAACTGAGATAGTAAAAGCAATATAAAAAGAGCTACATTACATCAGAGCAACAGCTTACTTAATCCACTGTTCAAATCTCACAACATCCAAATAGATATTATAGGAAAGCCACAAACAGAAGCTAAGTTCAAGAGCAAGATCACAGTCATATGACCCAGGAACCAGTATTCAGAGTCATAAACCGTTCTAGTTGAAATTTATAGCCATTGTGACATACAACAATTTAAAGACTTATGCACCATTTGTCTAACACATTTTACTTCATTAATCATCATGGAAACATTCATACACGATAAAGGGGAAACCAAAATTAACCTTTCACAAACATTCATATTATTAGCTCCCATTACTTTATGTGCCAACAAATTCCATTATGTGCTGTGAAGCAGTTCCTTTTACCTGTCATGAATTTCCTGCTTTATTGGTTGATATAGTTTTATGAGACAAAGCAAAGTTTTCCCTATCACTTTATATCAAGGGTACCCAAAGATTTTGTGGTGCGGGCCAGTCACGTGGGTGAGCGGGTTGGTCATGTGGTTCCTCCCACTGGATGTAGAAGTAAAAATGTGTCCATGCACATGCAAAATGCTGCCATAAATCACCTGCGGCTGTTGTAGCGTTTACAACAGCCATGAGTGCAATTATGGCAGTGTTTTTGTGCATGTATGGGCGCATTTTACATCAGCTTCCGGAAGCGGCAAGGGCCAGATCATTAGGTGCCACGGGCCAGATCCGGCCCAAAGGCGTCAGTTTGGGCATACCTGCTTTACATCACACACAGTTTTATATACCCCAAAACAAATTCAAAGAAGGAAGAAAGTGGGCTAGTGATAATTCATTCATATTCTTAACGTCTCCCTCTCAACTATCCACTATTTTCAAATTAAAATTATTAGCTTACATGCTCTGAAAAAAGAATTTTTATATTTATTTTGTATGCAGTGTAAACACTTAAGGGGGGGGGGCAGTTATAGCACACAATTGCTTCATTGTCTACAGAAGTGTTTCCCAAACGATGTTCTATGAAACACTGGTGTTCCATAGGTCAATAAGTGTTCTGTGAAAAAATACATGAAATTCTGGTAAAACTCATTGGCAAATGTATAATGCCACAATTTTTGTTTTGCATCCATCCAATCAATGTGATGCATCAGCTTGCAAGAGAAGTCTCTTTTGCAACCATTTGCAAATCAGTAGGGCTTCATAGCACCTTTGAATAAAAAAACAGGGATTTTCCATTGTCAGTTGTAAAAAGCTACAATGTATTTTCTGTTAGTCCGGTCAGCCATTGTGTGTATGTAGCTATGTGTATAAACTGATGCCATGAGGCCTTATTCTTGTGTCTCACAAAGTGGACTTGATCCACAAAAACACACATTTAAATACAGGACTTAGTATTTAAGGTGCCACAACATTTTGCCTTTTGTTGTTGTTTTGTTTACTCTCTAAAGTACCTATAGTTTATTACAAAAAAAGCAAAAGTTTTTTTAAAAAAATCTTGCCATCAGAATAAGTATATTTTTTTAAAAAAGTTACTTTTTTGTAACAAACTACACCTTTAAAGTAATTATAAATTATTATAATATTCAGTATTTATTTTGACATTAAAGCTTGTAACTATTATACAGTAATACCTCGGATAATGTTTACCTCGGATAACGCTAAAAGCACATAACGTTAAGTAATCTGGGGAGAATTGGATCGAATAACGTTAAGGTCCTATGGGATGGATCGGATAATAACCACTAAAGCCTGTGCGGTTACAATGTATCTCTATGGAGCTTTAACGTTATCCGATCCATCGCATAGGATTTTAACATGCATCGGATAACACTAAAAATCGGATAACACCAAGACTTGTGGAACCAAGTCTTAGCATTATCCGAGGTGTTACTGTACATTTTTTGCCCATTTCGGGCTCTCTGACTGTACTGTACTGATGAGATTTGGACAGCCTTGCCTTACAGCACAATTTCAAAGGACCTAAGAGCCTTCCAAACGCTGGGGAGTTCCAGGTAGTTTATATGAAAACCTGCTTCCTCCTGTGCTCACAAGTTGTTCACAATGAGAGACCCCCAACTACTAGCAGTCTCTGAACCTTCTTCGCCAGCACATGAGTCCTGCGCCGAAAGATTTCTATCACCTTAGTGATGTCCTGTAGGTGCTTTGTAGAGGCATAGGCTCTGACATTGAGCAAATTGAGTATTGTTCCAATGTACTCGACGCGCTGAGATGGCTCCAGTTTCAACTTGTTGAAGTTGATCCGTAGACCAAGACTCTCGATGAGTCGTACCATGTAAGTGATGTCCCGAAAGGCCTTGTTTTCTATCAAAGTACCTCAAGTAGAAACCATCGCTCAATTTTGATGGTGGTACGGTTTCTATGGCTCCTTTCAACAGTAGCATTGCCACTTCCTCCTGCAGGCGAGAGGATGGAAGCCTGCAATGGAGCTTGATGACTCAAGGAACCCATACTGTGGTCTGGAGGTGGACTGTCCAGGCAAGGCAAAACCAAAGAACTTTGCTGTGGTCTTGGTTTGCCACAATTTGTTCAGGGCCTTGTCCATGTCTTGCGCGAACAGAACTTGGCTGTCAGAAGACAGATCTTCAATTAGCTTCTTGGTAGGCTCCTTGAGCTCGGTGGAGCAAAGTCAGGCATGCCGATGCAACAGAATGGATGTGGACATGTCATTTGCCGCTGTGTCATTCAGAGAGTTAATCACCCACATTACAGGGGGAGTGAAACTCTGTGTGCAGGTCAGCGGGCAACTTGACCAAGAAGGACTTTGCCCGTTCCCAGAGATGGGAATTATAAAGCCCCATCACTGTAGAACAGTTTACTGCATGGAGTGACAATGACGTGGTGGTGTAAAGCTTCTGCCCCAATGTGTCAAGCCTCTTTCCCTCGAATGAAGACAACATGGGAAAACTGCTGACTGCCATCTTACTCTGTGAAGCCTGGACAACCATGGAGTTCAGCAGGGGATGGGTCTGCAGAAACTCCACGTCATCATCCACGAGTCTGTACAAACCGTCGATTCTCATCAAAACCATGTGGGACGAGATGGGCTTCTTCCACATGGCCTTGGAGGAGCTGAGGAGAAAAGGAAACATGGTGATATGGGAGGCTTAAGGCATTCCCAAGATGAGTCAGCATGGCCATAATGGACTTCTGGTCCTCGCCATGGGGCGGATCAGCAGCTCCGATAATAGGATCGAGTGTCTTGTCTACCTCAATCTCCACATCCTCCTCCTCTGAAGAGGACTTGGACTCATCCGTAGATGATGGAGGGATCTTCGCTTCCACATCGGAACGACACAGCAAGGCCTGGGCTGTTCGACAGAGCAGGTACTCAACACCCCCGAAGGTGGCAGAGCAATATCCACATCCTCCTCCTCCAGAGGGCTTGGACTCATCCATAGACAGTGGAGGGATCCTTGCTTCCGTGTCAGAACTGCACCAGAACATCCTGGGCTGTTTGACGGAGTGGGTGAACGACGCCTCCGAAGGTGGCGGAGCAATGTCCACATCCTCCTCCTCCTCCGAAGAGAACTCAGACTTGTCCGTAGACGGTGGAGGGATCCTCGCTTCCATGTCGGAACTGCACCAGTACAGCCTGAGCTGTTCAACGTAGTGGATGCTCAACGCCCTAGGTGGTGGAGCAATGTCTATTCCTTGGTCCGGAGTGACAGTCCATTCGGAGTCCTGTGAAAGAGGAAGAAGAACAGTACTCAAAGGGCCAGGTTGCCGAGCGTGACTCGCGGCAGCCAAAAGTTGGTCACCTATCTTCTTGACTACCATCTCAAGAAGTGGTTGCAAGAAGTCCAGCTGAACTGCCTGAGATGGAGCTAGTGGAGACAAAGTGGTAGCCAGACCTGATCCAATTGGTGGCAAAATGGCCGGGGAGCGTCGAGCTGGTGGCAAGATGAACACCCGGCGGAGCAGAGACATCCCTCAAGGTGGTGGCAGAGGAGGTGAAAGATAATGGTGCCCTGTCTTCTTAGACTTCTGCCTCACCTTGGCTATTTTTGAGCCCTCTCCCTCTATGGCAGCCATCTTGGGTGCTGGAGTTTTGGTGGGAAACTGAGAGGCCTGAGATGTTGCGGCCGGATAAAGTGTCATCTCCATTAGATAAGCCCTGAGACGATTATTTCTATTTTGAACCACAAGGCAAGTTGAATTTTTGCAGTGAACACGTCTGGGTTTGATGGGATTCTCTAAGACACAGCAAATACTTACTGTGGCCGTCTGATAAGGGAAACTTCTTGTTGCAGACAGTGCAACAGTTATAGGCAGCTGATGCCATCAAAAATTACCTCACGGTAAAGGAAAGACAGCCCAAATGACCACCACAAAACAAGCAAACGGCTGGGGTGCCAGCCCTTCCTGGAGAAAAGACTGACAAGCAAGAAAAATTGTAGATAGACACCGCCTAACCTGCAAGAGACGAGTGACTGAGAAAAAATTTAGGCTGTTCCCAAAGGAAAATGGCTGCTTCCCCTGCAAGGAAGAAGCAACCCTGAGGTAAAAATTGAAGAAAATGCCAGGTACTGCTCTCCCATGAGGAGGAACAGCTCCGAGGTAGGTGATTCTGTCCTAAGGACAAGATCAACAAGCAAAAAATAGAGAATGAAGCAAGTCTTTTCTGAAGAATCGACAGAAAAATTAAAGAGAGCTCTAAACGGTCTCCTGCTGCTGAGGCAGAAAGAAGAGAACTGAGGAAAGAACGTGAAATGACGCTAAAGGGTGGGCAGTATGGTGGGTGGCCCTAACATTCAAACTTTTATCCAATCAGCTTGAAAGCTCCAGTAATGGCTCTGCGCAGGCACAGAACCCAAAAGTGGGGATTCACAGAATACACGAAGGAGAACTAATTGGTTTAATTACTGATTCTGATTTATAGAAAAATAGAAAGAAGTGTAATTAAATAATTTTTGGATAAGCTTAACAGAAAATATCCCAACCTGTCAAAACTAGCAATTCATGTTTTACTTCCTTTTACAACAACATATTTGTGCAAGGCAAGATTTTCATTTAAGCTGCAACAAAATTCAAAATACAGAAACCAACTCAATGGTGCACCAGATATAAGAATTCAGCTTTCTAATATTGTGCCTGACACTACAGCAATTTGTAATTCAAAGACCCAAGAACATCCAAGTCATTAAAAACGTTATTTTTATTATTTTATTTTTATTTTATTTTTTATTTGTTTATTATTTTCAAGAGTTGTTTTGTATAATTAAATTTTTGCAATAAATGTTTATTTTGTTTTTTAACTCTTATACTAACTTGTTATTAAAACAGAAAATTCCAAATCTATCTTTCTATTATAAAAACCAAAGTGTTCTGCTAAAATTTCAGGATTTATAAAGTGTCCCACAATAGAGTAAGTTTGGGAAATGCTGGTCTAGAGTACTGTATTATATTGAGACACTGCTATTTTGGACTATAAAACCAGGCTTACAATGATACCTCGAGATACGAAATTAATTCTTTCCTCGAGGGGTTTTGTATCTTGAAAAATTCTTATCTCATGATTTCCCATAGAAATGCATTGAAAACCAAATAATGCATTCTGGAGCCCATTTAAAAAGGGCAAAAAACTTTATATATATTTTTGGTTCAAAATTCTCTAAAGTGGCAAAAACATTGCAAAAAACAAATCCAAAGTGCACTTTAGAAAGTACTGAACACAAAAAATACAGTGATTTTTTTTCACTTTTTTTAATGCATTTCAATTTATTTTATTTATTTATTTATTTAGTCAAATTTAATATCCCGCCCCAATCAGGCGAACCCAACTCTGGGCGGCTTACAAACATTGGTGTTAAAAGAAACAAATTAAACTATACAGAATCCTATGGGGCATATTACAATTAGTTTAAAAATTAACTTAAAAACATTGACTATAATCTACAGGATACTAAAAGGAATTTAAAACTTTAAGACTAAGAAGTTAAAAAAGATTAAAACAACGAGAGGCAAGAGGGTGGGTGTCCAATCAGATCAGTCACCCAACATGGGATCCCACATTCCTGGATCCCCAAACTTGCCCTGCCAGCCAGGTTTTTAGGCCCTTCCGGAAGGGCAGGAGCTCTGTCTGTAAGCGTAGTTCCGTTGGCAAGAGGTTCCAAAGGGCCAAGGCGGACACAGAGAAGGCCCTCCTCCTAGTGCAAGAGAGATGCGCCTCTCTAGCCGATGGTATGATAAGAGAGCCTCTCCGATCCGCCCTGGTGGGACGGACCGATGTTCTTGGGGTGACGCAGTCTCTTAGGTATCCTGGCCCACTACCATATAGGGCTTTAAAGGTAATAACCAGCACCTTGAATTGCACTCGGAGACATACCGGCAACCAGTGCAGCTGCCGAAGCAGAGGTGAGGCCCGAGCATAACGCCCGCACTCCATCACCACCCGAGCTGCCGCGTTCTGGACCAGCTGCAGTCTCCGAATGGTCATCAAGGGCATTTCCGACAGCGCCCTTGAGTGACCAGCTCTAGTAATTGCAGGACTAGCCCCGGACGATCAGCTACTGAGGGAAAGGGGGAATTTCTGGCACTTCCTGGTGGATGGGGGAGCTCCTTGTGGTGCCAAAAAAAAATGGAGCAGAAATGCTCCAAACATCCTCCTGCTGCCATGGAAAGCGTTGAAAGACCCAAAAATTCTTATCTCCAAAAAAATTCGTATCTTGAAACATTTTTCCAGAGATTTTCTTTTGTATCACAAGTTTTCTGTAAGTAGAGATGTTCTTATCTCAAGGTTTTACTGCACTTAGCTCTCTTACGTGATAAGAATGTCTTGCTACCTATATTTTGTCACAATCTGGTAGACAACCAAGAACAATTTCCTGAAGAACGTTACTTGAAACCAATCTAATAATTATTGAATGAGAGCTTTTAGTATGCTAGGTGTACATCTCAATACCACTTTAAATTCCATCATTTAGGATAACAGACTTACATCTAAATCTCACCAGTGAAAAGAAGGGATCTCAAATCTGTCAACTTTGAGGCCATTATTCCATACATATTTACCTGTAAGCAAGACTCACTGAATTCAACTGAGATTTCCTTTCACACAGGATCTCATTTTAAATTGGATGCTTACACAGTAGAACCCCATATAATGGAAAAAAACCCGTTCTGCCGGGCTCTTCACTATATGGTTTTTTCATTATAAAGTATACGAAGTGCACTGGCGATACCATGCATAATGGAAAAAAATGTACGCTTAATGAAAACCCTGTATAACAAAAAAAAATTGTTATGAAGAGTATCACCAATAGCGCATGAACGATTCGTTGTACAACTTTTTCATTATACGAAGTGTTTGTTATACAGAGTTCTACTGTACTATAAACTATGACAATGACAAAGGAAGTACAATTTCCATTTACAGACATGTAAATGTGTATAGTATAGCAATGAAATGGATAGAAGACACATTTATGAAACGGATAATGCTTTTACTTCCAATGTCCCCATCATTTGTTGTTGTTCAGTCGCACAGTCGATTCCGACCCCTTGCGACCCCATGAACCACTGCCCGCCAGGCACTTCTGTCCTCCACCATCCTCCTTAACTCCCCATCATAGTCTACAGCAAATAAATGTGTTAGATATTACTTCCAAAATGATGGTGCATATGAGAATGCTCAAACAGCACTTTATTATTTACAGGCACTCATTTGCATTTACATTCATACTTCGCATAAAGAGCACCTTGCATAAAGAGAAGAATTTTCTCTGAATGTTTGCTTCCCTTAACAAATAAAACCAACCAAAAACTTGCTTAACAAATAAATCAGAGTTCACAATCCCCACCAGAAGTCACAATTGGTCATTTACAGTGGTGTTTCGCTTAAAGAGCAAACTTGCTTAAAGAGCAATCCTGTGGAACACATTATGCTATTTAAGCGAGGTACAACTGTAGTTACCTTCTTCTCTCAATATTATGTGATCACAAGTATGATGAGGTCATCAGTTGTAGTCATATTTTGACAGTCACAAGTTTCCAATCCTCCTACCCTCAACAAACATTCCTAGGCTGCCGTAAGATCCCTTTGAGGATCACTGGATGGGGCAGAGTCTAAAATGTCTCAAAATTATCACTACAAATCATCAGATGTCAGCAGCCTTATATAGTGTAATTTTATATTACCAGATTTTGGTCAATGTTTGATGCTAATTATTTTGAACTAGCCAGAAGCCATAGAAAAAATGTATATGGATACCATTGTCTAACTACTGCCATCATTATCATTAACAGATGTCATCTGAATACTTTTCATAATATTATTGTGAGATATCACGATATAGATGTCTACCTCATTTTAGATCATATTTAGTTCACTCTCCTGTGTGCCCACACAAAGTTTGTATCAAATTTTTCAAAACACACTTCAAAGTCTTTCAAGATTTTGCATACACACTATAAATCTGAATGCATCACAAGGCAATAGAGCTAAACAGACATATTAAATTTTAAAACAAGAGGATTTATGGTGTCACTAATTCATGCATATTGCATATTTTTAATAACCACATTGGCTATGTGGAAATTGGATACATACTGTGCTCTTGAAATATTTATTTCATGAGTAAAATCTAGTCACAATTTCTTTGAGAAATTAATGTAATTCAACTTGCCAACTGTTACTAAATATGTCCTACTAACACCAAGAAGCCAAACTATTTTCAAGTACTCCATAAGCTTTGCAAAATGTTTGCACATTCTCCTAGAAGATGCACTTATTCTCTAATTCTATATCATTCCATTTGCACATACAGTATAAAATTGAGGATGATTTTGCATTCATTCATTCATTCATTTAGACACCACTTTTCTGAGAAGGGTAGGATTCAAGGTTATTAAAATAACAACAGATAAAACCAAATTTGGGAGTGGAGTCAAAATTATATAAACTCACTCCACTATAAAATCATTAAAATTAAGCAAACAAATCATCACTGCTGGCCCCAGGAGCCTCTGAATCAAAGGAAGCATTAAGAATTTTTAAATTAAAAATGAAAATACTGTATCTGAGTTTTTCTGGAACTTTGCCAGTCAGTGAAGATATGTCTGTATGCCATGTTAATATGTGGGGCCAATCAATCAATCTTTATTCATTCATTCATTCATTCATTCATTCATTCAGATTTATATTGCCGCCCACTCACCGAGGCGACTTTCTTATGGTCCAAGACCAGAATGGTACAACAAAAATAACAGAAGCTGAACTATATCAAGAGACAGAAGCTAAAATGAGGGTACTTAAAATAAATTTTAAAAAGGAGCATTTCTGCTCAGAGTTAAGGAGTAGAAAAATTAGTATTTAAGATTAATAAAGTTAGAACTAAAATGAAACCTTGGTTAACAAATGGCTCGGTTAACATAAAAACTGCATAACAAAAGGAAATACTTAGAAAATAGTGGCTCGGTTTACGATATTTTTTTCTGGAACAAATTAATTGGTTATCAATGCATTCTGACAAGAAACTGCGCTTTGATTGAAGTATTTTGGTTTTCAATGCATTCCTATGGAAAACTGAATTCAATGCATTACTATGGGAAATTCGGTTAATGTACTTTTCGCTGTGAGAAACCTCCCAGAGAACGCATTAATTGTGTTAACCAAGGTTCACTGTATTATTAATCCTCTCCCTCAATGTTGCAAGATGGCACTGACACTGGGATCTCCTCTCAATTTAACATCATACTAGTGCAAGAAACCTAGACAAGGACAGACATCTCTCTAAACGGATATCACTCACACATAATTGTGGCATTCCACTGGAGGAACACTGGAGGACATCTAAAAGGCGTACTGGGATTTTGTTGTTGTTGTTCAGTTGCACAGTTGGTTCTGACTCTTTATGACCGGACTGACCCACCACACACCAGGTACCCCTATCCTCCACCATCCTCAACACTCCCAACTTTGTGTCCACCGCATCTACAATACCATCTAGCCATCTCATTCTCTGCCACCCCATCTTCTTTTGCCTTTCCCAGCATCAAGGCTTTCTCAAGTGAATCCTCTTTTCATTTCATGTCCAAAGTACTTTAACTTCATCTTCAATATTTGACCTTTGAAGGAACAGTCAGAGTTGATTTCTGTTAAGATCGACCTATGTGTTCTCTTTGCTGTCCAGGGTACTCTTAAAATTTTCCTCTAGCACCACATCACTACTGTGTCTATTCTTCTGCACTCAGCTTTCCTTATGGTCCAGCTCTCGCAACCATACATTACTACTGGAAATACCACTGCTTTGACTATGCAGACTTTTGCCTATTTTTAACTATGTTACCCAAATGTCTCATAGCTTGCATTCCAAGAATTAGTCGCCTTTTTATTTCATGGCTGCAATCACCATCTGCAGTGATCTTGGTGTAATCAATGCAACAGAAGGAGACTTGTTTCTGGTATTCCTTTGTTTTCTCCATGATCCAACATATGTTGGCAATTTGGTCTTTAGTTTCCCTGCCTCTTCTGAACCCAGCTTGCACTTCTTTTTTGTGACAAACATAAATTCCTTTGAAAATGCACTACTGCTGCTTGATATATTATGTCAGTAATTAAATATGCTACTGATAACCTGTGTCTGTCAAAAGGTATCCACAGTAGGTCTCAGAATTTATCCTGCCAGATATGGTAGCCAAAATGTGAGTTCGATCCTGATGGGTATCACAGCTGACTCAGCCTTCCATCCTTTCAAGGAGTACCCAGCATGTTGAGGGTAAAATGCTAATTAACTTGTGAATCACCTAGAGTGCACTAAGCACTATGGGGTGATATAGAAGTGTAATTGCTATAATTGCTATGAGGAAGGGGGCAACATGTATCTCAAGGCATCTGAGATATTTCAGGAGTGTTTTACCATTGTCTAACAAGTAAATTTCCATGACCAAGCAGGGTTCTGAACCTAGTCTCTTAAGTTCTAGCTTTCACTCTATCCACTACGCTACACTGACTTTACACAATCTAAGAAATGTAAGATAAATACAGCAAGATATAAAATTAAGCATCTCTTACAAGTTTACTAATTAATATCTCAAGAAATGGATTTTGATCAATGAACACTCATACTGAAATAAAGTTGTTGGTCTTTGCAATGCTGTAAAATTTTGCTTTTTATTTATTTTTGTCAACATATTTTACTAATACAGTCAAACCTTGCATAAAGAGTGCCTTGCTTAAAGAGAAGAATTTTCTCTGAATGTTCACTTTGCTTAACAAATAAAGCCAACCAAAAACTCGCTTAACAAATAAATCGGCATTCGCAATCCCCACACACACACACACACAATTGGTCATTTACAATGGTGTTTCGCTTAAAGAGCAAACTTGCTTAAAGAGCAATCTTGTGGATCCCATTATGCTTTTTAAGTGAGGTACAACTGTACTAATTTTACAGCTTTATCTTTTAACCTTTCAAAATGTATTACTGAAAATAAATAATTTGCATGATTATTTATTTAACTTGTTAACAGCTTTGTTCTCTCAACAGCAGACTCCCCATCCCATTTCCCAAACTTCTAACTTAACTTTGGCCAAATAATATTTTTCCTGGTAGCCAAGGAACTAGGGAGAACAGAACCTGTTGTATAAGGAAATAAATTAAATCTTAATTCATCTACAACTGATGTAATCAGAGGTGCCCTTCAATCTTTAGATCATGGATAGGCTTCTTATGCTTAACAAAAAGTTTCAATACATGGAGAGAAAAACTTAGGTTTACTCTAGTTATTATAGCTATTACCGTGGAAAACCTGTGTGATCTGCATAAAAATGTTATGCAAACATCATCTATGTTTTGGAATTATTTTCATAAATTGTGAGTAAATACTTTATGACAACATTTCAGATAAGCACACCCGCCTCTGGAAAACCTTTAATAAAATTAAATAATGTACATACAATTCTGTTGAAAGCAAGATTTTAGAAACTCTGTTTATCTCAGTGGGAGATGTTCAATTATGGATTTAAGACTGCCATTAAAGTCAATAAGCTAGGTTTGGTTGATGGCCCTCGAGTGTACTGTTTTTCAAAAACTGTATACTTGCTTTACAACAGCAACAAAAATGTGTACAGCTTTGGACTGGGAAAAGAAGAATGCACTGGAAAGAGCACACTTACTTTTATTATTTATTTATTTATTTATTTATTTATTTATATTGATTATCCTGCCACAATCAGGCGAACCTGACTCTAGACGGCTTACAGAAAAGGGGAAAGACTATACACAATAAATGCAAAACAATTAAACAATCCTCCTACAAATTCAGAATTTAAAACCTTAAGGTTCAAAATCACTTAAAAATCAATTTAAAAAATTAAATTATAAATTTACAAAAATTTAAGATTTAAAAGGTTAAAAGTTTTAAAATGGTTTAGAAAGTTTAAAAGAGCAAGAGAGGGGTGGCTATCCCATCAGATCAGCCACCCAACATGGGACCCCATATTACTGGAGCCCCACACCTGCCCTGCCAGCCAGGTTTTTAGGCCCTTCCAAAAGGGCAGGAGCTCTGTCTGTAGACGTAACTCAGTTGGCAGGAGGTTCCAAAGGCCCGGGGCAGACACGGAGAAGGCCCTCCTTCTGGTGCTAGAGAGATGCGCCTCTCTAGCTGATGGAATGATAAGAGAGCATCTCTGATCCGCCCTGGTGCAACGGACAGATGTTCTTGGGGTGACACAGTCTCTTAAGTATCCTGGTCCACTACTATGTAGGGCTTTAAAGGTAATGACCAGCACCTTGAATTGTACCCGGAGACATACTGGCAACCAGTGCAGCTCCTGAAGCAGCGGTGAGACACGAGCATAACGCCCACACCCCATCACTACCCGAGCCACCGCATTCTGGACCAGCTGCATTACTATTCAACTAAAGGACAAACTAAAGCAACAGAATTACCAGCACCTGTAACTGCTAACGCTACGCAACAAAAAAAAATTTTTTTTCCTGCTACTGGGTTGAAAATATGTTCCTAATAATAATTCATATGTGCTGAATACAGAAGTGCTGTCGGATTTGCTCTGGCACGTCAGGAAAACACAGTTATGTACGTGTAAAGGTTATCAAGGAAAATTCTATTAACTATGTTGAAAAGTGATTGTGAGAAATTTTAGGGAAATTAATGTGCATACTTTGGGATGAAAACACTAAATATTATAATTAAGAAGTAAATTATAAATGTTTATTTACCTCTGAAATGAGTCAGGGACCCTTACTTACACTAAGATTGACAATGGCTTGGTTTAAAAGTGTGTAGAGCTTCTTGCTTTCCACCTGTGAACATCTTCTGTTGCTCTCTGCAAAAACCAACAGTAATCCCCCATCATGTTCGGATTGAAGTGGCCTTGATATCTTGCTTCCATGGTGGACATCTCCTGGTGGAATCTTTCACCATGCTAGTCACTCACGGCTCCCATATTTGACGGAAATAAGGTGAGATGCGAATGCAAGAAATGCATCTTTAGTGACATTTGGCAACCGAGGTGCTGAAAGGCTGTTAGCAAGTTGTCCACAATTTCTGCATAGTTGTCTGCTCTGTGGTTCCCAAGAAAGTTGTGCACAACAAGCACAAATGCATCCCAAGCTGTTAGTTCTCGTTCCGTCAACTCAAATCTGAATTGTGGACATTGAATCAACTTTCGTATTTCTGGTCCAACGAAGACTCCTGCTTAATTTTGCCTCAGTTTTCATCTTTCCAAACTTGCCTTTTAGGTACTGAAAACCACGATTTGTTTTATCCATCGCTGCAACAAACTGTTTCATAAGACCCAGTTTGATATGGAGTGGAGGTAGGTAAATCTTATTACGATCCACAAGAGGTACAAGAACGTTGTGCTGTCCGACTAGAGGTAAATTTCTGGGTGGCCAATTTTTCACTATGTAGTGATTCTTGTCATCACGAGTAAGTTCCACTCCTTCAGTCTGGAACCCAACAGTTCAGACTTTTCTCTCAACAGGGACAAATCGCGAACCAGGTCATCCAATTCAGCTTGGATGATCAAATGTGGCTTTTTAATGTCACTGTCAGGATCATTCATGTATTCCATAGCTCCAGCGTCACTGTCATTACCTTCAGTATCACTTTCTTCATTGTTCATTGCATCGGATAAAGGAGGAATTAGTACTGGGTAATCTGTACCATGCGCCACAGGCTTTAGAGCAGACTGACAATCCGGATACACGATTTTTGATTTGTTCTTCTTGCTGTACCCGGATATGATGGTCAAGCAGAAATAGCTATCCGAATGGTGATCTTTCTGCTCCCGCCAAATCATGGGAACAGCAAAAGGTATTCAATTTCACTTACCGTTTAACCACTGGGTTAGGCCAGAGTAACAGACGGTGCAACAGAGATGAGGAGCCCAGGATTTTGTTTGATCTCCGATTTCAAATCCGAAGTAATGTTTGTAAGCTAGATGTAGCTTTCTGGACATGTTCTTGCGTTGGCCAGACATCGTATACTTGCCACAAATGTGGCAAAAGCAGTCCGGACAATTCACACAGCTGCGCCTATTCATCTTTCGTTTAATGAATCACCATGTACCAAATTACTAAATTGTCTTCTACAAAATCAATTAAATGCATGTTACTGCGACTGCTAATTAATAAAACACAGAACCACACTAGCACGAACTATTCTCTAGTTGCCTCCGCATCAGACTGATGGACGAACACGCGCACACACACACACTCACACAATCATACATCAAACACGGCTCGTTGATGCAACTACATATTAACCCATGTACAGGCGTTTAATATCATATGACTTTCAGCTATAACTTTAAATGCAGACGTCCTACAACATTTCTGATTACAAAATCGGAATCAGCGCACCCTATTACATAACAATCATATTATTTTCACCCAGTAGCAATTTTTTTTGTTGCATAGTGAATCAATATTAAAACTGATCAGTACAGCTCTTTATTCAAAATATTGTTTTTATAAATAAATGCTTCCCAACATATACAATAACTTTAGTCTTTGCTGCCACAGTAGATACATAAAGAAGATCCAAGTACCTTTATGGTTTGGGATCACCAGGACCCTAGCATAAATCTATCCTGTTGCATTACTAAGCCATAGTACTCATACATCCTAGACCAGGGGTCTGCAATCTCGGCTCCCCAGATGTTCTTGGACTTCAGTTCCCAGAAGCCCTGATCGGCAGGTGTGCTGAATTGGGCTTCTGGGAACTGAAGTCCAGGAACACCTGGAGAGCCAAGTTTGTAGAAGCCTGTCCTAGACCTATAAATACTAAGTATAAACAAAGCTAGTATTTAAAAAAACACAGCATAGCTGGGGCCAGGGTATTATGCCAAATCAAATTTAAAATTGCAGACAGAATATGTAATGTACAGGGGAACTCAATACATTTTTGAACAATGCAGAAGGAACAGCACATAACTCTGAGACCTATGTCCAACTATATCCAACTATGCTCAACTAAGAACAATTCCAAAGTCAATTTATACAACTCATCTTGTTTGACAGATATTTCCAAAGAATTCTCACTGCACTGGCCATACAGACATCATCATTGGGAGAATTACATTGACAGGTACAGGATATTTACACTGTGCTAACAGCTACTTGAAATGCCTTTGGGTCAATTTAATCCTCCTAAAAATCTAGAAAGAACTCGGGTGATTGTTCTTTTCTGCATGTTCTACTGATTTGAATATCTTACATATAAATGAAACATGTCAAATCTAAATGTTTATAAAAATTAGTTTATAAATATGAAGAGGTCAGGCACCTTCACTAAATTAGCCTCTACAGTTTCTAACTTTATTCTCACACACTTTGTTCAGGATCATGTGCACACATTGGAAGTAGAAAACATTAACAAATCCCATTGGGGGGGGGGACCATCCAAAATAATGAAGAGACCTGGAATGAATGTGAATGATTTGAAATGAATCTCAATTGAATGACTCTGCCATTTTTGAAGATAATATCTATGGCAGGGGTTCTCAATCTATGGCCCCATAGGCTAAATCCAGCTCACAGCACCAAATAATCTGTCCCCTGCCCTCACTTCAGCTGCCACCGGAATCTGCTGTGGATTTATTCATGGCTGTTATAAACACGTTTACAACAGCTGTAAATGGTGGGGGAACAACCACTCCACCCCCCTCAACTGTTTGAGGGAGCGTGACCCAGGCCCCGACTTGGAAGAGGTTGAGAACCCCAATCTATGGCATACATGAACTATGCAATGAAGTGGTAGGATTTAACTAGGCTGCACAACCATTTTAATAAGGAAAAAAGAGAATAGTGTCACTTCAAAGATACAAAATATAAAACCCACTGATAAAGTCACATAAATCTCAGTGAGTTACCTGTTCCAGAAGAGAGAGAATTTCTATTTGCAATATGTAACTGATAGTCAGACAAGAAGTTATTTTGGCCCTATCTAACACTATGTTAAGGCAACTGTTTTTAATACATGAAGTTCAGGAAGTTCAATATTTATTAACTGTGCATACTTATGCCCCAACAGAATAAAAAAGCACCAGTTATTTTAAATATATACATTCCTAAAATCCTGAAAAAGGGTGCCAGAAGTCAAAACAGTTTTGACTTCTGGCACTCTTTTTCAGGATTTTAATTTTATATAAATTAAACTGTTAGTTCATTGAGATCATCATTAATGAAAATAGTCAAATACAGTAATATCTCGGATAACACTAAGACTTGGTTCCACAAGTCTTAGTGTTATCTTGTTTTTAACCTTGTTGATGCATACATTACACAATGTAAAAAAAAAATAACCCCAGTTCCCTTTCTGAAGAGGAAAGGGAACAGTGGGTCGATCCACTTGCCTCTTTGGAAAGGGCAGTGGGGATTCCATGCATGCACACTCTCACCCCAAGGAAACCTGAGGCCTGAGGTTCAGGCCCGAGGCTCGGCCAGTCGGCTTCCTTGGGGTGAGAGCAGGCAGGCTTCCTTGGGATGAGAGCATGGTTTGCCTTCTCTGGCCAAAGGCAAACCTAACAGTGAGGGATTCGCCCTGCCCACCCTGTTGTCTGGGCAAAGGCAAACCTAACAGCGAGGGATTCACCCTGCCCATCCTGTTGTCTCAGCAGGGGAGCAGGGCAAATCTCTCTCCTAAACATGCCACCAGTGCACGCTTCGTAGCAGCAGCATTTAGGAAGCCGACCGAGGACTCTCCATTTGGCTTCCCAAACATGCCGCTGGTGTGTGCTTCGTAGCAGCGGTGTGTTTGGGAAGCTGACTGGGGGCTCCCAGTTCGTTTTCCCAAACATGCCGCCGTAACAAAGCCGAACAGGGTGCACCTGGTCTCCCCCCAACCAAGCTGGTGGTCTGATGCTCAGAGCGCCAGTTTGGTTGGGGTGAGGGCGTACGTGCCCAATATCTTAACGTTGTGTGATGCAAATGTTTGCCTCAAATTCCCCTACTTTATCCAATTTTAGCCTTATCCGAGGTAAATGTTATCCGAGGTTCCACTGTACAGTAATAGGATAGCTAACCTTAAAATACAGCAGCTAAGTCTTTAAAATACCATGTTTTTTGTTTACTATCCGATAGGCAATAATGTGGCAATCTGCTCTATTAACTTGTTAACTAAGTCAGGGGAGTAGACAAGGGACAACATTTGAGCCTTCTATTGTGTTTAACAGCAGAGCAGACTTCTGAAGAGAGGGAAGCTGCTGTCCCCATGAATCTAACATGAAGGGAAAAAAATGGGTCACATAGACAAGCTACACTGTTACAGCAACTTCCCCTCGAAACTGCCACTTTCACATTTTCAAGTGACAGGACTAGAGATAACTCTTCCTCATTCAAACTTACATAAAGAGTGAATAGGGCTGCTGTGGTTATAAAGTAGCAAAACTCCTTCTCTTAATGGGAACAGAAGAAAAAGTATACAGTACTTTGGAAAAGCTGCTCACCATATTAAGAAACAAAGATCACTACAAAACTAGAAACAAATCTTACCTGCCCCCAAAGATCTTACAATCTTAGTAAATGGATATCTGAGTACCGAGGAGATGACAAAAGAAAGTAATCTGAATCAGTAAATTTATTGTTTTCAAACAATATCAAGACATTATCTTGGTTAATAGTATTTTGTAAGCTGTTAATATTTTGTAAACATTCCAAATTGAGGAAATATACACAAATATCCTACGCATAGTTATCTGAAAGAAATGAAACTTAGAATTATATTTTATGCTGCAATCCTACACCTGCTTTTTTAGGAGGACACCCAAAAGACCTCAGGGGAACCGGTTTTTGAGAATAATTACAACCTTCCCATCAAATTCCTACACAGTATATTAACTAGTCTGTATTGATGTACTAATGGCAGTACACAATTGAAAATATATCTTTTTACATGAATCTCCAGTCTGTACACAAATAATTTCATTTCAAAATATCAAAATGTCTTACATAGCCTTCAATACTTTAAAGAGATAATTCAACTGAGAATTTGGTTGTTTTTTAATGGGCAGAAATAAAACAACTCAAGTGGGACACATACTGATTAGTTACAACAACATAACCCAAATTTTACCAAAGACAAAGACAGCAGGCATGACAATAAGAATCCAATACAGTATCTGCTTTTAACTGCACTTAAAGTAACAGTGACACTTTCTCCACTTTTATAATAATAATAATTTTTTTAAAAAAGCAGACTGGAGGAAGGAAGCACTGCAAGTAAAGAATCTGCTTCCTACCACCTGCACGTAATTTTGTGATCAAGATGGTATCAGCAGGTCAGTTCTATTAAAAATGCAACTGCTCACAAGCTTGCAATCTTATTATAAAAAAAGGTCTATCTTGCTAAGGAAAACATGTTTCAGAACAGTTAGGAAGATAAGGGAATAGCAAAAAAAAAAACTAAAAGAAAACACACAAATTATTTCAAAATACATTTAGTTTAAATTCATTTTACTCTTCCAGATAATATCTGTATCATGACCACAAGATTACAAAGGTTGCAAGCCACCTCTCTGCAGGTGAGCAGTTATTGTGAAAAACATCCAGAAACTCTTATTTTCAGTTCAATGTAGCAACAATTCATGTAGAAACTTCAGAATGGGCACTGTACATATTTCAAATATCATGAAGTATAAATAATAAATCTTAAGTGTGAACCGTTTAGTATTCATAATAACAAAATATTTGGACTAAATTTATTTTAATTGGACTATCTAGCTAACTTCAAATTAAAGTGGTTTATAAAATAACTACAAAGAAAGATCACTGATCTTGATTTTGCAGCTGTTTTCAGTAATGGTTTAAAAGAAAAGGACTTTTTAAATGTAGGGTTGGCAGTTCTTTCAACGTCCCAGAAAACGTAGGAGTAGTTGGCAGGATCGCGTCAGCTCCAATGTTGTCCTGAAAAATATAAAATACCAGTGTCCACTGGATCAGTGGGTCCTTGGCACTTGGAACTATTTATGAAAAGATTTTGGTGATGATGCTTAGATTTAGAATGAAGGGATTGAAAATTTTCCAGATGTAACATTGGTACACCATAAACGTAGAATATATTAAAAAGTTGCTAGGCAACTTCAAAATGATCATACTGATCTAAAGATTCACATTTAATTAGACAGGCAAGTAAATCTGAAGATGATAATGAATAAATAATTGATCAACAAATGAGTACCTCTAATTTTCTCAACTGTTATATTTATATTCAACTTAAACACTGTTGTAGTGATACTTTTGGCCCTTTATTGAAACTGGCAATGAAATTTTGCATAAACTAACAGCAGTTATCAATAATACGAGAAATATTTTTTAAAGGATCAGTAAAACAATAACTGGTTCTTTTCCATCATAATAGGATTGATCAAATTCTACTCAGGATATGAGATTGGACTAACAACATACAACCTCAGAATCTGGCATAGCATGGAAATCTTTTTCTAGCCCACATGTAAGAAACAACTAACTATAATAAGAATTTTTTTGCAGCACACATAAGAGCATCAAACCATAAGTATTTCAACAATTGTAGGATAAAAACTATGGGATACTCCTTTCCTGAACTACAACATTTGGTGTGTCTCCTATGTTTTATTTTCAGTATTGTTTTAGCAGGATTTCTAAAATTAGTTTCCTAGCTGGAATACATATTTGCCACATTTCTACAGTGCTCCGAATCCACCAAATATTCATCTGCATGCACACATAAAGGGGCAATTGTATGTACATGCATACTGAATAAACATGTCAAATGAATCTTGGTATAATTGTGTTTATAATTATATTAAAGCTTTTATAATGTGTGCTACCAACACAAAAACACATACAGTAAAACCCCTACTTACAAAAATGTCCACTCTGTAGGCTTTTGCTTAAATCGGTTTTTTACATAACTCAAAGCAAACCAATTGGAAAAATGAAAATTTTATGTAAATTGAAGCAAACCGACAGGGAAATGAATTTTTACGTAACTCCAAGCAAATCCATAGGAAAAAGAATCTTTATGTAACTCAAAGCAAACTCATTGGAAATCATGTAAATCAGGACATGGTTTTAGCACAAAATCATTATATGAGTCAAATTTTATGTAACTCGAGGCATATGTAAGTCAGGGTTTTACTCTATTCTCATCAATATATCGCTATAGGAAAAAGAAATTGATGCTGTCAATTTTCAGGAATTTTTCCATTGCTCAAGTAATGTTTGACTCATTTTTACTTCCAAAAATACATCCTTCCTCAATAAGTACATAAAGTATTTCCTGTTTAGTAAACAGAAGTAAATACATAACTAACATCAATCCATATGCAATAAATGACAGAAACAAAAGAAAATGAAAGCAAAACACAAAACCACTGTGGCACTTTATGAAAATTGCTTTATTTTAATATGAACCTTTAATGATCAAGTTCACTTTCTCATACATAAGAGTCAGACATCATGGCAATCTTTTATACATGGCCCCAAAATAAAAAGGCAATGGTTGTTTGTTTGATACAAAATGGAAATTGTGTGAGTCAATGTGGCACTTCACACCAAGTAATAATTTAAGCACCCTGTTTGACATTTAATTATTTTCCCACTAAAACAGGGGTTCTCAACCTACAACCCTCACTGCCAAATAATCCAGACCCTGCCCTCGCCACCGGAATTGGCCGTGGACTCATTTATGGCCATCATAAACATGTTTATAACAGCCGTGGATTTATTTATGGCTGTTGTAAATGCATTTACAACAGCAGTAAATGAGTCCCCAGCCAATTCCTGTGGCTGCAACACCAGTCCGGCCCATCAACTGTTTGAGGGAGTGTGACCCAGCCCCGACCTGAAAAGGTTGAGAACCCCTGCTCTAAAACATTGTTCTATAAAATGCAACAATCTCTCGTGGGTAAAGGAACTCCAGACTACAGGTAACAACAATTGAACTATCATAATTGTTGTGGCATTACACATGGTAGTTCAAAATCCTTGACTCACTCACTATACTAAAATCCCATATAAATACAGGTTACAAGCTGTTGGAAATACCATTCAAAATAAAACATGAAATCCACATAATCATCATTCTCAGCAATGTCAGGCTCACACACAACTATTTCACAATTATTTTAACAATAATACCTCCAGATCAATGGAACTGCAATGGATACTCACATGTCTCTGCATTATGCAAATATATTCATGGCTGACTAAGAACACAGTTCTCTTAACTGTTGTACCCATAAACCACTGGTCTATTTGAGGTACAGACAAACCTCTCATAAAGAGTGCCTCGCTTAAATAGAAACTAGCTTAAAGAGCAGAATTTTCTCTGAATGTTCGCTTCGCTTAACAAATAAAACCAACCAAAAATTCGCTTACCATATAAATCGGGGTTTGCAATCCCCCCCCCCATTGGTCATTTACAATGGTGTTTAGCTTAAAGAGCAAACTCACTTAAAGAGCAAACTCGCTTAAAGAGCAATCTTGTGGAACACATTATGTTCTTTAAGCAAGGTACAATTGTACATTGATTACTTTTTAAATCTGTACTCATGGAAAGGAAGCCTTGGAGAAATTTCATCAGGATTTCAATAATTTTCATCCAAACATCAATCTCAGTCTAGACACATTTACACAACAGGCAAATTTTCTATACACCGCTGTGAAGCTACAACGTGGACATCTCAGTATTTTTAGATGTACACCTACTTGCATGCCTCCACTTCTATTCAGAATACAGTAATACCCCGGATAAAGTGAGTACCGAATACCGTGAAAACCGCATAAAGTGACAAGATTTTCGGGATTTTCACGTTATTCGGAACAAGCGTATGCGTGGGGGGGAGTTGGATTGGGTAGAACATCTACCTAAATCACCACCACCCCCAGCGCCTGCCCCCACGATGTATGGAAAGGGTACGGGGATCCTTACCCTTTCGAAACTTCAAGTTGCGAAAGGGTAAAGATCCTTACACTTTCACAACTTCGAGCGTGCGCCGGGGCTGGGGTTAGACAAGGATACGGGAAAGACCCCAGTATCCTCGCCTAACCCCGCCGAGGCGCACAAGCCTACAAGCCGTCCGAAGTTGCGAAAGGGTAAAGATCCTTACACTTTCGCAACTTCGAGCGTGCGCGCACCTGCGGGGGTTAGCCGAGGATCGGGGGAAACCCTCGGATCCCTGGCTAAGCCCTGCAGAGGCGCGCAAGACTACAAGCCGCCCGAAATCCCGAGAGGGTAAGGATCTGATCCTTACCCCTTTGGAACCACGGGCGGCGGGCTGGCACTGGGGGGGGGTTGGATTGTGTTCCGTGGCGGCAGGGGGTGAAATGCTCTGCCCAGCTCCTTCGCCTCCTCCGCTCTTCATGGATGTTTGGGGGGGTGGATTGGGTACCCAATCCAAACCCCCCCAAACATCCGCGAAGAGCGGAGGCATTTCGCCCCCACCCCCGCCACGGAACACACCTGTGGCAGGGGGAAGTGGCTACCGCCGCGCCCAACTGGGACTCCCTTCACCTGTTCCGGAGGGTTAAAAGTCCAGCCGCTGCCGCGGCTTTTAACCCTCCGGAACAGATGGAGGGAGTCCTGGCTGGGCGCGGCAGTAGCCCCTTCCCCTGCCGCAGGTGTTCCGTGGCGGCGGGGAACGAAATGCTCTGCCCAGCTCCTTCGCCTTCTCCGCGGATATTGGGGGGGTTGGATTGGGTACCCAATCCAACCCCCCCAAACATCCGCGAAGAGCGGAGGAGCCATTTTGCCCCCCGCCGCTGCCACGGAACACACCTGCGGCGGGGGAAGGGGCTACCGCCACGCCCAGCCAGGACTCCCTTCACCTGTTCCGGAGGGTTAAAAGTCCAGCCGCCGTGGCTTTTAACCCTCCAGAACAGGTGGAGGGAGTCCCGGCTGGGCGCGGTGGTAGCCCCTTCCCCCGCCGCAGGTGTTTTCCGTGGCGGGGGGGGGGGCGAAATGCTCTGCCCAGCTCCTTCGCCTCCTCCGCTCTTCGCGGATGTTGGGGGGGTTGGATTGGGTACCAAATCCACCCCCCCAAACATCTGCGAAGAACGGAGGAGGTGAAGGAGTTGGGCAGAGCACTTCGCCCCCACCGCCACGGAACACAATCCAACCCCCCCCCCAGTGCCAACCCGTCGCCCGTGGTTCCGAAGGGATAAGGATCAGATCCTTACCCTCTCGGGACCTCGGGTGGCTTGTAGGCTTGCGCGTCTCTGCGGGGCTTAGCCGGGGATCCGAGGGTTTTCCCCGATCCTCGGCTAAGCCCCGCAGGCACGCGGACGCTCAAAGTTGCGAAAGTGTAAGGATCTTTACCCTTTCGCAACTTCGGGCGGCTTGTAGGCTTGCGCGCCTCAGCGGGGTTAGGTGAGGATACTGGGGTCTTTCCCGTATTCTTGCCTAACCACAGCCCAGGCGCGCGGACGCTCGAAGTTGCGAAAGTGTAAGGATCTTTACCCTTTCGCAACTTCGGGCGGCTTGTAGGCTTGCGCGCCTCTGCGGGGCTTAGCCAGGGATCTGTGGGTTTCCCCGCAGAGATGCCCACGCTCGAAGTTGCGAAAGTGTAAGGATCTTTACCCTTTCGCAACTTCGGGCGGCTTGTAGGCTTGCGCGCCTCGGCAGGGTTAGGCGAGGATACGGGGGTCTTCCTCATATCTTGCCCTAACCCTGACCCCTCCCAGGCGGGGGAATTTCGGACAAGACAAGCCTTGCCTCGGCGTGGTTTGTCTCTGACGTCAGGGCTTTTTTTAGCGTTGTTCAATCAATGTATCGAACAACGTTAAAAATCGGATAACGTGATGACTTGTGGAACCAAGTCATCACGTTGTCCGCGGTTCTAGTGTACATCACAAAATCAATCATTTATAAGATAGCTCCTCAAATAAAACTGCATCTGCTTAGACCCATATGATAGAGACCTCAAACTCAAGGATCCTACAAAACACATTTTTCACAATAAAGTACCCATCCAATAAGGTTAATAAACAAATTAGCCTGGCTAGGAATATCCAGAAGCAGCCTACTGCAAAACAATCCCAGAAGAGAAAATGATGAAACATTGCTGGTTATCACTTTATGACCACAACTGAGGCATGCATCTAACACAGGGATCCTCAACCTATAGCCTGTGGGCCAGATCCAGCCCATGCCCTCGCTCCAGCCGCCATTTCCACCGCCTCAGTTCTTGTCCCCTCTGCTTGGCTTGACATGTCCCTAATGATGCTCCATAGCAGGACGCCTTACAACATCCGCCCTGCTATGGACCACCATTAGGGATACATCAAGCCAAGCTGAGAGGACAATGCCTGCATCTTTCCCAGGGGCCGCTCAGGCCAAGCGTGGGCAAGGACAGCCTCCTTCACCCATGCCATGCAGCTCCTCCAGGCTGGTAAGCAGGGAAGCGGTATGGGGGGTGGAGTGGTGGGTGGCTCAGGGTGGTCACCAGCAGCAGTGACGGGTGGCTTGGGCTGGTCCTGTCATTGACAGCAGTGGTGGGACCACCAGTACAGCCACTCAACAGTCTGAGGGGGCATGAATCGGACACCAGCTTTAAAAAGTTGAGGGGCCCCGATCTAGCACATCCATCATAGATGATCTACAACCCATCCGTGACAAGAATACTTCACTCTCCCATGCCTTTGCTGGTGGACCTTTACTTGCTTACAGGAAATGTTCCCAATTGCAAGCAGCTATTGACACAACATGACTTACCACATACACTCGAGTATAAGCCGACCCAAATATAAGCCAAGATTTCTAATTTTGACCTGAAAAACCAGGAAAATGGATTGACCCAAGTATAAGCCAAGGGTGGGAAATGCAGCAGCTGCTACTGAGTTTCAATAATCAAAATACATGAAAATATGGTAAAATTAATTAAATTGTTAGCACATCTCAATCGACGCAGTCTAGGGACCTTCGTGGTCATTGACCAGAGTATAAGCCGATTCCCCTCTTGGAGGATAAAAACTCAGCTTATACTTGAGTATACATGGTAAATAGCACTGATATGGTGCACTGATATGCTACGAACTTAGAGGCCTGCTCTTCATCAACCCATAAAATATTTCATAGTTATTTCTTATTAAGAGCCACAAACAGTTAAGTGTATGATGCAATTATGGTCAAATATTATTTGATTGAGGCCAAGCTCATTCAAACAGTAGAAGAGAATATTCCACAAGTTAAGTGTTATGTTTCAGATCTGATCCACTATTAAGTACAGTAAAACCTCATATAACACTAAAACCTGGTTCCACAAGTCTTCGTGTTATATGATTTTTCGTGTTATCTGATCCTCTATGGGATCCATAGAGATACATTGTAACCACACAGGCTTTCGCGGTTGTTATCTGAAGCATCCCATAGGATCTTAATGTTATCTGATGCAATTCTTCCCCCCAGATTCCTTGATGTTATGCGATTTTCGTGTTATTCGATACTAATGTTATATGAGGTATTACTGTATTATGAATACTTTTCTGACCAAATTAGCCATATTTAAAATGTGAAAACAATAAGTGGCACACACACAAAATATTACAGATGCCATAGTAATCAGTTTACAAAGATTATGTCGCAGTGAATACCACACTATAGTTTAGACATCTTGCTCATTAGTGGTTCAGAAAGCCACAGGTACAAATGGGTCTTTAGGCTAAAAGAAAACATCACAGGACAATTCCTTGGTCAGCAGTAAACAATATTCCACGGATAGAACCGTGACTTGCCTCTTATGAACAGCATGCTTATATATACTGCCTGAGCTCTTCAGTCACCGTCCTAAACAAACATTTAGCAACCAGAATTCAGTTTGCACAGCCACAGTCATTTTTCAACAGCCACAGTCATTTTTCAGTTACAGAGGGGAGGGTAATAAAACATCCTATTTTGCCTCCTCCCCAGCAACACGTTCTGGGGATCCCTAGAGTCACCTTAGTCCCAGTAAGAATTTGAGAGCTATAGAACTGGGTAGGGAATGACATGATTTCTTGATTTACCAGACTATGAAGGGATAAGTTCATGCTGGTCGCAATTCCTTTTCCATTTGTTTTGTTGCCATGCTTTTCTTTTCCTGGTTCAACCACAACTTTTTGCAATTGGGTCTTCCCATCTTTTGTGGGGGGCTGTCAAGGGGTCTTTTTACTCCTCTGGGATAACACTTGGTGATTGCTACTGCCCAAAACTCATCTGTCATATGAGAGACGTGTCCAGCCCAGCATAATTTCCATTTATGGAAATGACTTAAAGAAAAAAAAATCTGATAATTTTCCAGATTTAAATGTATTTATTTTGTTTATTCACATCTGTATGCCACCGTACTCGCAGAGCAACTCATTTTGCGCCTCACAAAGGCTTTCTAGGACAAACAATAAAGTTCTATTATCAATTAATCATTTTCGCAGAATCCTGCTGGAAGACAGCACAGGTGTCTGGTTTAGTACCGTCATGCCTCCACAGCCATTGGATTGGATCCTATGTTCTCCTGTACCAACACAATAGTTCTTTCTGTCAACACACTGTGATTCTGCTTCAGCAGGCTTCCACTTAGAGGAAATAAGGAAAGGTGATATTTTCTGCCACTTTCAGTTGCTTGGGCCATGTATATACTATACTGTTCCAGAGGAGTCACCCCAATGCCTCAGAACAGAGTTTCAGAAATTCAAAGAACTGCAATGAAAAGGCAGCACCATCACCAGGTAGGATCATTTCATGAACAAACTGATGATGATGATGATCCTGCCAGAACATCTGACAAAACCTGATCAATCAGTCAGTCACCTCTGAATAGACAAGCATATAACTGAACAGCACATATCTATAACTTTGCAGGCAAATAGGCCATTAAACTGAAAACACAATAAAGTATTTTGGAATGTAAAACCAGAATACTACGTTACTATGGGAAAGTTCAAGCTCATCATGAAATAAACCTTTCAAACTCCAGTCATTAGAATCATTCTCAGACACTGGCCCTCATGAAAAAGGTCCTATTCTCAGCTCCTATGCTTCCCTCCTCTGGAAAGCAGAAACACATACTGACAGAAAATTGTTCCTTTTTCTCTTCTTCTTTGCCTCCCTAGCACACTAATTAACAATGTGCACTTGGGTGCAAAGTCTAACAAACCAATGGCAAAGCGGTTCTCCCAAATACAGTGTAGTCCAACTGCAAATCAACAAACAATAGTTCCTCTTTTTTCTCCATTTTACTTCAATTCACATTACTGCCACTTACCAGGGAAGAGAATAAAATAGGTGGTGCTGTAGAAGGATAACAAAAAAATAGTTTCGGAAACAAGAGTTGAAAGCAATAGGGTAAAGAAAGATTTAATTCGTAGATAAAATGATACGCTGGAGAAGTATTAGATGACTTCAAAACCATGTCTGTTGTTGAAGATACATTTTCATATCATTCATATTAATAGGGTGAATGGAAGATGCCTTGGTGAAGTAGAAGACATTCATCTACTAACTATTTGCAATTCAACAGGGCAAAATTATTCAGTTAATCGGAATAACAATCAGAGATCTTCTGCTATTACCAATTGTAAAAGACCTCATTGATTTGTATACTTATATGTTGTGCAAGGGATTCTCAACCTGTGGCCCATGGTGCCATTTCATGTGGGGCCCCCACCGGCTCCACCACAAAAGGAAGTGCCATGTGGTGAAGGAAGGGAAAATGGTCGTCCAGCTGCAAAAGCTGTCTGAGGGAGCATGACCCGTCCCCCGGGTCCTGTGTTATGCTAACTAACCATTCTGTACCTTTGTATAAACTGATTCCATGAGGTCTCACTCTTATGTCTGACAAAGTGGACTTGATTCATGAAAGCTAACACTGAAATGCAGCAGTTAGTCTTTAAAGTGTCACAACGTTTTTGTCTTTTTGTTTTGTTGTGTTTACTCTGATATCCCTGAAGATTGTGATTAACAGGCAGGTATATCCCAGGCAACGTTGACAGAAAACTGAATAACTGAATCTTCCACCACGGAATCGATATACAGCATACATTAATACCTCAGATAACGCTAAGACTTGGTTCCACAAGTCTTGATGTTATCCGATTTTTAGTGTTATCCGATGCATGTTAAAATCCTATGGGATGGATCGGATAATGTTAAAGCTCCATAGAGATACATTGTAACCACACAGGCTTTAGCGGTTGTTATCCGATCCATCCCATAGGACCTTAACGTTATTTGATCCAATTCTCCTCCCCAGATTACTTAACGTTATGCGATTTTAGCGTTATCCGAGGTAAACGTTATCTGAGGTATTACTGTATTTCAGGAGGATCCTCCACCCCCAACAGCAAGACCTCTATCTTATCAGGATTCAAATTGATTTGCCTTCCTCTATTCTCTTACTGAGGCCAGGTAGTTTTCAAGGTACAGTCAAACCTCGCATAAAGAGCGCCTCGCATAAAGAGTAACTCATTTAAAGAGCAGACTTTTCTCTGAATGTTCGTTTCGCTTAACAAATAAAACCAACCCAAAACTCACTTAACAAATAAATTGGGGTTTGCAATCCCCCTCCCACACACAATTGGTCACTTACAATGGTGTTTCACTTAAAGAGCAATCCTGTGGAACACATTATGCTCTTTAAGTGGGGTACAACTATACATGACTTAATCCACTGCAGAAGAAGGAAAGGAGAAATAAGAGCTCAATATCATAAGCATATTGATGACATCAAACTCTAAATCTCCAGATTTCCTCCACCAACAGCTTTACATAGATGTGAAACAAAATCAGAGAAATGACTAATCCTTGTGAGACTCCACAAACAATCAATTTATGGAGATGAACTGCCTCCCCAAGTTGGACCATCGAGAACAGCCATCAAGGAGAGATACACAGAAAGAGCCTCCTCGAAGATTGTGGATACATTTTTGATCCACAATTGGGCATACACCTGGCAATGACAACCTTGTTTTGCCAGATAATCTTTCTCACGCCAGCTAGTTCATTTTTAAAAAAACCTGGACATGGAAGTGGAAGAAGCCATCAAGGAAGGACTGGACCCACCATAATATTAGGCCTTCTTATTTGCTTCTTCTTTTACCTCTTCAAGTGTCAAGGGGGATACAAGATTCTTGCTCTGGCATTTCTGGTGACCTCCACTGGCATTGTTTGATCTTCTTGTAATGTTTCATTGATGTTATCTCTCCACCTTCCACTGGGTCTGCATCTCCTTTTTCACATATGCCTTGTATGGCATGGTATTCCAAGACATTCTCTCCGAATGGACAAACCACTTTATTTTTTGACTCTGTATGTAGTTTAAGATGGGTTCTATTCCAATTATTTCCCTTATAACCTCATTCCTGATTTTGTCCTTTCTAGTCACTCCAGCAGCCTTCCTCAGACATCTCATTTCCATAGTGACCAAATTTGTTTATGTTTTGCTGTAAGTGTCCATTTTTGGTATTGGTAACATAAGGCGGGAATGAATATGCTTTGTATGAGGTGTTACTTGTGTTGATAAATACTGCCTTGTGTTGTAAGAGCAGAGCTAACTCTCCCAATATTTAGCTTGCCTTATTGCACCATATGTTAATCTCTTTGTGCATTTTCCCATCTTAAGTAAATATTGTTCATAGGTATTTGAACTCTGCCACTTGTTCTATACTTGTTCCCTCTACTGTATGCTGTTTCCTTCCAATTGCCATTGCCTCAGTTTTCTCTTTACTGATTCTCATATTATTTATCTTGCATTCTTGGTTCATGGATGTAAGGTGTTGGTGTAGTTTGTTAGCTGTAGTTGCTATCAATGCCTGATCATTTGCAAAAAGTAATCCATTGATATTGTTTGCATTCATGGGCTCAACTTTTTTGCTTATGCTGTCTATGTAGGTGATAAATAATAGTGGTGATAGTATGCATCCCTGCCTCATTCCAGCTTTTACTGCAAAGGGTTCCAATATTCCTTGGCTCGTTTTAGGTACACTTCTGCAGTCGTTATATACACTTTTACATAATCTGATAAGATGTTCACTTACTCCATATTGGGCTAATGTTTGCCATAGCAGTTTCCTGTCAACTCTATTAAAAGCCTTCTTTGGTCAACAAATGCAACAAAGAGATTCTTAATGTATTCTATATTTTTCTCTATTAGTTGTTTAAGCTTAAAAACTGCATCTGTACAGCTTCTGGATTTTTTCTGAAGCCCATCTGTTCTTCTGCTAGTTGTAGTTCTCTAGTCTCATCCTTGTTTCTTTTTTCCCTGCATGGCTTAAGAGTGAGATGCCATGGTATTGTGTACATTCTTGTTTCCTCTCTTTGTTTTTTCACAGTGATATTATTGCTTGTTGCCAATCAGTTGGTGCAGTTAGATGTTTCCATGCCGCAGTGAAGATTCTTTGTAGCCATCTGATGCTGCTTTTCCCTGCTGCTTGAATTATTTCTGTTAGTAATCCATCTATTCCTGGTGCTTTGTGTTTAGGTGATTGTTTAATGACTCTTGCTACTTTTTCAATTAATATATACAGTTCTAGCACTATTGTTTTGTTGTCTTGTGTTGCTCAACTGTGACACTCTCCTAGGGCAGTGGTAGTGAACCTATGGCATGCATGCCAGAAGGGGCACTCAGAGCCCTCTCTGTGGGCATGTGTGTCATTGATCCAACAGTTTGCCCCACCCATCTACCCAGCAGCCCAATGGGAGTGCTTCCTCCTTCCCCCAACACAGAGTTTGCCCTGCCTCTTTGCCAGGCAGCCCAATGGGAGTGCTTCCTTGATCGCCCAGCACAGATTTCACCTTGCCACTCTGCGGCACAAACAGCAGCCCATTGAGTTTGGGCACTCAGTCTCTAAAATGTTCACCATCACTGTCCTGGGGGTTGATGGGTCTATAAAGCATTCTCTCTGCCCATCTATAACTTCTGAGGACTCTATTAGTGGTCTTCCATTTTTGTCATTAATTATTTCAGTGGGGTTATAATTATCCTCTCTTTTCCATAGTTGATTCTAGAAGATACTAGATCAGTGATGGTGAAACTTTTAGAGACTAAGTGCCCAAACTGCAACTCAAAACCCACTTATTTATTGCAAAGTGCCAACACAGCAACAAGTGAGGGAGAGAGGGTTCCCAATGGACTGCTAGGCAGCAGGGAGAGGCAAACTCTGTGCTTGGGAGAGGAAGCGCTCCCATTGGGCGTTGGGCAGAGCAGTGGGACAAACTCTGTGCTGGGGCAACTGCATAGGTGCCCACAGAGAGGGCTCCGAGTGCCACCTCTGGCAAGCATGCTATAAGTTTGCCACCACCAAACTAGATGGCAAATCCTTATTTACTTACAGTCAAACCTCGCATAAAGAGTGCCTCGCTTAAAGAGTAACTCACTTAAAGAGCAGAATTTTCTCTGAATGTTCACTTCGCTTAACAAATAAAACCAACCAAAAACTCACTCAACAAATAAATCAGGGTTTGCAATCCCCCCCACACACACACACACACAAACACCCCAGAAGTCTCAATTGGTCACTTACTTACTTATTTGATCAAATTTGTATTGCCACCCACTTGGCAAGCCACTCTGGGCAACACACAATACTTATTTATAAATCTATGGAATTTTGAGTGTCTCTGCTCCATGAAACCTAGTGCACAGCACTCCTAGCCACCTACCTATATTGAAAAGGAAGTCTCAGCCAGAATCCCTTCTTCCAGTATCCAGGGCCAAGACTCTCTTATTTACAGCAACGAAGCACAGAACATCCAAATTTACAAAGAAGGTATAGTTGTTGCAAAAAATGGTTTTAGATCACTTTCAGGTATGTGCTCTGATGGTCTTAGCAAAAGTATGCTTACCAGAAATTTATTTGAACTTTTGGAAATGCACTTGAAATTACGTCTGAAGAAGTGGACTTGATCCACAAAAGCTAACAATAAAAACATAGCAGTTAGTCTTTAAAGTGCTACAGTTTTTTATTTTGTTTTGTTTATTTTGTTTTGTTTTCTGATATACTTGATTTAGGGCATCTACTTGGCTGTGATTTTTTGAGTGAGTTCAGTACCTTCACCTTTCACTATTTTCTGATCAATCTTACTAATTCAACGGCTGTGTCCTATTAGGGACTACAAAGTGGACTCTATCCTATAGGTATATACCTCTAAACACAAATGCCACATCTGTCTAAATATGCACTTAAGATATTTTAGAAATTGAATGAAATATATGATACGCTGATCAGTCTAACTAATACATTTGAAAACAAATTTGATTCCAAAGGACTTCTAATTTTACCAATCAAAAGACATCATATACATATTCCATTTTCTTTTCTATTTAGCACTGTTTTTATGGACAAAGGGTCCTAGGCTTACTATCAAGGTATACAAAATATTTAACTACTGTATTTCATTTTCTTCCCTGGCAATATTAAAGTAAACTTCTAACGTTTCATAAAGTTTACATGCTGCAATTTGTTTTGTGGCACTGCTATCCTTCAATTGTGTTATCCTCCTGGATTAAGCCATATAGTCAAAAGTATTTTATAAGTAGAAAGAAAGTAGGTCTTTGTTCCAAGATAATGAATTCAAGCTTTACACTTTCAGGAAATTGTTTCCAAATCACCTAATCTGCCAAAGAATCTGACTGTCAGACAAATACAGGAACTGTTCAAGAGCAAACTTTCTGTAAATGTGTAACACTGACTTTTATAAACCAAAATGAAGATACAGAGAAATCCAATATTCTACAATGTGTGCATGCCATAAGAGAAGATTAGCAAATAAAGGCAAGCTGTCTTTTATGGATGTTTGCCATTACAGATTTGCTTATTAAGGAAGTTTCCTAGAACACAGTTTGAAAATCTGTTCTACCTTGTAACAGTGAAATGTTTAATGCATTCCTTAGTGATTTCATGCATGCCCAGGTTCTTTGGTGCATATTAGATTCTTTTTTAACTTTACATCAATTTGAGATGCATATGTAATTTTAATTAATTTATTTATTTGCTTTACAGTACCTGCATTTCCTTACATCAAAATGGTCCAAATGTAGATTATTATCATTCAAACAGTATCAGAAATAAAATAATATTGTATCCTTTGAATTGTGCATGGAGATTAACAGAGTTTAATAGCACAAATATTCAAAATATACCAGTAGGTAGATTGTAAAACACAAAATAATCTGAAAAACCATGTTCTGCACAGCTCTATAATTCTAGCAGCTTTTTTCAAAATAATAAATCTTTTGTGAATGAGTATTCTCTCAATGAACTTTTCAGAACTTCCCTTACACTAAACCGGTGGTTCCCAACAAGGGGTACACAGCCCACAGGTGGACTTCAATTCCCAGAAGCCTAAGTCATTTCCCTAAAGCACTGAGCAGCCAATGTACTGACCTAGGCTTCTGGGAACTGAAATCCAAACACCAGCATTTGGGAAACACTGCGCTAAACAATGCAGAAGAAAAAATACACTCTTAATAAACCTCACATACAGCATCTCAAAAATACAACACAGTATTCTTTTTTTTAAGGCATTCTATATAACAATGAGAAAGAGGCAAAGAAACTAGAACATCCATGTACTGGACTTATTACAATTTTCTACTATTTACAACCTATAAGGAGTAACCAATTTATATCACAGCAACTATAGGAAGGGAACAGTCTCTACTTTCCTACATTCCTTGCATGAGCCCTGAAAATATTCAAACCTATTTCTGAAAGCTAGAACCCCCTCTGAGACACCCTTTCATTTCAGGGGTTCCAAAGAGAATGATCTGGGGTAGTGCAAACACCATAATTACTGGGACTGTAGAATTTCAATTCTATATAACATATAAATTTGAAGCATATGAGAGAATAAACAAAACAAAAACGCTGTAGCACTTTAAAGACTTTCTGTTATATTTTAATGTGAGCAGTTTATCTTTAAATTGCTAGTGTTTTTTAATTTTGTTTTGTTTATTCTCTGATATGTCTGAAACGTAGACTAACATGGCTACTAACACAGCTACTATTTCAAAAAATATAAATTTGAAATGCTATTATGAGAAAAACTTTGATTATGACAAAACATTTGTCATACATGGTATGTAATAAGTGTCTTCAAATTAAAAAAAAAAAGGAGGTTGCTCAAAAGTGTGCAATATTTTAACAGGAAAGGATGTTGTTGTATTGTGAACCATGTATTTTAAAGGCCAAAGGTTTGTTGCTGAAATTACATCTAAGAAAATCTGATGACATTATCAGCAAGGGCAGATTTTCAGTAATTAAAATCTTCTTTCTGTTCTGTAGCTTGTCCAATTTGTGAACAATACATTTCATTGCATGGAAGCTGGGATACCAAATCTCCCTCTCTGATGGCATCATCATCCCATGGCGGATGGTTGTTGTTGTTTTTTGTTGTTGTTGTTTTTAGTAATTAAAGACAACTGTGTGGCTTTCTCACAAATAAGTCATGCTGTGGAACAGAAGGAAGGCTTCAATTAACAAAAATTCTACCCTTACTTATGACATCATAACCTTTCCACAGGCATTATATATAGATACAGCAGAATTCCAACCAATGTCCTCAGATTGAATATTTTTTTTAAATATTTCATTTTATAGATCTTTAGTGAAATCTATAAGATATTCTTTGCTGTCCCAAATAAACTCAAAATATAATTAAGTCAAACAACAGTACATTTAGGTTACAATTCTAATGCTGAGCTCTGTAAGAAATGAATGTATTTAGAGTATCGATAGATGGATGAATAAAAGCATGTGCAGAATGTTGTGTAAGCATGGATAGAAAGTAGCCTTGGTAAAAGTGAAGGCAAAGACAGGGGAGATTACTAGCTAACTTTAGTTAGGATAGAAATAGAGTGTTGATGAGAGCTAATTTGCATAATGGACTGGGATTGTTTGAGAGGAAATGACTGATAGAGAAGGTTCTGGAGAACCCAGAGGAGAAATAAGAAAGAGAAGAAAATGGAAGGTTTTTGAGATGGTGGTCATGTTAGAATCATCCTGCTGAAGAGGGGTAAAAAGACTACCCTAGAGTAGTAAGGGAGGTTTATTATTTTGGCCTAGGAGTGGGTCAGGTGCTCATCTGTTGCCTGAAGTGTTTTATTAGTATGTAATGTACAGTATTGGCCTTTCATTTGCCCCTCCCCTTTTTGAGAGCTGACTGTTGATTTTTGTAAATACTTCAGTGTTGTTAAATAAACCGTTTTTAAAACCTCAAGCCTTTATGGTTCCTCACATCTGTAAAGAGAGTTTGTTTCTTTTAGTTACACATTACAAAGAACAGGCCGGGACACCGGTTATTAGCCAACCCTGGGAAGAGGACAGGCTGCAATTTGTCAAGGCAGACCAGGATTGAGCTAATGAAGATCCCAGGGCTTATCTGGTGTTAAGAAAAATCCAGACCAGACTTTACAATTAAAGTGCCCTGGTCTGGTACGACCTCAGACCAGGATTTTCTTAGGAAAACAGGATGGTGATAGTTATACACTCTATCACATATTACCAGATATTCTTAAGTAAAAACTATATTAGCGTTTGAAACTTGTTTATCAAGTTAACAAGACAGTATTTACCAATTGCTGCAATTACTCTTTATGCAAGAACATGTGACATAAAAGCATGCATGCATGCATGCATTTACACTTGTTTAGCCACCCCCTCACCAAGGAAACTCCAGGCAGCTTACAACACGAGAAACACCCCCAACATAACACACTCCAACAACCCATACATATAAATAAAGCATAATAAAAACTCTAATATCCAAGCATTCATCTGAACTACATTGCAACTGGTGCCAGAAATATTGTACAGTACAGTAATACCTCGGATAACGCTAAGACTTGGTTCCACAAGTCTTGGTGTTATCCGATTTTTAGTGTTATCCGATGCATGTTAAAATCCTATGGGATAGATCGGATAACGTTAAAGCTACATAGAGATACATTGTAACCGCACAGGCTTTAGCGGTTGTTATCCGATACATCCCATAGGACCTTAACGTTATTCAATCCAATTCTCCTCCCCAGATTACTTAACGTTATGCGATTTTAGCGTTATCCGAGGTAAACGTTAACCAAGGTATTACTGTACTTAGGAAACTAGCTGGGTCATACCAGTGTTCATACCTACAAACAATAATAACAGTAGTTCTGTCCCTGTGCTACTCCACAAAAAGATGTGCCAGTAAGGGTAAAGATCTCCCTTGATCGAAAGCTAGTTACACTAGTACCCCGGATAACGTTATGACATGATTCCACAAGTCATGACGTCGTCCGGTTTTTAGCGTTGTCCGGGGTATACATCGAACAATGCTAAAAAAAACCTGAGCAGAGGCGCTCGCACGCGCGTGAAAAGGCGCGCCAGCGGGAGCCTCTTCTACCAAACAGGTATAGCAATGGGGATCGCACGTCAAGGCAAGGGATCAAAGCGGGGGGTGCCACCCCCCACTTTGATCCCTTACCTTAACGTGCGATCCCCGTTTCGCACGCCTGGGCAAGGGTTGGCTTTTCCGAATTCCCCCTCCCCTGGGCGATCCTCGTTGCTATAGCAAGCCCGGGAAAGTGGCAGCTTGGCTGAAATTGCCGCTTTTGGCCACTTTCCCTGGCTCGCTATAGCAACGAGGATCGCACGTCAAGGCAATGGATCAAAGCGGGGGGTGGCTCCCCCCGCTTTGATCCATTGCCTTGAAGTGCAATCCCCGTTTAGGCGCTTTGCGATGGGAGTTTGGGTGCCAGGTTAAACAAGCGCCCACCCGTTCAACCCAGCACCCAAACTCCCATCGCAAAGCGCCTAAACAAGGGTCGGCATTTCTGAATTTCCCCCTCCACGGGGGAGGGGGGAATTCGGAAAAGCCGACCCTTGTTTAGGCGAGCGAAACGGGGATCGCACGTCAAGGCAATGGATCAAAGCGGGGGGAGCCACCCCCCGCTTTGATCCATTGCCTTGACGTGCGATCCTCGTTGCTATAGAGAGCCTGGGAAAGAGGCGGCTTGGTCAAAATCCTCACCCCCGCGCAGGGGGAGGGAATTTCGGCCAAGCCGCCTCTTTCCCAAGCCGGGGAGACCCTGCGGAGAGGCGCCTCTCCTCACCCAGATCTCCCCGGCCTCGCAGCGAGCCGCTACGAGTCCGGGGAGACCCCGCAGAGAAGCACGTCTCCCCTCCCGATGGGTGGCTTGCAGGCGCGCACGCGTCGGTGGGGGTTAGGGCAGGATACGGAGGTCTCCCCCGTATCCTGCCCTAACCCCCACCGACGCGCGCTGCTCGCCCGAAGTTTCGAAAGGGTAAGGATCCCCGTACCCTTTCCAAACATCGTGGGGGTGGGCGCTGGGGGGGGTTGAATTGGGTAGATGTTCTACCCAATCCAACTCCCCCCCACGCATACGCTTGTTCCAGATAACGCTAAAAATCGCGTTATTCAATACAAGATTTTTCCGAAAATCTTGTAACATTATGCGGTTTTCGCGCAATACGGTACTCGCGTTATCCAGGGTATTACTGTATGCTCAACTCTAGGGTGATGGTGTTGATCTCCATTTACAGCCAAAAAGCCAGTGCTGTCTGCATTTGTAAACATTTCCATGGTCATGTGATAGGCATGACTAATGCCAAAGTGCATGGAATGCTGTTACTTTTCCCACCAAAGCAGTATTTATCTACAGTAATACCTCGGATAACAACTGCATCGGATAACGCTAAAATTGGATAATGTTGGGGAATTTGAGGCAAACATGCATTGCACAACGTTAAGGCAAATGTTTGCCTCAAATTCCCTGTGGCGTGGCACACTGAGGATCACAGCTCGGATCATCAGCGTGCCTCCTTGGGAGAAGGGGGGCGCCTGTACTCTTTCTCCCAAGGAGGCACACAGACACAGAGAATCACAGTGTCTGATCATCAGTGTGCCTCCTTTGGACAAAGCATGCAGGTGCCCCCCTCTCTCCCAAGGAGACACACTGAGGATCAGACACTGTGATCTTCTGTTTGCCTTGGGAGAAAACGAAAGGAAAGGGAACAGGGCTTTTTTAAAATATTGTACAATCTTTTTTAATGTTGTACGCCTTGTGAAACCAAGTCATAACGTTATCCGACGTAATACAGTAATGTACTTGCAATTTCTTGTTTTAAAACTGCTAGGTTGGCAGGAACTGGGGCAAACAATGGAAGCTCACTCTGTCATGCAACACATGGGTCTCAATCTGCTGACCTAAATATGCTAGTACCATATGGTACATAAATTAGTACATGCCAGACAAGTGGATGAATCATGCATGACTATTATTGTGTGAAACCTACCCGCCACAAGACATCAAAGGTACTGGCAAGTAAAGAATGCAATAAGGATCAAAACTATCAATTTCATAGATGACAATCCCTCAGATGATGATTAAAATTGAAGAAAACTTTTCTGCTCTCAAGCTATAAATATTAAACCTGAAAAGGCAAAGCTAAACCTATGGAAAGAAAGAAAAAAGCACCTTCGCTAATGGATGAATGCTATCTCCAATCAGAAGATTTTGACTGGACTATCTGGTAGTCACTTAATAGACCTCAATACCATATTGAGGTAAACGGGCTATTTGGATACAGGACAAATTTTCTATTAAAGTGGAGAAACTCTATACAATGTTCATGTGCATGCAATTTATGCCCCATTACGTAAAGGGCAAAGATAATGGATGAAGTAGCCAGTTTTGGTCAGAAAAAGTGTAACTATTTTAACATTTCAATTTGTTTTGAATTTTACCTATATTTCATATACATCACTAATTACCAGTATTTCATTTATATCCATCATTTTAAAACTGTTCAATTCTCTGATATAAACAAAAGAAAGATTTCATCCACAGATTATGTGTTTAATGCATACGTACACAACCAAGAGTATAAGCAGATAATTTTTCCAAACCATATATATTATTTAAAATATCTACATATAATTTAACTCTAAGCGATGGAAGTAGTAACTATAATAAAGACCAACTCATTCGTACAGTTAAGTTAATTTACTGAACACAAATTTTAAACCACACCGATTGCAATTCCCACTAGAAACTGCATATTGTAGCTGGTGGTTTGGTTTGGTTTGGTTTTCAATGGAAACCAAACTGCACACAATACGTAAGGACTCTATAATCTCAGAAAGCCACAGCCACCACAATTGGTTCCCATTTATTACTGAAGTGTTTATTTGGTTATAAAAACTAGTATGATTTTCTCTGACAGTGGCAAAGTGTAACAGAAAATTTTATCTTAATAAAAAACAGAACAAGACAGAAAAACCTTCATTATAAACAGAAGTCATGTGCAATTAGCTTTCTGTCCATAGTATAACATGGTATTGTGTTTAAAAAATGGATTATCGCTTGTTGTAGGATTGATAGGGATTTCACTGTATATGATTGCCATTCACAAAAGTAGAGCCCTTTTTTGTACAAAGACACTTCCTCAAAATGTATTTTTTACACGCTGCCTTTAAATACAGAAAAAAGCTTCACTGTAGTTTAATCAGTTTATGATTTTGGTACTACTATATATGACAACAGGGGTTCTCAACCTACAGCCCACAGGCTGAACCCGGTCAAGGCACCATTTCATGTGGCCCACGTAGCTGCCATAGCTGCCACCGGAAGTGGATGCGTTTATGACAGCCGTAAAGGTTCCTGCGGCTGTCATAAATGTGTTTACAACAGCAGCAGATGCATTTTACAGCAGTATTTATGACAAGGGGAACCATCAGTCCGACCCACTCAGCTGTCTGAGGGTGCATGGTCCGGCCCATGGCTTGAAAAGGTTGAGAATCCCTGTACTACAACAAGGTTTCTCATAACAAGGTATTTTAAATCAAAAGACAGGTTTGGACGCTATCAGTTTTTACAATTAAAGGGAAAACATTTTTAATTTGTGAGATATCATACTGAATCCTACTCTAGTTAAAGGGTTAAAAGACAAAATTATCGTTTATCCCCTGCTTCCTTTAATCTAGGGGTTCCCAACCTACAGTCCATGGGCTGGACCATGCCCACAGCACCATTTCATGTGGCCCGCTGCCAAACCGCACCTGGAAGAGGGTGCATTTATGACAACCATAAAATGTGCCCACACATGTCAGCTGTAAATGTGCCTGTGGCTGTCATAAACGTGGAACCGGGCACATTTACTTCCGCTTCCGGCTGACATGGTCCAGCCCACTCAGCTGTCTGGGGGCAGGGGCAGGCCCATGGCGTAAAAAGGTTGGGAACCCCTGCTCTAATCCTTTCAAACAGTTAAAGGTTTCCCTTGCTCAAAAGCCAGTCGTATCCGACTCTAGGGTTCATTGCTCATCTCTGTTTCAAAGCCGAAGACCCAGTGCTGTCTGCTTCAGCAGACGTTTCTATGGTCATGTGGCAGGCATGACTAGACACCAAAGCACATGGAATACTGTAACCTTCTCACCAAAGTGGTCCCTATTTATCTACTTGCAGTTTCTTGCTTTCAAACTGCTAGGTTGGCAGGAGCTGGGACAAAGACAGGAGCTCATTCCATCCTGCAGTACTCGGGAATCGAACTGCTGAAATTCTGCCTCCCAATCAGCGTCTTAGCCACTTGAGCCATGCAGTCAAACAGTTATGGAGTGAGAATTTAAAGAAAAAATTGATCTTCCTTTCCTCTCCAAAACACCAGTAGTGATTTATCCTATACTTTATGATATACCATGATTGCTTGCGCTCTGACGGTCCCAAACATAAATTAAATCATTCAGAACATAGAGAAAAACAATTGCAAAGAAAAATAGAACTTAAAATATCTCCTTGCATACTAGTTTAATATATGAGCAATTTTTTGGGCAGGAGGGGACAAGCATTCAGTACAAGAGTTTTACACAGCTGCTTTCTGAAGCTGAACAGTACAATCACTATTATATTACATGAAATTGATGATTTTATATCAGTGTCCAGAATCCTGTTACGAAACTCCACTCACGAAAACGCTGATGTCATCATCAGTCATGCACTTTCATCTTTAATTTTAACTTTTCTTTTCTCCACCGACCCCCTTCAGATTCTGAGGCTTCTTAGGAATCCTCTTCTGCCTACAGAAGTCTTCTGGAAATATAGGATTGGGAGGAAAGGTTTTAATATCCAGTTTTAATCTTAATAGTGGGACTGATGGCAGCAATTTTCAGAGGTTCAAGGCTTCCAACTCTGTCTCAAGGCTCTCAAAGGCTTCCCTGGGTGAAAAAAGATTCTGAACCTGAAGAGAGGAATTGGAAAATTTAAACTAAAGCCTGTGGCAGTTAACATCACTATGTAGAGTTGTGCAGTAGAATTCCAGCCTCCATACCAGGGGCCCAGGGGCCGAATACAGCCCATGGCACCAAATACAGTAATATGCCGGATAACGATTGCATCGGATAACGCTAGAATCGGATAACGATGCAAGTTTCTGGATAATGATTCTTAGCGTTATCCGAGGCAATGGTCTGTGGGTGTGGGGTGGCTTGGGTAGAACTACCCAATCCACCCCCACCCGCAGCGGTCTCTTCGACTGCAGTAGGGTCGGGGAAAAGCACGCAGTTTCTCTCTCCCTGTAGTTTAAATACAGGGAGGAAAAAGACGCGATCGTGTCTCTTTCCCTCCCTGTATTTAAACTACAGGGAGGGGGAAAGAGAGATACATGATTGGTCCTCTAGAGACCCAATCACGTCTCTTTCCCCCTCCCTGTAGTTTAAATACAGGGAGGGAAAAAGATAAGGAGTCTCTGCGACTGCAGTAGGGTCGGGGAAAAGGCACGCCTTTTCCCGACCCTACTGCAGGCGCAGAGACCTCTGCGGGTGGGGGGTGACTTTAAAGGCAGGGAGGAAAAAAATCTCTTTCTTTCCCTGCCTGCCTTTAAAGCGTTTTGTCCCTGAAGTCAGGGTTTTTTTTTTAGCGTTGTTCGATGCATGCGTTCCTTGCACTCCCGTGTCTAGTTATACCTACCACATGACCACAGAAATGTCTGCAGAAGCAGACAGCACTGGCTCTTCGGCTTTGAAACAGAATCGGATACAAATGCCTTTCAATCAAGGGAAACCTTTACCTTTACAAAAGGTCTTCCTATGAGAAATCTACAGATTCTGATTCTCACATTATGCCAGAAACAGGCTTTTATTTCAAACTAGTGCTACAGAAAAAAGGCAGGGGAATACCCCTGTAATGTCCTATGTGCCATCAAGCATGTTTCCCACGGACCCTGATAAATATCTTGATCTTAGAAAACTGAGCTGAAGATGGAGATCTTTAGTAAGTAACCAAAAATGCTCATTTTGGAGCTCAGATAAGGCCTAACATTGTCTAAGGCAGGGGTGCCCACAGTCCCATTTCATGCTGCCCCCACTCCTCCTCCAAGGGCATTCAAGAAACAAATGGTCACCCCTTTGAAGCTGTTGGGACAAAATAGCCATCCCCCTCGTGCAGGCAGGGCTCTTGAAGCTGACTAAGAGAGTGTGACCCAGCCCCTAAGTTGAAAAAGTTGGGAACCCCTGGTTGAAAGGGTATGGAATATCATGCATTGTATGAACATATTGATACAGAAAAGCTCAAATCCCTAAAATAAGAGGACTGTGTTTATGAAAGCTCAGTGTGGTTTCTAGATGTAACTTACAATAATTTACATCTCCAGAAATGTATAGCTGCTAGTCCCTGAGAGAATCTTACTGTTTTCTATCAGGTAAACCTACACTATTTCACCATGCTCTGAAAATTTACTAAAATTAAAACCTATGTTCACTTGGGAAGCCTTCCCAGTTTAAAAAGAAAAGGAACTGCAGAATGAACAAAAGGTGTCTTCATTTTGGCAGTTTCACGTCTGGCCTAGACACAGAAGAAGAATCCAAATACAGTATATAACTTATCAAGACACCTGCTAATTTTACATTTTAAAAAACCTTAACACTAATAATTTGAAGATCTTTCGCGTAATGTTTTTAATGAAATACTATAACCTGACAATGCACTTACATATCTCGTAGAAGCATTCCATACTTGTATTTTCTTGTTCTATTTTTATCTACTTACAGACTTGATTGCTCAGTCCTTTGAGACATTTTGTACAAACTGGGCCAATTACTTCATCAGTTCTCAACACTGCTGTTTAAATAAGGTCACGTTCAAATCAGGCATAGCAGCGTGACATATTGGGTTATATTAAATAAAATAATTATTTATATAAGTGTAACATCAGCTTCCTTACAAAAATCAGAAATATATGCTAATTCTGGTTTAAATCAATTATATCTCACATATTTCAACACAGCATTACAAATCATATTTTGTACTGTTAACTACTTAAAAAGTGAAAATAGTAAGACAAGAAACAAACCTATTACTTTATGAAAGCTGTAACTGCTCTATATCCCAAACAATGTTGATATCAGGTTCAAAGTTGAAAAGGTCTGTTTGAAGGATTACAATTATCACTCAACATAGCTTATTATTATTAGATTTTAAGAATTCATGGACTAAACCCCCCAGAAATCTGCAAGACATCCCTCAGCCATGCTTTCAGGAGTCTGGTCTGTCATCAATCTAGAAATAATGGCTTTTCTAGGGCTGATGAAGATGGAGGAAGTGGCTAGGTGAGGTTAAGTTATAAGGAGATCACAGTTCTGGTAGTCTACTATTCCTACTATGCTACTACTATGTTCCATGCAGCTCAACCTGTGGCTTAGTGGTTAAAGTGCTGAGCTGGAGGCTGGAAGGTCAGGTTTCGTTACCCAACAGCTGCACTTGGGGACATGAACGGAGCCTCATTCGGGTGTCCCCTAAAAACTGTTTCAACCCAGAGTAATCTCTGACACAAAATTATTATACTATGCTCCATACAGGGTGCCTCTTCAGAAAATAGTAGCGCCCTAATTCCTTGAATTTTCCAGAGAGAGAGCTTAGCCTGGCCTAGCCACTTTCTTGGTTTTCATCATATCCAAGAGAAGTCATTATTTCTCAGTTGAAAATGATTACAGACCACTGAAAGGATTGAGGGTTTTTTGCTATAGAACCAAGAAATCTAGCTGAGGGAAATTTTACATATATCTAGGGGCTTTAGTCCATTAATTCTAAAAATCACATGCCTTAAGTTTTAAACTGCTTCTTAAAGATTTTGAGAGAAGCCTCGCAAATTTCATGGGGAAGGGTATTCCATAATGCAGGTGCCACGGCTAAGAAGACATGACCCCTTGTCACCAACTTTCTGGTCTCAGCATAGGAAAACTTAACCTGTAAGTTACATGAGGAATAGGTAGCACTGGCAGAAAATCCTAAAAGGAGATACAGTACAGTATTCTGAAAAGTACCGAGGTCCAGAACTGTTTAGGATTGTATAGGTGAATACACACACTGGGAACTTCACATGGAAAGAGACAGGTAACCAATGCAGACAAATTGCAGATATACAGTACTGTATGTTCAAATCTGCTCCCATTTAAGATCAATCTGGCTGCCACATTCTGGACCCTTTGAAATTCCGTTACCAGTTTCAAAAGAAGTTCCATATAGAAAATATTACAGTAGTTGATTTTAGAGACTACCAGCGTGTGGTAGTAACTTCAGTTACAAGAGTTCCATCGACTAGTCTTCAAGCACAATTTGAAGTGTTGGTTGTGACATTTTAACCTTTCTACAACTTGGGCCCTGCTTAAAGATCTTCCACAAGAGTCATTCTCTCCACCACACGTATCCTGGGGAACTAGTGGCAGGGATGTAAATCACAGCTTTCACAGTGTCTGCTCCCAGACTATGGAATTCCATTCTAACAGAAATATAAAAAGCCATTCTCCCTTATTGACTTTCCATCAGCAGCTTAAAAGCCCAAAGGTTGCAAAAATGGAGGGGGATCACTCAGGGCAACCCATTAAAAAAAAGCTGGAATTGCAGATTTGGCCACTTCCTGTTTCACATATCTTCCCCCTTTCCCATGGTAAATTTTGGGCACTTCTGGGCCAGATGCAACACATACCATGTCTGGGGGTGAATTTCTGCTATCCTCCCAAACCACCAAAGTTGCCCAGTCCTACCCAAAAAGCCCCATCAATTGGGGGGGGGGGGAGCAGGGCTAGATTCTTCTTAGTTGTGCTGGTCACAATACCAAGACCACTTCAAAGATTAACAATTTAATGTGCAAAGTGCTTAGCAAAAAAGATCCCAGCAGCGCTTTGAGGAATCCAAGCCTATTTATGAAACAGGTGATGAAAATCTCTTGACCAGTATGGAGAATACTGCTGGCTTCCTAAGGATGCCATACACACCCAAAATACTACTTTATTTTCTTGCCCCCCCCCCCTTCTGTGCTTTAACACATAATCACAATCATTGGATAGCTGTTTTATCCCCACTTACAACAAGAATGACTAAACACACCAGGGAGCTTTGTTATATGGTTTATTGTGCTATTTGCTCTGTCACAACAACCTTTCTGTTCTGTTTCTCTTCCAGTAACGACAAACTACAAAGCTCTGGTTTTTCATGCAAACTCTGCTTTAACCATCTGTAGTCTAAGCATAGTATTCCTTTGTTACCTGAAATATTAGGTTACATATAAATACCTCTTCTCAATAAGGGGCTGTGGTGGCTCAGTAGTTAAGAAGCTCATCTTGTTAGCTGGAAGGCTGGCAAGTCTGCAGTTTGAGACCCGGGTACTGAATGACGACTGAGCATCTGTCTCAGTTCCAGCTTTTGGGGACATGAAAGGAGCCTCATTTGGGTGTTCCCTGAGTGGAGTTTCTTCCACAAAAATCCTTTCAACCCAGAATAATTTCTGACATGAAATTATTATACTTCTTCTCAATAAATAAGTCTGCAATTACACATGGTTTGCAATTACAGTGCCAGGTGTTTAAGCTACAAGCAAATTCACACATACAGTAAAATCCCGATTTATGTAGAAAGTCAGTTCTGTAACATGGGTTTTACATAAATAAGGGGTTTACGTAAATCGATGAATCTCCATAGGGACGCATTGAAAAAATTAAAAAACAGGCTTGAAATTGGTTTTCAATAAATCCCAATGGAGAATCATACTTTGTACCTCTAGTGGCCATCTCTGTGATTACATGCATTCCCCCCTCTTTTTTTAAAAAAACTATTCTCCAACAAACAGCTGAGCACTCACATAGTCCCTATAGAAGTAGCTGACTCTGGAAAACTCAGCAAAAGTGCCTCTACCATCGCTGCTGCCTCCACCACTGCCACCACCAATGTAAGTGATTTCTTGCGACTTCCTGTGGTGGGGACGGGTGGCACAGGGTGGAATTTGTAATTCTAAGATGGCAGCGGCACCATCTTAGAATTACAAGACAGTGGAATCCCTTACATAAGTCAATTTTTTGCGTAAACTGGGACGCCGATTTACACAAAAACCCTTACGTTAAGTCAATTTTTATGTAAGTACAATATAGGCATGTGTAAATTGGGGTTTTACTGTATAGCAATGAGGATAGAACCACCCACTAGGGGGGAAAGAGGTATTCTGTGCTTTAAGCAACATTGTTCTGCTATCCAAATGGTCCTCTTATCCAGGAGCATAAATTATTTCTATCTTGAGGCTCTTGTCAAAATAAGCAGTTTTCAGTTTTAAATCACTTTCAGACACCAGTAATACACCATCTTTTTCTGGCTGAAACTTTCAAGATGGTTAAAAAGTATGAGAACAATTTGTTTTATGGGGAATACATTTTAAAATACACATATCAAAATGTGTATGCCTTACTCAAAATTTCAAATAACTTTCCTTTCACATTTATTTAAACTACCAGAGGTCCATAAAATATTGTAGGAACAGATGCATAAAGAGTCAGAATAGAAACAGCAGTCTTCCAAATTTATAAGCACTGTTAAACATGTTGTCTAAAACCTATACTACCTTAAATGATCATATACATCAGGGGTTAACTTTTTTAAACCATGGGCTGGACCACACCCCTCAGACTCTTGGTGGGCCGACCCCCGCCACCACTGCCCCACTCCCACACACACACTGCTTCCCTGGTTACCAGCCTGGAGGAGAGGCACTGAGGAGTCTCTCTCACATTCAGCCACAGTGGCCCGTAGGAAAGAGTCCCTGTTCTAAGCTTTTGTGTTTCAAATGGCTTCTCCCTGCAACTTCTGTTCTCCTCCAGGTGAGTCCTTTTGGGGGAGCTTCTGTGGGGAGGGGAGAATGGAGAGGGAGGTGGTGGGGCAGTTTGGTTGGTTGTGATGAGGAAATGGCGATGGTTGGGGAGGGGATAGAAGAGAAAAGGAACTGGGGAGTCCCTGGAAGAGCCAGACAACTGTTCCACATTCCCAAGGTGGCGACAGTTCAGCGGTCTTTTTTTTGGGGGGGGGGGGCTGTTTCCACTACTTCCAGTAGCAGAAGCAAGGGTGATGGGCCAAATGATATTGCACTGTAGGCCATATTCAGCCCACAGGCCATAGGTCGAGAACCTATACAAGCACCTCTCAGCTCTGTATTTTTTCCTATATTAGATGGTTTTCAATGTTAGAAAAATATAAAACTAAAAGCATCATACAAGTTACACAAAAACAAAAACTGCTCTTCAAGTTAATATCTGGTTAGTTACCATTGGAATCTAACTGTTGAACAAGGTAGTCATTTGGATTTTATTCTAAAGGACACTACTTAATGCCATCAAATCAATTATCTATTCTGAAATGAATATTTACTCAATCAACACTAGCCAAGTGAACAAATATCCAACAATGTAAACTAAGATACAAAAAGAATTATCTCTAGTCTTTTAAAATATATATATAACAAGTCCAAGCTTTCTAAGGCAACATCAATATATTTTCCCAAGTCTCTAATTTTAATTTCTGTATTGACTTGGATTTTTATAATACATTAAGTATAATTTCTAAGGTAAAATGTCTCTGTATATAGGAATAACCAATTTTATAAAAGACTCTAAGGATATTGCCAGTCAGGAATAAGCAAATATTAAATAAGGAAGAAAGAATTAAAAAACATAAAATTTTAAGTGTTTGTTTCAGGAAACAGTCCCAACGTTAATTGTAATATTTTTATTTCAGACCCAATGGCTGAAATCCCACTGTGCAACTTGCACCATTTAAGACTGATAATATCATCATCCAAGCTAATTTCTCAAACATTTAATATTTCTGGCCTCCTCCCTCTCCTAGAAGATAACATCTTGACAATGACACTATTAAGAAATTAAAGACCAGTTTGTCCCATGGCCCTCAACTTCTTCTTTGTGACAGAAGGGATCCTAAGCCTTAGAGGATCAAAAATTTAATTAATGAAAAATCACCACAGTTGACAATGTTATCAGACTTACATGATATGACTTCTCACTTCAGCTTCTGATGTCTATTTCTATTTCCAACAGGTTTTTTTGGTTGTTGTTGTTTTTTTTGCTAACTTGCAAACTTAAAACAATCATATCATTACAAGACAATATTTTTTTAATTTGGGTCTAATCATATACAACAGCACACTGGTAGAAGCAAATCTGTGGAGCATGGATTAATAAACTTCTAGTGTTTAACCTGAAAAACAATACTGTAGTCCAGAAGTCAGCAAACTTGGCTCCCCAGGTGTTCTTGGACTTCCATTCGTGAAGCCCAAGTCAGGGCTTCTGGGAATTGGAGTCCAAGAACATCTGGAGAGCCAAGTTTGCTGACCCCTGCTTTAATCAATTAGCTTAAAATAACTTTCTTCCACACTGCAGATGTCAGCACTGTGATTTATAACAATGTACTTTTCCCCCACAAAACACCTGAATAGAGCAATCCCCACCCCACCCCTTCACTATTTGAACACATATGTTTTCAAAGATGCTGTGTTCAGTTAGTAACTGAGCTCAAGTCTAACTGGCTTTAGAAATAGAACTACAGTATATATCATACCGTATATACTCAAGTATAAATCAGGGTTTTAGCCCCCCAAAATGAGATCCAAAAATGGGACTCAACTTATACTTGGATCAGCGTAAACACTCAAAAACGTACCCACACAAATGTCTAAATTAATTAATTTTGCTGTATTTTCATGTATTTTTAATTATTGAAACTCACTAGCAGCAGCTGCATTTTCCACCCCCAACATACTCGGGTCAATCTATTTTCCTAGTTTTAGAGGTCCAAATTAGGAACCGCAACTTCTATTTGGGATGACTTATAGTTGAGTATATACAGTACCTTCAGTCTGAGACTATTCAACACATCTTCAAACCACAGCCATGATACTTAAGACAAAGGAAAAAAACAAGCACATGTATTTCACATAGAAACTGTTAAGAAAATGTAGACCTTTTCCCATAACATACGTATCGAGGTCTACATTTTCTATGTAAAATATATGTGCATGTTTATTTACTTGATAAGAAGACAATGTTTACAGATACTTGTCAATTCATATCACCTTAACACAATTATGAAATACTAAGGTGGTTTTGGAGGAATGTTCCTTTAAAGCAGTGTTTCCCAATGCCCCAGAAGGAGAATTCAATTCCCAGAAGCCTAAATCAGTACACTTACTGATCAGTGCTTTGGGGAATTCACTAATACTTCTGGGAATTGAAGTCCAAAAACCAAAAGTTGGGAAGCTCTGCTTTAAAGCTATCAGGCTGCAAATATCATGAAGCTAACATAGTATATATTAGTGGTGGCAAACCTCTGGCACGTGTACCAGAGGTCACACTTGGAGCCCTCTCTTTGGTCACCGGTGCAGTCACCCCAGCACAGAGTTTGCCCCGCCTCTCTACCCAGCAACCCAATGGGAGCACTTCCTCCCTCTCCCCAGCAGAGAGTTCATCCTGCCCCTCTGTCCAGCAGCCCAATGGGAGCATTTCCTTCCTCCCTGTTGCCGTGTTAGCACTTTGCAATAAATAAGTCATTTTGGGGTTGCAGTTTGGGCAATCGGTCTCTACAAGGTTCACCATCACTGCTATATATCATATTTACTTCCCCACTGTTCTTTTATAATTGGTAAAGGTTAAAAATAAAACAGATATTCACAAGAAAGAATTCTGTCCTTCACACTTCTTCCAGACCTTTCTACAAATTATTTAATAAATCTCTGAAATTTTAAGGAGTAATGAAAATTAAAATGCTTAGAATATTTTGCTCACTGAACCTGTGTAATATTGTGATTTTTGTGTGTAAGACTAATCAGAATACTGTATTAAAGAATAGTGTCAGTATATACTGCAAATACAGAATTGTTCTGTAAATCTCCTAACTGTCAAATACAGTAGTACAATTTAGTATGCTAACAGCAAGGAGGTAGGATACAAATGTAACATTTTCATTTTCCAACCCATGCTAAGGCTGCTTTTTACTGTGGCTTGACCATGTCTCAAAATTCAGCATTTTTACCTCCTGCAAGTTCTAACTTTTATGTTCAAAGGCTATTTTAAGTTCCCTGTTGTGCCCAAGCAACTTCTGTAGTATCACAAATAACCAAATAAAACTTAATTCTACAATTTTTCATTATTTGATCATATCCTGTATTACAGGGGTTGACAACCTTTTTACATCGGGGTCCATGTCACACTCACTCAGACAGTTGAAGTGTCGTCCCCCCGCTGTAAACACTGCCGTAAAACACATCTACAACTGTCATAAACAAATTTACTAAAGTCGCTGATGTGTTTTACAGCAGTTTATGCTGCTTCCAGTGGGAGCAAGGGCGACGGATTATTTGGGCCTGTGGCTCGGATCCGGCTCATAGGTCATAAATAGCTGAACCCTGCTATAGTACATCACAATAAATTCAGTTTTTCAGAAAATTAAAATGTCACTGAAAGAGAGTTACTCTGGTTAGCATCAGACCTTTCCTGTGACTAAACCTCAGGTATGGTAGTCAGATACACGGTGCCTTTGACTGAAAAACAAGCATATTATCCAGCTTGACTCAGTAATATTTTCCAAGAAACAGTCTAATCCTCTTCTGAACTACTTCCAAGTTAGTGACCATCAGGACATGTTGTAGTGCCAATTCCCCAATTCAAATTATGTGTGTGAGAAGATATTTGCCATGATCTCCCACAATTCAATTTCACTTGATCTTAGGATCTAGTACTGTGAGAGAGTAGGACATATATCCTAAACTTGCGGCCTTGAGGGGAACCCAGGTTTCTAGGAATTGAAGTTCCTGATTACCTGGAAGACTGACCTGTTTACTCTAGGCCAGGTTTTCTCAAAATTGGGCCTCCAGGTGTACTTGGACTCCCCTCAAGGCTACAGGTTTCCCACCCTCGTCCTAAAACATGCCATGTTATTTTATTACTGTCAGTCACATTTCTAATTTTTTGCCTTTCTCCAACCAAAAAGAGCAACAAATAATGCAAAATCCAACTGTTCCCACATTGGCTGCACTTGCTTCCAGGAGCAGTTTAGCAAACCGAGAATCATAAACAAACCATTTACCCACTTTGTTTATCATTACATATCAACTGGGAATTCTGGCTTCTCTTCCCAAAGGTCAAAATTCTAGAATAAACAATGGATACCTTAGAAAACCATTAGTGTATTGTTTACTAAAAAAAAAACAAAAAAAACAAGCACCCCAATAAGAGATTAGCACTGTACACCATTAAAAGAATCTGCTTGTTACAATTCTAATCATTTTAAAGTCATCTGCTACCATACACAGCATATGAAGGATTTCATTCAACACTGTAAAGGAAGAAAGAAGCAAGCTCAAGGAACAGGAAGTGAGAGTTGAAGAAAAATAACAACATCCCTGAATTCTTAACTGTTTCTTTCAGATGGTGTGTAGCTAATTCCCATCAGATTAAGCTCCCATCTACAGAACCAATTATGAGGGACGAAAGCAGCCAATTGTTAGATTACTATATAAAAAACAATTAAAAATAAGAAATATGAGATTGTAGATCCAGTAACTGTGAAGTACAATGTATATTATACATAGATTTCATAAGTGAAGTATCACTGCGCTCACTGACTTGTTACCCATCTTGTGTACCCACTGCAAAAATACTTACGCTACATTATCTCAGAGTATAAAGTGCAATGTGTGAAGAACTTACTGGACTTGAAATTGTAGACTTTAACTGGAAGTTTTAAATACATTGAGCTTTCTGAATAACAGTGACCACCTTCAATTCAAGGTGCCATTATGACTTCTGCTTCAATATGAAAATCATGGATACAGTGTGGGTTGTTCTGTGAAGTACTGTTCAATTTTAAATATATCATGCTTCTGCATAAGTAATTTGAAGGGAGAGCCTGTTCTAGAAGACCTGCTTGTTTTAGTTATCAAGAATATCCCTCTGCATTTAAGTTTCAGTTAAGACGAACAGCTTGTTCACACAAAAACATTGCAATAAACAACTCAAGAACTGATTACATAAATTGAAAGAATGATTTTGAGTATTCAGAAGAAAGAGGCTTCACACAGACTAATTCAGGACTTGGCAGACTCAAAATTAAAGCTAAACCAAGGTATTTATTCAAGAACTGTAACACAGCTGACTATCTTTCCACATATAACGCATTCTTGGTTCTCCCAGATTTCTTCCTTACAGACATAATGTTGCTACTACTACTAAATAATCCAGTCATGAGTTACTGATGGTCTACAATATTTTTATTTTTTATATTGTAATTTTGTGCTGTTTCATTGTAATGATGATTTGGTGTGATATACTGTGAATCATTCAGGAAGCGTTCCCACTAGTAAGGCAGTACAGAAGTTCAAATAAATAAATAAATACTGAAGTTCATTAGAGACCTACCAACAGGCCTAACTTTTGCACACCATAGGTTAATTAATAACTGTATGGCTAGTGAAGAGGACTGAAACTACTGGAATTTTTCAGTTAAGCAGTAACAAGAGCCATTCATTTTTCATGCAAAGCAGTACTTTTTTAAAAAAAAAACCTTGCTGAATATTCAGACAGCATCAGAATTAAAAAATCAAGCCACAAGAATCATTCAAAAACTAGAGCAATGATTTTATGGCATTATACACCATTGTTCTTTAATAAAAAAACCTAGTAACTCTAGCCTCTGTGACCAAAAGTTATATTTATTAGGGCTGAAATGTTATATATACCTTCCAGTGTTGTATAGCAGATAGAATGTCAAATAAGGACTCATTACTGGGAAATGGGTTCAGCTAGTACAATGTTACCCAAACTTTAGTTTTTGGACTTAAATTCTCAGATGACTAAGGCAATTCTCCAAAGCACTGATCAGCCAATGTACTGACTTAGGCTTCTGGGAACTGAAGTCCAAAAACCAAAGGTTGGGAAACAATGATCTAGTACAAGAATTATTAAACTATTCAGATGAACTTCAACAGTGCTTATAACAAAGAACAGAAACTCTAGATCATGGACTTCCTATATCTTGTTGGCTAGTTTTTATACTTGTTGTTAACCACACAGTAAAGTCCGATCCTTTGCTGCCCCATGGAACACAGCATGCCAGGCTCCTCTGTCATCTGCCATAATCCAGAGTCTGCCCAGATTCACACCTACCACATCAACGATACTGTCTAGCTACCTCATTCTCTGCTGCTCCCTTCGCCTTCTGACTTCAATCTTTTCTAACATCATGCCTTCCCCAGTGAATCCTTTCTTCTCATCTGGTGACCCAAAGTACAGTATTTGAGCTTCGGTATTTACATTACAGGCTTCTTAAAAATTGAGGAAGTTGCATTCAAATGGAAGAACAAGCATTCAGTCTGAAAATAGTTTGCATATATATTGTACAGCACATTCCAATGTTCTATGCAACTCAAAGACAAACGAAATAATTTCTGAGATAAAGACTCAACATATGAACATGTTTTGATTCAATATAACTAGTGCTAATAGGAGACTACACTATGAACCAGAATATCAATCAATGCAAAAACAGAACAAGACAGTTCTATATGCACAGTCTTTTAACACACTACTGTATATACTCGAGTATAAGCCAACCTGAATATAAACTGAAGTACCTAATTTTGACCTGAAAAACCAGGAAAATAGATTGACCTGAACGTAAGCCAAGGGTGGCAAATGCAGCAGCTGCTAGGGAATTTCAATAATCAAAATACAGTACATGAAAATAAGATGCAGCAGAAAGGAGTTTTCTCCATGCCGATTGAGATGCACCGACAACAGGATGGGAGAAGTAGGTGGTGAAGGTTATTAGCTGCCACTGCCTTTTTCCATTGCGCTCAGTGACCAGAGTATAAGCCAAGTCCACTTTTTTGACTTCATTTTTATGACTGAAAAATTAGGCTTATACTTGAGCATATACAGTACAGTAATACCTCAGATAACATTAGTATTGAATAACACTAAAATCGCATAACATTAAGCAATCTGGGGGGAAGAATTGCATCGGATAACATTAAGATCCTATGGGATGCATCAGATAACAACCGCTAAAGCCTATGTGGTTACAATGTATCTCTATGGATCCCATAGGATTTTAACATGCATCGGATAACACTAAAAATCGTAGAACACCAAGAGTTGTGGAACCAGGTTTTAGTGTTATCTGAAGTTTTACTGTACTCTAATTAAATTGATCCAACTACTTTTTTATTTCTTCTATTGCTGTTTAAAATGATGCACATCAATCAGCAAAGCTCACCCTGTTTAGCACATCTGAGGTCAAAGCTACATATTGTAGAACACACATAGCCACTGCCCAAAGCAACAACTTCTAATCTCTCATCCCCAGCCTCTAATAAGGCACAGTACATGAGATCTTGTCATTACTCTAAAAGTTTCTCTCCATCTACACCAATAGCTATCACGATATCATGCTTTGTTTTATTGAAATGTAAAAGGACTTGAGGTACAGGGGAAGACATTGGGCTGCAATCATCAACAGATGTTAATGTGACGTTTTAGTCTTAAGGAAAATGTTAATTTTGGATTCTCTTCAGCAATATTCACACAGTCACTTCATCCTACAAAACTATTTTCAAAGCAAGTTTATTCTTAAGATTTTAAATATAAAAATAAAGTAATTAGGCAAATGAAGTTACCTGCAATCATGATTTGCGGGTGGAATGGGAGGAAGCTCTTCCACAATATAAATTTTACAAGTTTAAAAATAGAGTCAGTACTATCCTTGTAAGCTCCAGCTTTGTCAGTTTCTGTTCCTTTCTTTAACCAAGGCAGATGTACGTTCCTTTAAAATATGTGAGCTTAACACAACATAATATAATTCCTAAATGTATCTTGAACAAGTTTTAGAAAGAGAAATATATTTATATTACCCTGTATACAATATAAAGGACAATATAAAGAAATTTCTGTTCCAAAACCCATTGCCAGTACTGTATCTCCTGAAATGTGTCCCCTATACAACACAAAAGTTGACTGGATAGCTCAGTGAGCTAGGTATGAAGCCAGATACTGGGACTTTAATTCCCACTATCTCTCATGAGAAAAACTATCCTGTGTAACCTTGGGCAAACACCTGTGGGCACCCAGAAGAAGCAAATGGTAAACCACTCTTGAGTATTTTATGCCTAACCTGAAAAAGTTGCCATAGGTCAGAAATGACTTGACAGTACACAAGTATTATTACACAATATGATAAAAAGGAAAGCACAAACGTGAAAAATCAACTAGAATATTTGTAGCACAATATTAACCATACTAAACTGATTCTACTTTTTAATATTTTAACCCACTTTCAAAATAACCCAGATTATTTTTCGCTTACTAACGTAAGTTTTAAGACAAAAATTTGAATAGCCTGCCCTGTAATTAGGTGTGCTTCAAATGTGTAAATATAGAAGGGTCAAGAATGTAAACATGCACTGGAGTCATACCAGCATTCTAGACTATTCTGACTTATGGGATGCAATTTGGAACTGGCAATTATCATACAGGTATATTCAAGGAATAATGTATGTATTACTGTTTTAATATAAAATACTACACTGTTATTTACCATCAATGAATTCTTTTCTAAGACTGTATTTTGTATTATATATACTGACCGTTCATAATATCAGGTAGAGAATGAACAATGAAGAACTGAAAATAGCATAGTCTATGCATACATACTTAAATAACATACAGTACATGGAAAATATAGCATAATGAAACCTAGGTGTTATTTTTCTATGGTCATTAAGTCTTCAAACCTCTTAAATTGTTATTTAAATATTTGCAGTTTTGAAGAAATACAGCAAATTTAAGCAATTCTGAATCCCAATCATCTAATATAGAATAACTGTACAGTTGTACCTCGCTTAAAAAGCATAATGCGTTCCACAGGATTGCTCTTTAAGCAAGTTTGCTCTTTAAGCGAAACACCATTGTAAGTGACCAATTGTGGGGGGAATGCGAACCCCAATTTATTTGTTAAGCGAGTTTTTGATTGGTTTTATTTGTTAAGCAAAGCAATCATTCAAGAGAAAATTCTGCTCTTTAAGCGAGCTACTCTTTAAGCGAAACGCTCTTTATGTGAGGTTTGAATGTATTTCTAAATCTATCATACTAAAGGAATTGATGGTACCATGCTCAATAGAGGCATATAAAACATTAAGACTGATTCAACAACTTTTATGACTTTTCAGAACAGTACATAATACAAAAACCAGTTTCATTTAAATACAAGGAATAAAAATCAGGTACCAAAACTCTATTTTTAGAAGTACACTGACCTATTGTATTATATAATGGACTATCAAGTTGTAACATTACAAAATAGAGTTAACACATCACACATCTCTAGATGTCAACAAGTTATTTAAGACAGTATATTCTTCCACATACAGCAGGTACTGATATTCAGCAATGATTTCACACTTGCAGTTTCATTTGTATTTCAAAAGGAGGCCCTACCGATTTCATGTAGTTCAAAAGCATAAACGCATTATACACATTAAAAATTCAGATGTTTTACAAACATTTTATAGTCACTTCCTCAATCCTTCAGTCACTTGCCTCCACAACGCAGCCAATACTGAACAAAAACAAATAGCTAATTTAAAACTGTTTATAAACCTTCAGTTAGGGTATGAGAATAGCTCTTCAGATTTCTGGCATGCACTGCCATTTATGCTATGACACCGCAGCCTCTAAGGGTCAGATTAATTAAGATCAACAGCAGCTGCAGTGCAACGTGAGAAGCACACTACCACAATTCCCACCAGTCTAGCCCAATTACCTGCGGCATTCCATCACTGGACAACTGACAACCTTCAAGTCTACCAAGTCATTAATTCCCATTGGGCCACTCACTGATAAATGTTAAAAACACACTAGGTTTTTTTAAACAGCAGCACCACCAACTGCTGCAAAACTATTACACCAACAATTTTAGTCGGAGCTCTAAAAATGCTGTATAACTTTAATTATATCTAAATAATGAAATGCCATAGCAATTTAAACAACTCAAATTTTAATTCTAAAATTCAAATCAATTTCTAGTTTTTAAACCAGAGATCTGACATACCGAAGCAACTCATCTATTAATTTTGTTTTGTAGTTCACCAGACACAATTGTATGCCTACCTGGGAATAAGACCTACTAAGAGCAATGGGCCTTTCTTTTAAATAGCAAAGGATTATGCTAATTTTTTTGAAAACTTTTTTTCATAATTTGAGATATTCATTCATGTATAAAAGGACATTCTCTTCTACCTAATTTCTAAACAGGTTTTTTTTAATATAAAGAATGAAAAGGTCAACTTCAAAGAAATTATATTGTACTAGAAATTCTACAATATATGTTTACATTACTAAAGGATATCTGGAATGCCTTTTGTTTAAACAGAAGGATCACTTGTGTAATTTTGTGTCAGGAACATCACTGCCTTTGCATACAGAATTTTATTTTTCACTAGAAAAGTGTCTTTCTCAAAATGCCCCTTATGCCTTTCAGCAAGGCAATATATTAGCTATACATTAACATTTCAAGAAGATAATAAATCATTCTCTATTTCTAAAGCATATAAATAAATTAAGGTCACATTATGTGAAAATTCTATACACTGAAATAAGACCTTTCTTTAACAATGCTGTGTGATGTACCCCAATAGAATTCAGACTAAAGACCATTCAAAAATATAATCCACTATGCATATTGATAGATGCATAATCCACTATCCATTTTGTTGCACTATACAAAACTGACATACATTTAGATATTTAATTGAGAACCTAATCCCAGCCTGTGTTCCAGGGGAAATCCCTTCCATATGTTTAGCTGTGCATACACATGAATACAATCTCTTGACAGCTTATGCTCAGAATATGGTTAATACCCATATTGTGACCAAGAAAGCCACTTTTTTTTTCCACAAATTCATCTGCACTGGCAGACTGATCAAGTCAACAGGAAACTAGTATGTAAACCAAACTGAGTTTCACCCAAAGGATGAATTAAGTGACTTTTAAAAAAACTTTCTTATAAGGAGTAAATTTTATTGATCTTACATCTGTAAATATACATGGCTACTTGTTTATTGTATGCCAAGTACATAATGATACTACATATAAAAGACTTCTCACAGCACATGCCCATTCAAAGTTTGCCATTTTAATTTATAAAGAATAAGACTAGCTCTTTTTAAAGATTCTGCCAACAGCTGTAAAATCAATCACCAAAGCATTAAGGGCCCAAAACCACATAACGATTACAGATCCAAAAAACCACAGAACATACTTAATGTAAATGGTGTAGTCTTCTCTCATACAAAAAGAAACATTACATCACTTTACACTAAAGGGAGAAGTAATTCAACCTATCTCCACTTCATCCCAAATTCATACTGATTTGTAATTTCATCCTGAAGTTTAAAACAATGATCAGAAACATTTTGCTTCCTTTCTAATCAGAAGAAAAAAATAACAAAAATAATTGTACGATAGAAAAATGTACCTCAAAATCAGATGGTATTTAAGTTTGGCAGTTAAGAATAAAAGCAGGAACTAAACTTTACAAATCTTTGTGAAAGACCATAATTTGCCAAAATAAATATTCAGAACAGTTTTCTTCCGAATCAATTGTCATGAGTATACTGTTAACAGCAAAACAATCTGCAGTAAAGTTCCCATACTTAAGCAATATCCTGAAACGAAGAAAACAAACATTACTTGTTTCTTCATATTTATCTCACACTCACCAACAACAAATAATGGGTTATTGCCATTTAAATGAAATTATATCTTTAGCACACAAATTCAACCATTTCAATCTTCCAAACAACACTTCACTACACATTTAAGTCCTAATAAACAGGTTTTCAAGTAAAAAATTTTTTAAAAAAATTGATTATATTGGTGGAAAATCAGAGTGAACTTTTTAAAGGTCATTTTGCACTTTTACAGTTCATGAAGGACTCTAGCATTGTGTGAATTAAAGTATCTTTACAGTAACGTAGTGATTATTTAAGTTTATGAACTTCAGAACAACATTGCTAAATTATTATATACCTGGCCACAGACCTCAGTGAGAATTTAAATAAAAGATTCCTCTTTAAATAAACAGGTCTTCTCTCTATTTATTTTCATAAACAGAAATAGTACATTGTTAAGAAAGAATTACCAGAAATACATGATCATGATGATTTCAAAAGAATTGTTTATTAGATTGCACCACTATAATTTTACCCCAGAGAAAACAAGCAGATATCAATCTGTTTGGAGTATTCCTGTTTCCTCACACAAAATTACTGAACATTCAAGATCAAGGTGCTATAGCTATATTTTTCCAATCATCTGCAATATGTACAAATCAACAGTGTCTATAATTTTTAAGTCTATGTTGATATTCTTTCTAAACATTTAGCCAATGTTTTAAAACTCTGGATGAAGAGTGTTTTGGTAACAGAATATAAATTAGACACATTTTAAAATGTCTGTTAATATGGATAATCAAACTGATTAAAAGAGCACTGTTTCTTATCAGAAGCACTTTACTAATATGATTCATGAAGTAGTTACAATTAATTTTGTTTCTTCTAGTCATATGAGAATAGCTTTCACGTTCATGATAACAGAGTTCGAATAATTAAGTACTTTGAGACATAACACAACTGTCTCATCTGATATATAAAAAGTTTCAAACTATCAACTCAAGTTGCTATGAGCTAAAATGCTATTGTACATTCTAATCTACAGACCTCCACTGCTTTCAGTAATCTGTGACATGTTAATTAAAATTTTACACATAGATAATATGAACGTCTATTCTAATTTATGAATACTCTAAATGTAAGATATTTCTGTTTAAACTTTATAAATAATAGTTTGGAAGAAACCCAGACATCAGTGGCACAGAGAATGTCAACAGCTCAATCCATTTCTAAGTGTTAATCCATCTAAACAGAAATACTAACTAATACCACTAATAAGCATCGGTTTATGTCTTGGCAGGTAACACTGTTATATACATATGTCCAAATCATTTATTTGCCAAAACTGATCAATATTGTGACTTCGTATATAAAATAGGTCTTGCAGTATCTGAACTAGGGATTAGTCTACACCTGTTACAGTCAAACTATACAAGCTCCTTCTCATGCTGGCATTTTCTCCAGAGGGAATCTGTTTACGTCACATAGGAATACAATGTTGTAACCCTTCCAGCTTGTTTTTTTTAACATTTTAAAGCAAAACTTCAATAAAAATGTGTATATTCATCCAGATTTCAAATCAATAAAAACATTTAAACTAGAAAAACAAAGAACTTCTGTTAATGTAGTCAAAGAAACCTAATATTCCCTGATAGACCAGTTAAATCTATAATCTAAAATTTGCATGACCAACCATCAGTTCTTTTACATTCTCAATGGAAACCCTTACAGCTAATCCATGTAAAAAAACCAACAACATGTGTTTCATATTCCTCTATAATCTTTTGAGTCAATCTGCTCATATAGTTAAAATTCTACAATGTCAAGTATCACATCCTTGCTGCCTTAGTATCTGAGGATTACATCAACTATATAATTACATACTATCTACAATGTTTAAAATATGCACAGTTTGCAATCAATACTTTACTGTTTGAAGAAAAACAATGCTTTTTAAAAAAACTAATTTAATATACTGATAAAATCATACAAATTTACTTAATAGCATCTCAAATGTAATTTTACCTATAATACATTAATTTTCTGCTTCTGTATCAAGATTATCATAAGAGCATCAAAACCTTTTGCAGCCAAGAATAGTGATCATTTTGCAATGAAAGACAAAGTGAGAAACAAAAACATTCCTTATGTTCTAGTTTATAGTCAACAGTGCCTTCAAGACTTAAGTTATCAATGAATGTGATGGCTAATGGAAAGGAGTTTCCTTTCCTACTGGAAAATAAATCCAGGCCACCTTAATAGATCGTCAATGCTAAAAGAATTAAAAGTGAATGTACTATCAGAACATAAATGCTTTTATCACTACGTTAAGGACTTATTCTATTTTTAAAAAACATCAACAATATATTTACAGATAGTAAAAAAACTAAAACCCAATATGAGTGAATTCTAGCATTAAGCATCTTAGAATCAAATGTATATTTTTGCTGCTTAATGCCGAAAAAGAGCATTCTTTTTTCTTTATACTAAGTAAGGTGTACTTTTCACAATACGTTTTGTTATCTATCACAATTATGATTAAACAAATTAAGGAAACATTAGAAGACCAGCATTTGCTATTTTTATTTTAGACAGGCAGAAACAAACAAAGCAATGAAACAGAACAAAGGTATGTAACAGATTTAAGGTACATGGCCTTTTTTAAAACAAACACCCACATTTTCTTTTATGTAAGCTTTACTATAATGATGTGCGAAAACTAATGACAACTGCCAAGCTCGATTTTTAGAAACATTTTTTACAATAAGAACAAAGTGTTTTGAAGACAGCCCCAAAAATATTGCCTTCCTCTCTACACAATTAGTATATATTTAGGTTCTGTTAAACATGCATATACATCTCCAAGATCCGTCTATATGTTCAAAAATTACATTAAAAGAGACACTTTACTACTTCAGAATGCCAGCGACTATAATGGAAGGGTAATACTGTTTAGCTTAATTACACAGGCAGACTAATGTGTAATTATACAGAATGTGGATACATTGTCCTAGGGATTTAATAAATAAACTTCTAAATCTTGCACCTACCTGGGTAAAAGTCTTTGGATTTAGAAAGCTTGATGGTAGCCCCAGTCTCTTTCTGCAGCTGAACAATTGTTTGTCCTCCCTTCCCAATTATAGATCCAGCCGCATAACTAGGTATGAGGACCTTTAGAAAATATTGGCCGTCCTCTGGAAAAAAAAAAGAGATAAAATGATCGATTTGCTACCTGAAGTCTTATTCTTCCTTACATATCTAGAGACAGGTGTTATGCGTATTCATGTATAGGTATTTTGCACAGATATGAAACCAGTTGCATTGTCATGCACATGTTTCATATCTAACATTACCTGTTCTGAGTCAATGGAGAATTGAATGTATCATTCTTAATTTTGTGCTGTTATGGTACGCAATGACCCAATTTAAGTTAGCTTTAATATAAATTGGTTCAGATTCTAGTACTATTTCACACACTAAAATCCTGTGATCTCTCCAAAACAGAGCATTAAGTAGTTAAACACACCACCTTACACAAATTGTAAGTTCCCTTTAAAAATAGTACAAACGGTTAAAATAAAAGGAGGAAAATGTTAATATTAAAAGCTATGGTGCCCTCACATCAGCAGTTTATTGATGCCTTATATTCTTTAGAATAACATGCAACTGGTTCCAATAAATAGCCTAAATTTTGTGAATTTATTCAAAAAGTCTTAGTTATCACCAAGAGAACCCATCACAATGAGGATAAGATCAATCACCTAACTAATCCTGAGGTATTTCTTTAACACTTCTTAGGTAGCAATGATCTTTTAAGCTTATTAATTAAAAGGCATTAAGACGACTTTTCTGTTAAAAAGGAAAGCTTAAATCATGTACGCTTTTAAAAGGTGACAGCTAGTGTCAAAATGCCCAAAATCAATGCAAAAAAGGGGGGGGGGGAATGAAACAGATGCTGAACTTGGGAGGGTAATGACCATGAATGAAGCAAGTATTTCTTTACCTTTCACAGGTCTAATACCAAAACTGAATAGAGGTTTAGGAAAACACTGATTTCATTTAACAAAATTCACGTTGCAAAGCCCTTTTTATTAAAGACATATATACACACACAAATCAACTAAATTTGCACAATATAAAAATGAAACTGTACAGAAGTTTGCCTTTATGGAGGAGAGGCTGAGAGCAATCTCACTTTCTCTTGCGAGTCAACGTCCCAGCTAGTACAGGTGCGCCCCCAACCCATTACACAAACAGTTAAATACATCAGCTATCTAATTCTGCTGTTTGTTAATGTTGGATGAATAAATTCACCTCTGCCTCGGTGCATTGTTATGAAGACTCCAGTGCAAATGAATAGAGGAGATGCTGGTCCCGTTATAACTCATCTCATCTAAGAAGAGCAGGATGTTAACTAACAAGTCACCGCACCAAGACAGGCAACTCCCGCCCTCTCTACACAACCCTCTCTCTGACACACACACACACACGCGCGCGCACACATCCCATCACCGTGACCCAACCCCAGGAAGCACAAATCCGTGCAACATTTCCCACTTGAAACAGAAAGTGGTGCCAGAAGATTGTTTTAAAGATTTCTTTAAAAATAAATAAAGCTCTACCTGGAGACACTTAAAAAAGGAAACCAACAGAAAAATAACCCTGATACTGTACTTTAAAAAAAAAAACGGGTGGAGGGAGGCAGGAGAGGAGTGAAAGTGCTCTTTTACAGCCGCCATTTATTCGTTGAGTTTCTCCAATTGTTTAAATGTGTGTAAAACGGGGTGGCGACAGGAGAGCTTTGCAGCAAAGCGGGAGGTGGGGGAGGACGGGTCAAGGCTGAAGAGTCGTGCCCCCCCCCCTTTCCCCACCCTCCCGAGACCAGGATGAATAGGTGAAAATTAAAATAAAACAGGGCTTCTAGATGCTAGAAAAAGCGGCGCCATTTTGATGAATGATAACATAAGAGAAATAAGGAATGTTTGCTGGGGGGGGGGAGGAAGGAAAGGAGGGCGAGGTGAGGCGAGGGGAAAACGAGGCAGGTAGGAAAGGAGGAAGGTGGGAGGGGAATTTGGGAGCAGGAGGAGGAGGGGGGGAAATACCCACCGCCGGTGTTGGTCCTTTTGGTGCTGCCGGCTTCAGGGGGAGCTTCAAGGGGTCTTTTCCGAGAGTCCGGCGGGTCCAGGTCTATGGGCATCCCAGTGTGGGTCCCGTTCTGCTGGATGGGAGCTGCCGCCATCATGATTGCTGCCGCCGCGAGAAGGATAACTGCCTTCTCCCTTCGGGGTGGAGGGGGGGGGAGAGGAGGAGGAGGAGGAGGAGGAAGGCCAAGCCTGAGGGAGGGAAGGGGGGGGTCGTCCCGCTTCTTTCGTTTTTCTTCTTCACGCCTTCCGAAACCTCAGGATAAACTAGGAAACCAAGCACCCCCCCACCTCTCGAAAGATGCTTTGGGGGTGGGGGGGGAGGAGGAGGCTGCTTGTTTGTCTGGCACCGGTGAAAAAGAGAAGGGGGGCGGCGGTGGGGGTGGCCCTGAAGAGACGAGAGAAAAGAGCAAAAAAAAAAAACCCAGGACGAAAGAGCAGCTGCAGGGGGAAAAAAGCTGAGGTAAAAAAACAATTTTTTAACAGAAAAAAGGGGGGAAAGAGGGGGTGGGAGGGAAGGGGGAGGAAGAGAGAATGAGGGGAGAAAGTGAGGGAGGGGAAGAAGGAGGGGGAAGATGAAGGAGGGAGGGAGGCGAAGGAGGGAGGTGGGCAGGCGAGCTAGCGAGTGAGTGGGAGACCTCTGGGTAGGGAGGTGGGAGAGGCCGAGGGAGGTGTGGGGGTAGTAGTAGTTGGGGTTCGGGGAGTGCTTCCCTAGTCTTCACCCCCCTCTCTTTTTCAGCCTTTCCCTCACACAGCCTCTCTCTGCTTTCTTCTTCCCTGCTCTTTAGTGGAGCTGGTGAGAAGCCCCTGCCTCAGCTGAGGGCGGAGGGCGGCAGTGCTGCTGCTGCTTTCGCGCTCTCATGCTCTCCCTGGTTTACGAGGCTGCCTGGGCGCGTTGCCGGGCTAGAATCACTCTCTTTTTTTTTTTTTCCCTCACCCCCCCTCCCTCAGTCCGGAGTTGCCTGTTTTTTCCTCCGCGCTCTCACCTCCCCCCACCCCTTTTCTCGCGCGCGCCCCGAGCGCGTGAGGAGGAGGGGGGGGGAAACGGACGGGCCAACGGTCAGTGTGCGGCTCGCGCTGCCGCCGCCTTATTAGCCTCCCCCACCCCTCTCGGAACCCCAAACAGTGTGAAAACGGGCGAGTTGTGGTTGGGCTGTGTGGGGTGGGGGGGGGGGAGAGAAAGAGCGAGGGTGTGAAGAAAGGGGGCGGGGCGAGAGGCTGGTGCAAAATACAGGCTTTCTCCCCCCCCTCTCTCACAGAAGGATGGGCGTGGGGACCAATCAGAAGGGTCAGGAGGCGAAACTCGGGGGAGTGGGAGGGTCGGGCCAATGAGAACTTGGGAAGAGACACTCCTCCCCTTCCTAAAAAAGAAAAGAGTAAATGGTGTCACTTTACCGCCACGAGCGGATCGCACCTGCAGCCTAGTTGGAGTGAGAAGCTCCTTGGTCGCGTGTGTGTGTGTTTGGGACCCCACACAACGCAGGTCTGTGCGTGTGGTTCGGGCCCCCACCACCACAACAACGCAGGAGTGTGTGGTTGACCACCCAGCACAACGCAGGAGTTTGTGTGTGGTTCGCCCTACCACCACAACAACGCAGGAGAATGTGTGTGGTTGGGACACCACCACAACACAGGGGAGAGTGTGTGGTTAGGAGGACACACCATAACGCAGGAGTATGTGTGGTTGGGACTCCCCCACCACTACAACGCAAATGTGTGTCCCATTGGGACACCACACACACACACCACATAACGCAGGAGAGTGCATGTGTTGGGACACCATCACAACACAGGGGAGAGTGTGTGGTTAGGAGGACACACCATAACGCAGGAGTATGTGTGGTTGGGACTCCCCCACCACTACAACGCAAATGTGTGTCCCATTGGGACACCACACACACACACACCACATAACGCAGGAGAGTGCGTGTGTTGGGACACCATCACAACACAGGGGAGAGTGTGTGGTTAGGAGGACACACCATAACGCAGGAGTATGTGTGGTTGGGACTCCCCCACCACTACAACGCAAATGTGTGTCCCATTGGGACACCACACACACACACACACACCATAACACAAGAGAGAGCGTGTGTTGGGACACCACCACAACACAGGGGAGAGTGTGTGGTTAGGAGGACACACCATAACGCAGGAGTATGTGTGGTTGGGACTCCCCCACCACTACAACGCAAATGTGTGTATGTGTGGTTTGGACCTTCCCCCCCCCCCCCCCCATTACGCAGGAATGTGTCGTTGGGACCACCACAAAGCAGGAGTGTGTATGTGTGTGAGAGAGCGGTAATTGCAAAGCCTTTGAGGCACCGTATGAGAGCCTATGCTTACCTCTCTGGGCAACCCAGTGGAGAGGAAGCAGGTAGCTAAATAAATGCACCTGAGTTTTACTGTGTGTGCGCAAACACACACACAATTCTTCCCTTTTTCCACTTGGAGTAATAGAAGTTGAGCTCAGTGAGCCTAATTCTTCCCACTTCCCTGTCCAGAGACTGTTACAAAAGTGACAGGCGGGGGCTTAAACGGTTAGATCCCTGGGGAGAGTCCAAAAATACAGGCACTTGTTTTGATCCAGACCAACAAGTCCAGCTTTTTTCATCTCCACTGGCAGCAGGTCTTTTGTAAGACTCATGGGTTCAAAAAAAGAAAAGTGCCTTAATAAAGACAGAAAGCATTAAAGCTGGCTTTGCTTGTGGGAAGCACAAAGCAGGCATTACATTGAAAGGCAGCACAAATGCATCTGGAACATGCTGTGACCCTGTATTTATCTGTCTGCTACATGTTTATTCCCATTTTTTTTTCTGCAGAAAATACCTCCCAGGGCAACCTGGGTTTATCACAGGAGCACCATTTTAACTCTCCAGTTGCTGGCTCAAGGGGATTAGGATGCTTAGTGGTGGTCTAAAGGCTCCATCTGTACATATGCAAAGGATTGCAAACCACTGAGAGGCTCCATCTAAGTGCATTCAAAGATTGGAAAGTAGAGTAAGAAATATGAGTATAGTACAGTACTATGAAAAACTATGTATTGGCCTACTGTTTTGGCCAGTCAATCTGCTTCAATCTGTCCATGCTAATGCGGTCTACTGTGAGATGGATATAACTTTAGTGGCTTAGGGTGACTGGCTGTGGAACCAGGTACCAGGAGCTTAACCCTCTACTATTCTTCCTAAGAGGGGGCTAATCAAGATTGTGATGTGTCTACTTGGCTAGGGAGTTATGTGCTCTGCCACCTGTGGTACATACAATTATTTATGTGCTCTGCAGTATATACATATTTCCTAAATCTTCAGGTAGGTTTAGTTGTATCACGACACTAAATAAGTAGATAGAAAAGTGGAACTCACCCTGTTCAATAATCAGAACTAGTGACCTTCCAGCTTGTAGCCAGAAATACAACTATCTGTACCACATGTTGTCACTTGGGCAAGCAATTAATCCAAGTTAAGCAGTGTCACCTATGTATTCTGAGAACCCCAAAATTATAAATGGAAGCAAGAAAATAAAGGAGTTTCAGCATCTCTCACACCTGATTATAATTTGTTTAAAATATTTGTAAAGCTTGCAGTGTTTATATAATGTTATCTTCTACTTAAAAATGCTTGGTAGCATCACTGTAAAATAAAGCAATATTCTAATGATTTTTATTTAGAATGAAAATTCTAAAGGTAACTGGTAGAAATCAGAAAGTTACAAATTAAAGCTAATTAAAAAATTAAAATGCTAGTTAGAATGCTAGTTTAGCAATTAAAGCTATTTAGACATTAAAGCTAATTGGTGGAAATTAGCCAACTGTTATTGGATGAATTTTCATTTAGCTGACAGGTCTAACAGCAATGGTCTGTTATCTATACAAATGTCTTCAGTCATGTCTTTTCCTAAATTCTAGACTGGTCATGGCCAAGCCTACCATTAGGCATTTTATTTTTGTTTTATTTTGTGGGTGGTACACAAACAACATGTAAAACATTGGGGGAATTGCCTTAAAGGCAATTGGTGCTTTAATTGAACCTAATTTTTAATAAACAATTGGGCCAAGTCTGAGCATCTCCATCAACTCCATGAAAACCTCACTCATCTCCATATTTGACAATGGTCAATGGCTTTTTACAGTCATCAACATTCGTTTCACAAGGTCTTACAAACTACCACAAATCACTATACAGTATCTTGCCAGATATGCACCACAAAAGGATGGTTGGCTGTATCTAGCAGTTTTGGTGCCTGAAATAATGTTCACCAAAAAATTCTTATTAAATTATTATCATCTTTTTATCATGTTAATTTTTCCAGTGTTTTTAGGAATTTTAAGGGTCTCTATAGTTTTAAATGTTGGGGATTTTTATGTACGCCACCCAGAGTCGCATGTCGATTGGGGCGGCTATACAAATTGAATTAATACTAATACAGTAAAACACTGGATAACGATTGGATCGGATAACGCTAAAATGCATAACGTTAAGTAATCTGGGGAGGAGAATTGGATCGAATAACGTTAAGGTCCTATGGGATGGATCGGATAACAACCGCTAAAGCCTCTGCGGTTACAATGTATCTCTATGGAGCTTTAACGTTATCCGATTCATCCCATAGGATTTTAACATGGCTTGGATAACACTAAAAATCGGATAACCCCAAGACTTGTGGAACCAAGTTTTAGCGTTATCCGGTGTTTTACTGTACTAATAATAAGTGTCATTTTATTTTATTTTCTGCCTCTGACACCTAATATTTTATATAGTTGTACCTCGCTTAAAGAGCACAATGCGTTCCATAGGATTGCTCTTTAAGTGAGTTTGCTCTTTAAGCAAAACACCATTGTAAATGAACAATTGTGCGAACCCCGATTTATTTGTTAAGCAAGTTTTTGGTTGGTTTTATTTGTTAAGCGAATCGAGAGTTACTCTTTAAGTGAGGTGTTCTTTATGCGAGGTTTGACAGTACATTTAAAACATTCCACTGTTTTTCCACTCTTGTCATGGGAGTTATGTCTTATGTTCCTAAACCAGTTGTTTATTATTTCAGTAGCTCAGAAGTATATGCCATACACTTTCCTTCCTATAAATATTTGTGTGACACTAAAACACATTTGTTGTGCTGTCCATATACCCCACTCCTGTCCAAAGGATTACAGCCTCTATTAATGCCAAGACACAGGTGAGAGGGGAGGAGAAGACAAAGTAGAATATGAAAACATTAAAATGGCTTGAGATTTTGCATACTCATACCTCCTTTCTCTTTCCCCATGTCTTGTCTGATTGATAATTATTTTATAGCCTTTCAGACAAACTGTTGTTGTTTTGTATCATCGGGTTGCGTCCAAGTTATGATTGCCTTATTAATTAATAACCTCAGAGGGTTGTGTTGTTAACAGCAGGAATTGGTTGTTTTTAATTGCTAAGTGTTTATTTTAAACAATATACACTAATAAAAATAACAATCCAGTGTTCCGGAGTATACAATTTAAAATTAGACACAGGGAGCTAGGAGCTAGAGATGGAAAGAACTATGAACAGAAGATGCTGTGTTAATTCAGTTAAAATACAGTTTACATACATGCAGTTATATATGCCTATATAACTTTGCTACACATTATAGGTAATTTTCTGTTAAGGTTCAAAGTCTTGTTATCTCCCACTTTCCTATTACCCACTTGGAGGTTGGTTTACAACTGTTAAAAAGGTAACCATTATGAAAATGCCAAGTCAACTACTATGAGGGCATATGGTGACATGTCATTCCACTGCCAGCTTGTCTCTGACCGTCACAAAGTAAATCCCTCAAACCCACCTCATGCATAATAATGGGAGAATAACAGAAATTGAGTGTGTGCTATTGAATTACAGTCATAGCAAACACTATGCATAAGCTATTTCATAAATTTCTATTTCATATACCTTTAAGATTTTATATCTCATCTTCCTTTTACAATAAAGTCAAGACCACAAACAATAGAAATATTAGACTGATCTGAAAGAGAAAATGTAATAAATGAAAATCTAATTACCGTAACAGCAGTAATCAGCAAGAATTACCTGGTCTTAGTAGCAGTAGAAAAGTCAATATAATCAGCTATTGCTGTTGTTCAGTCGCATAGCCCGACCCTTTGCAACCCCATGGACAATTGCACACCAGGCACCCCATCTTCCACCATCCTCCGCAGCCTGCTCAGTTCTACACTCATTGCGTCAACAATGCCATCTAGCCATCTCATCCTCTGCCACCTCCTCTTCCTTTTTGCCCTCGATCTTTCCCAGTATCAAGGCCTTCTCAAGTGAGTCCTCTCTTCTTATTTGGTGTCCAAATTACTTTAGCTTCATCTTCAATATTTGTTCTTCCAAGGAGCAGTCAGGATTGATTTCCTTCAGGATCGACTTATTTGATCTCCTTGTTGTCCAGGGTACCCTCAAAACTCCTCCAGCACCACATTTCAAAGGCATCCACCCTATTGTTGTTTAAAAAACAAACCAGGTTGTTGCCAAACAATAATATGTAAATAGGCTAGACAGACTTTATTAAGGTACAAGTGAGAAGGTCCTGGTTCCTGTAGCAACCTGCTTGATATTTCTCTACTCTCATTTCTATTCTGATTCTGTGTCTAGTCATGCCCACGGAAACATCTGCAGACCCAGACAGCGCTGGCCCTTTGGTTGAGATGAGCACCACCCCTTAGAGTCGGATACGACTGGCTTTCTAGCAATGGAGACCTACTGTGATTCCATCCAAAGTGCAACACTTAAGCAATAATGCAGTATTGTATTAATAAAAATGCTGTGGCAGATTGATTGTAATATGAGTTTTTGTGAATTGCAATCAACTACTTCAGATTCATTGGGCAAAATCTTCCTGGTGAAGTTGTGTATTTGTGTAAACAATCCAGGTATCAGAAATATTTGGTTTTAATTAATCGAAAAATCCATATTCCCCCTTTTCTGGTTCTGAGGCTCCCTGGCTTTATCTTTTGCCCTGAGGAAGCCTTTGGGACCACACCCATCCCAATCTGAGCTGTAATGATCTGGCAAAAAGAGCCCTAGGGAGCCCTGTGACCTGAAAGGGGAGGGGTGGGCAGGAAGCTTTTGATAAATGTAAATTAATTGTGTCTGGCACTTTATGCCCATTGTGTACAATTTCTGATCCTCAAGTCTGCTTGTTATGGAGATGTCCAAGTAAACACCTAATAATAAGCTGCTGATGTGACAATGGCATAACCAGTGGTAGTTGAACATTCAAGATGTTTATCACATCAACATGCTGGTAATCCTGGACATAAGCAGATGCAAATGATGTCAGGTTTTAGAATATGAGCTTTAGGATGGCTACTCTTCAAACTGGATGTCTCTTCAGGGAATTGGGTCCCAGGCCAGTCAGAGTTTAAAATTAAAGGTGTAAGCCTGGTCATGGAATTAAAATCTAAATACCTGTAGATAGCTAAAAGAAGATATTTACATCAGAAGAGAGACAAACTCCTTGATCCTAGCATAGTTTAAATTCAAGTTTCTTGATGCTTCTCAAGAGTACTTCATGCATAACATTTTATAATAGTCTCGTCTGAAAGTCACCTAGCATGAATGAACCAGTCCAGTCTCTTTATCCATGTAATTGTTGTCACCCATACCGTTGTGTTTAAATAAATATGTGTTGATCTGTAGAGCTTCTGGCAGGCAGCTAAAACTGATTCTGTCTGGGCTTTAACTTTTAAATGGATTTTTAAAGTTGTTTAGAAATTGTTATCCTGTCTGTTTTTGAAATGTTTCATTTCTGACTTTTTACTTGTGCATTGGTTTGAGTGCATGATTGGTCAGAAAAGCAATTTATAAATAAAATGAATGAAATAGTAGCCTTAGCCTTTGCATGTTTACTTTGAAGTTTATATTCAGTTGGGCATACTTCCAAGTACGTTTGCATCATATGCACTGGTAATAAACCCTATGGGACACACTAGGAGCGATTAAGAGTTATATTAAGAGCTGGGCTATAGTTCATTCATTATTTTAATTGCCATTGGAAAACAAAATAGCCCTGCATTTGCCAGATTCTCCCAAATTTTCTACATTTTGAAACTAATCAGTATCTTGCATAAATCTATTAAAGTATTACTTTATACCAGGAGTTCTCAATCTTTTTAAGGCAGGGGGGTGTCACACTTCCTCAGACAGCTTTGGGGGCAGGATGGCCATTTTGCCCTTCACCACATGGCACTTCCTGGTGTGGTGGAGCAATGGAGGGGCCAAATGAAATGGTGCCATGGACTACAGGTTGAGAATCCCTGCTTTATACCTATATAATAACAGTTTTATTTCAGATGTTTCTAGTTTTCTATTTTATTGACTTTTGACTGTCAGTCACTCTGAGAACCAGTGCTATGAAAGAAAAGGCATGTAGATTGTCCACCACCGCCACCACCCCCAATATCTGCAACGGCTACATTCCAAGATCTAGTGAAGATACCTGAAACTGTGGAAAGTAGCAAAACTATGTGAGAATCATACAAGCAGAAGGCAAAGGGCTCCGGTTGTTCAATCTTGAACTGCTTACCAAAGAATAAACATTCTGTTAAACAAATAAATGTTTAATAAATAATCACCTTGTATCATAGTGTTGGCAATGTGGTAGCCAGGAAATGTGCTGCGGAATGCCACGGGGTGTGAGTACCAGCTGCAGTATTAGCTGGCAGGAGCCAAGGAGACTGGGCAGCAAGCAAGGAAATGACCTGATTGGGGGAGGTCACAGCACCCTGCACTGGCATTTAAGGGAGAATTAAAAGATTCCTGCCTCCATTTGAAACTAGGGGTGATTCCCACCTAGCATATGCCAATAAATATTCCACCATAAATTGCAGAAAACTCAAATCAAAGAAATGGAACCTACAGATACAAGTGACAACAATGACTATATGCATCCATAAATTGTGCTACACTGTTAATACAAGTAAAGAAAGAATGACCATAATAATTCTTGTTAGTGTGTAAGTTCTACTTTCAAAGCCTAACCTCCACTAACTTCTCTTACCCATGTAAGGTCATAACCATCATAAAACTGGGTGGCAATGAATGCCACAAACCAAGCACTTGTTGCATAGATGAGCAGTAGTTGCATTTAAAAAAACATGAAGAAACAGCTGATTTTATTAGAAAGTGGCTCTCATGTTTTGAGAGATTTTTCCCCTTTAGCTGCTTTCATGTGACTGTATTTATAGTCGTATACATTTTTATGTTCCTGCATTGTTCTTTTTCAGAGCCAAAAAAAAAGTTTTTTGTAAAAAAAATTCTAGCTCTTTTAAAAATTATTTTAAAAAAATATTCTAGCTCTTAAATATGTGCATTCACTTTTTCTGTCCCTTAACCCAAATACAATAAGAAACACTATGTTCACTAAATATACATGCAGCACAAATTTTTCTATTATACTGTACTTTTTAAAAATGTGCGTTTTTACTGCTGGAGCATACTGAGCTGATGTTGTCATTCAACTTTTTACAATTATCCCAAGTTGTCTTTCTGATTAGTTACGATCAATGTAGAATTAAACAGCATGTAATAGAATCAGACTATATCACTCCTTTAGTCATAGGCCGTGTAAAATTGCAAATAAAATAAATTATATAAATTAAAACAAAACAAAGCAGCATTCATAGTAAACAGTTATCTACAATACTGGTATGAGCAAAATAAAATTCCATAAGCATGACCATCTTAAAGTCAACAACTTCCTTATGAATTAGTTGTTGCCAGCTTTCCATAGCTACCAGTACATGTGTACCTACAATACAGGTAATACCTTTACCCATATTTGCTGACACCCATTCCAGTTCTTCTGGTTTGGCCAGTTTGCGTAATCACTCAGAATAGGACAAAGAAAACCAAACCGTGTCTGGCTGTTTCACTAATGAAAAACTCAAACAAGTAATGGATTTGGTCTTTTAAAGTTATATTCCTTCAAATGCAGAATTGTACATTGCATAGAATATGAATATCCAGCACGGTGAAATAAATTGTTATAGGGTTAATAAAATGAAAGCTCTTTTTACAAAGAAGATCTATCAAGTAATTCTCCAGTGCATGGTTAAATTTAAGCAGCCTTTACCATGGTGCTATTTTTACTTTCGCCAGTAGAGATAGATCTTGCTAGATAAACATCTGTTGTTCTCTCTTTAAAATCTTGATTATTTCTGCCAGCAATTCAAGTAAAGCGAAGTATTATATTCTAATGAGGATCCATGCAGATGAATCATCTGAATGATTTTCTAAATCTAAGTAAGTGACCCAGAACATGTAATGTATAAATATTATTGGAAACAAATTTTAGGTAGTTTGTAAGTTGTAGTGTTCATAATATTAGGCCAATAATAGACTGAAAACCCCTGCTGTTCAGTTGTCTAATTGCCCAGTTTGTTAACATTATTTTGGAGCCCTTCTGTCTGATTGGAAATTTACCACCTTAAAATATATCCTTCAATCTAACTATAATGGCTATTTCCTCACACACTGTGTCAATAAGATAATTAACACAATTTCTAATAGTGTTCTTGAAGTTCCTCATTATAATTTCTGTTGTGATCATTTAGGCTTAGTCAACAGCCAGATATGGTTTTTCAACTCAGATGAGTCTGGGCATAGGATTCAAAATTAGAGACTGAATTTTCTGGTAGTTTTGGGAGCAAAAGGTAAAAAATCAGTTGAGAGAACATATGCTGCAACCATAATAGAACCAGGAGCTGCAGGCTGAAAGTTTTCTCCAATAGCAATGCAAGAGCATGGAGGCTTTCTAGGAAATAGTATATCCAGTGGTGGGTTGTTGCTGGTTCGCACCGGTTCACCAGAACCAGTGATAACAATCCTGGGTAGTTCTCCGGGTGGGTATAACCCACATGGGATTTATTTATTTTTGAGGCGTTCGGTTCAGACACCTCACCAGCAGCCCAAATATTTTTTTAAATTTGGAGCCAAAATGGCTGTCGGGAACTACGCATGCGTCAAACCTCCATTTGATGCATGCGCACTAAAAAATAGAAGTGTGCATGCGTCAAATGGAGGTTTGACGCAAGCGCAGTTCCCTGCAGCCATTTTGGCTGCCCGGAAAGGGCACAGGCAGTGCCTGGAGAACCGGCGGCGACGGCCTTTCCTCACCAGACTGCACAGTACCGCTGCGGCAGTTAGCTGCCGATGCGGTTTGCCGCCGTGGCGCCGCTGTTCCTTGCTGCTTTTGCTTGCTGCTCCCCGACGATCCAGGGTAAGTGACGGGTTTGTGCTGTGGGTGGATGGGTTGAGGGGTGTGTGTGTGTTTATTTTAATTTTATTTTTTTTACATTGGCTCCACCCACAAGGTCATGACATTGGCTCCGCCCACGACATCATGATGTTGGCTTCACCCATGGTGTCAGCTCTGCCCATGGTGGGGTGGTAAAAAATTTGACAGCCCACCACTGAGTATATCAGTGAAAAGTGGCTTCTAGATGCTCAATGAGAGCAGAGATCTTTACCTTATTCAAAATTCTTTCTATATTTCCCTCATTTTTGGTCTGCAGTTGCAGATATAAATTTGAACTTGGAATTTGTGGTCATCTGTACTCAGGTCTACTGTATTTTCTTCAGAGCCTATGCTACTAAATTTCAAAAGGCACATTTAATCTCTCGCATCAATTCTATTTACATACTAGGTGGTATGTTTAATTCTAAACATTTAGTGAAATTGACTTTGTTTGGTAGAAGCTCTGCTGATTCTTCCTCAGTAAACATTTGGTTTTTTTTTAGTTCCAAACTGCAATGTTATAAAATTTCATATCCATTTTACATATCACAATTATTCTGAACCTTTGGTCCTCCAGATGTTTTAGACTCCTTCTGGAAACCCTAGAATAGCTCTGTATCCCAGAATATTAAATAGCTGAATGGCCAGAGGTTTAGAAGCCTTTCTTCTAGGGTCATTATGGCTGTAATTTCCTGGTTTTCTCCAAAATCAAATACTAAATTCAGTCCTTGCCATGTTTTTAGAATTCTAGTGTCCCTGTATAATCTATAAAGGAGGCTTGTGTGAGTCTAACTCAGGGGTGCCCAAACTTTTTGGGCCATGTGCCAGTCATGTGTTTCAGTGGGCCAGTCACGTGGTTCATCGGGCTGGTCACGTTCCTCCCACCGGAAGCGGAAGTAAAACGTGACTTGCAATCTGTTTTGCAACAGGATGAGATAGGCCGTATCCGGCCCCAACACCAAGTCATCTAGCCCACACCACCCTCGTACAGGCACATTTTACTTCCGCTTCCGGGAGAAATGAGGGCAGCACGGGCCAGATGAATTGGCATCAGGGGCTGGATCTGGCCCACAGCCATAAATTGGGCACCCTTGGTCTAACCAATCAAGTCTGAGGTTGAGAGAAGGATGTGTGATAGCTGAAAGAAAACCCGCATGTGTCTTGGGTTGTGGTTGTGTTGTCTTTATCGTTTCTTTAACCTCTTAAAATAATGTTCTTCTGTAACTATTCTAGTTCTAGAATACACAGTGGAGGTATGGAATAGATTTAATGGATTGGACCAGATAGACAGAGTGCCAGAAGAATTATGGACAGAGATGCGGGACATCATGCAGGAGGCAGCAAGGAAAACCATACTAAAAGAAAAGCGTAAGAAAGCTAAGTGGTTGTCCAATGAGGCTCTTAAAATAGCAGAGGACAGAAGGAATGAAAAATGCCAAGGAGAAAGGAAAAATACAGTCACTTGAATTTCAAAGAAATTTCAAAGAATTTCAAAGAAAAGCAAGGAGAGATAAGGAAACCTAAATGAAAGAAAAGTGCAAAGAAATAGAGGAAAACAATATCAGGGGTAGGACTAGAGATCTTTTCAAAAAAAAATTGGGGAACTCAAGGGAACATTTAAAGCAAAAATGACCATGATAAAGGACAAAGATGGCAAGGAGTTAGCAGATGCAGAAGAGATTAAGAAAAGATGGAAAAAGTACACAGAGGAACTCTACAAAAAGGACCTCAACACCCCTGATAATCACAATGATGATGTCACCCAATTCTGGGTGATTGGATTCACTCTCTGGCAGAGGTACTAGAAAGACCCAAGAACTTACAATGAGGCAGGGTTTTCAGTCAAAACAAAATATGGTTTATTGGGAGCAAAAGCAAAGGCAAGCCTATTCGGGCATATAGTCTGGCCAGACCTATAATTCTAAATAGCTAACCTTCCCGCAACCGTTCTGAGGAAAAGACCCCCCTTGTGATCCCTGCTCACAAAATTTGGTGAACAGAAGATCGCCCCCACCCACCTCTAAGGGCTTATATCTGCTATCTAGACTAGCTTCTAGGTGACAAGGGAGAGGGGATTGCAACTGGGAAAGAGGAAAGGCAATTAACATATTTTAATTACATGCAAACATAAAACAAAGGCAGCTCTGAGGTCAGAGAATTTAGTTACACAAAAGCGGCAGATTACAGCTATTGCTAAAAAAAACCGGTTATAGAGAGTTTACATTAGGTCAAAGGAGCATATTTGTGGTTGACAGGAATAGCCAATGGTGCTTTGAGGCGGGAAATTGCAGTTCCAACGTGGGTTAATGTTCCGGACATGAATGAATTACAGCGTTTGAGTCACTCTTAAGTAGAAACACAAAGAAAGGAGTTAGAATCATTATGTCTTGTTTGTTTAATTAAATGGAGATCTCTGTAAGAGGGAAATCAACATTTTAGCCTTTGTTTGTCAACTTTGGGGTTGTTCCCCACAGAATGTTGATTTTCCTCTTAAGCTATGATTGCGCTCGAGTCAGTGTTCAATCAAACCAGAGGTATGAGTCATTCAGCTTCCTTTGTGAAGGAATTTCTGCTTATCAGAAACCCGACAAACCGGTTTTCACACCCTTTGACCTACTACACAATGGACCTTATTTTTTTACATTCCTTGCCAGAGTCTATTGACTATTGGGTAATCCCCCTTCCTCCTTGAGAGCATTCCAATCTTATGATTTAACTCCTGGCTTCTACCTTATTTTCCATGTGTGTGTGTTGTGATATGTGGCATTTAATAAACGTTTTGATTAATTATAATGCTTTATCCAAAATTTCAGGTAACACTCCTTCCCTTTTCTCTCGGCGGATAATCTTTGAAAAGATTTCTAGAAGCAATCTGGGATTTCTGACAGGAATCTTTGAGAGAGATTCTCCGTCGAAACTGAGTGGGTCCTGATGTGGTATGCCCCCCCCCGGGGGCCCTGGTACAGCGTTCTCAGGGATTACAAAAAGGGGCACACACACACACAAATTAGAATTATAACTACAACAATCCCAAACCCCGCTATGAATAAATGTTTCCAACATCTGGGAGTAGGCCAATTAGCCAATTCCCCAGTGAAAACCCAGTGTTTTACTCTCAGTGGTGAGATTGTGGATGGTTTCGTCTGCCTGCTTGCTGTTAAATTTAGGCAGCACATCTATTTAAAATAAGGGGGTTGTCCAAACTACCAAATGAACATCCTAACATTCTATACATTCTACACATGTTTAGAAATTTAAACTAAAGAAAATACAGGAACACAGTTTGCTAGCAATATTTTAGAGAGAGAGAGAGAGAGAGAGGTAGAGAGAGAGAGAGAGAAACGAGGAGATAGGAATACTAATAATAAAAGACATGATACTCCTCCATTGAATTTTAGATATGCTCTGGAGCACTGTCATCCGTTCACTTTTGGGATCCAACACAGGGCTTCCACATCTTTAGCTTTTTCCTGTAGTGAGGGAGAGAGAACACAACATATCTCCCCAAAACCCTCCCACATTTACTTTTAAACTTTTATTCCTTAACCCTAGTAACAATAAACGACAACAAACATGCTTTAATGTACGGTAATACCTCATATAACATCAGTATGATGCATTAAGATCCCATGGGATGCTTCAGATAACCGCCAAAACCTTTGTGGTTACTATGCATCTCTATGGCTATGGCTCCCATAGGATCCTAACATGCATCGGGTAACACTAAAAATCATATAACATTAGACCTGTGGGGCCAGGTTTTAGTGTTATATGAGGTTTGACTGTACTCCCATTACATTCACTGTTTCCTGTGGATTTATGTAAGGGAATTCCTTAAGATTCCAGGTTTAGTAGGAGAAGAGGGCTTTTATTGTGCAAACCCCATACTTACTCCAGAAGCCACTAATGCATGATTCAATTGCAACTGTGAGTGCTTTTTTAGAGGCAGGAATTTACCTTCCTGGCCCAAACCAATGTAAACCAAATTAAATACTTTGAGCAAACAATTGTTTCACTCCCATCTGATCTGAGGAAGGTGCTGCTTCCCTACCAAATTCAGCCTCCCCCTCCCCTTTGTGAGTCTGGGAGTCTCCTAACTAATTTCTAAACTGGCCTCATTGTGAAATCTATTTGTTTACCTTTACCCTGTTTTCCTTCTGGCATCCTGTATAATAAGAATGAGGGTTTAACAAACGCACTGCAGATGTTTTTGAAATAACTTTATTGTTGGAGTTGCAAAGCAATCTTTATGGTTCAGTTTCTTTAACTAGGATTCTTAACTGGGGACGGTGCATAGGGACGCTCAAATTTCCTTAAGATTGTGCACTTAGTAGGATGAGAGGAAATTTCCCATGTGCGATGTTCCAACAATCTTCAGAAGCCACTCACACAACATACATGCAGACAAGACAAAATACAGCTATGCAATGACAGAACAGGCTATGCAGGGGCAGGGCACCTCTCCTGCCTTCCTTAAGGGAAATTTTGGCAGGGAGTTTGCCCAGAAATAACATTTGGCTTTATTAATTTTAATTAGGCAGACATCAGTTTGTGGTGTTAAAAACTTCAAGCTGCTCTTAAGGAGCAAGCTACTATGTGCTTATCTATTTACTATGCAAAACTTCTCCTACCTTTTTCCGGAACTCTTGTTGCAAGGTCCTGGGTTTGAATCACAATTTTTAAAAGCATTTTTTTTTTTTTCAGATCGAAAATCAAATGTGCTTCCTGGGGCTTTTGCGATTCAGTTAATTCAACCCCAGTACATGTGTGTATTGAGCCACATTATACAAAATCAAATTTACAGCAACCATTTCAGAAATGCATATGTTTTCAAAAGGTTTTAATAGGTTTATGTTCAAATTAACTTTTCACTATGGAGCAGCAGTTTCCTCCTTTAAAGCAATTCAGACAAGCAGAGCTTTGCACAGACATGATTCCAAGTTTCCAATTTAAACTTATCCAGATTATAACACATGCATAGCCCCTCTGTTTAAGCAAGTATCAGATTATACAGGACAATGTTCCATTTCCCCTGTGCCACACATTAAAGGTTCCCCTTTATTTTAATATCCATTATTTTCCTACTAGGCCATATCTCCTTTTATTTCTGAAAATGGGTCTCCACGTGCCACATTTAGAGACTGTTAAGGTATACACCAGACAAACCAAATTCTGAGTTAGCATGGCCCTTTTAAGATGTGGGCCAGATTTTCAAAATACGGTTTTGCATTTTAGGCAGATGCTTCTTGGCCCCCCTTCCCACAAAACTGGGTTCTCAAGTGAGACTCCAATTGTCCTTTTTCCCAGGGTAAAAGACAAGCCAAAACCTCCATTTCCGCTATCTTCATGCCCTGCCTTGGGACGAGACCTTGGGCCACCCAGAACTCCAGGATTTGCTCCGAAGGCTTTCTTGGGGTCCCTTGCCTATCTGCAAGTTTTCCAATTCAATTATAATATTGCCAGGTTGAGCTGAGCACTTTAAATGAAGCCGGGTAAAAGGGTGTTTGAGGTGATTTGCCTTCTTGCATTGATATTTTGTGCAGGCCAATTCTGCCTGCGGGGAGTACCCTAAATTTCATCCATATGTGGGGCGTATGGCCAGGTAGCAAACTTATGTTTTAAAATTAGCCTTTCATCAGATGAGGCTCCTTATTTCATATTTGTCAGCCTTGCTGGGACAGCAGGGTGACACAGATTAATTTGAGGCACAACGAAAAGGAAGAAAAAGTCCCCATTTCTTTGCCAACTAGGGCAGTGGAATCAGAATTTGGGCGGGGCAGTGCATATGCCTGTAATCTTGGACATTGTGCGACTTTGCTCTTTTTTTTTTTTTTAGTGGCCAAACAGGAAGTTCAGCTGATGGCCAAGCTTAGTGGAAGAGGAAGGAGGGGCTGCTTTCCCTTCAGGCTATTGTGAATAGAATGTTTTTTTCTCAGCAGGAGGCAATTTCTTAACCTTTCTGCAGTGCTACAATGTTTGCACTCTGCACATGTTCTATGGAAAGTCCGAATTTTTACTTTGGAAGCCATTTCTTTAAAAGCAAATGCATTTTCAAACACATATTGGTTGCAGTTGGCTTTGTATGGGAAAGAGGGACCTTTCTGATTAATCCATCCCAATTTCCAACCCTTGCCAATCTCAATTTTATAGATATACCAGTCATTATGTCAATTTATTTGTTTTCGATTAATTCTATTTCATTAACTGTATCTTCCCACTGTTTCTAAGTTCCAATTCCTAATTTCCAAAGCCTTTATTGCTTGAACTACCTACGTTTTTGTTTCAAATTCTGCTCAATTCTCCTTTGGGTCCCTTTTAAAGGGATTTTCCTGTAACTTCTGATACTTACTTAGTTCGATTTCGAGCCTTATTTAAAAGGCAGCAATGCATTTGAGCGTTGCTAATTCACTAGCCTTATAATACTTTTGCCATGTCCCAATCTAAAGGACAACAATAATCCCGATTTATACATTTCCAATCTCTGTCTTAAAGTTTAAACTAGACAGAGAAAGGGATAACATCATTTTGTTAACCATACTTTTTATATACTTTTTACAATACACATATATACAGATCTGCCACATCTCCAGCATGCATCAGGCCTGGGTACTCTTTGGAAGCATAACTTCTTAAGGACATGCTTCCTTCCCCTTTAAAGCCTTCTGCAGAGCATGTTAATACCTCACAATGGCAGTTTAAATTTTCTAAGTTCCTAGTCCTCATTATTTACACATCACAAAAATGCAGGCACACATTTATTTCGTTCACACACACACCCAGGGTACCCTTATTCATTCATTCATCATACATGCATGCATATTTACATATATTACACATTCATTCCGTTTTCAAACTGTGTATTAGACCTCTTTTTTCCTGCAATGTTCCACGCAATCGCTAGAAAAGCAAGGGAAAATGCCATGCTTTCTCAGACCTTAAGGGCCATGGTTTACTGTGGTTCTCAGGAGGCTGGAATTACCTGCCACCTGGGCACAATGACTTAATCTTATTGCTAATCATTCTTATAAGCCATTCCCAGGCTGCCTCTTATGGCAATAGCCTGGGATTCTTCCAATTTGGGCTGCCCTGTGTTCGAATTCAGTTACACTTTAACAGATTGCCTTAACTTAATTGGGGCTTGCCTTTTAGAAACAACGGACAAGTTACAATTTATATGGGTGCTGAGTTACATTAACCCTTTGTTTAATCTATGACTGCTGACCCCTTCAAGCCTCTCAGCCTGAGTGGGTTGCAGCGGGCTCAAATTTTAAATGCTTTTCTATTCTGCTTACTCTTTTTCATTCTACTCTATTTAGCACCCCCCACTCAGCTAGCAGGGATGGTGGCAATAAACTATTCCTCCTTCCCTTTTCTCTTTTGACTGAGGGGTCCTGTTCTGCTTACTGTGTCCTAGCTTTCCCTTTTCCAACGAGTCCATTGAGATTGGCTCACTGTCTGTTTCAATTCGAGCTTTTAATTTTTACCTTTTTCTTTTTGATTTTATAGTGCCCAATTTTCCTCATGATTTCCTTATTTCACTAAGGGTGCCTTCCATCATTCCTTTCAGCCCGCTCACTCCTGCAACTCCAGGAACTTCCATCTGTTCCCAAGGTCCGATTTCTTCTACAACTCCCCTTCCCAACATGTCCCGCTGGGGCATGTCTGAGAGGTCCAGTAGGTTTACCTCTGCGGTTTAACCCACTGTAACCTGGGGGGGGCTGCAAAGTTACGGACCCCAGACTCTCCCGACTGGATTTGTTCCTTTTGCTGGCAGGGGTGGTGGGCATCAAGGGCTGAGGAAACACCCCAGATTTACAAGGATACCATGAGCAGCGGGTTTGAGGAATTAAGGAGCCAGAAGGTGCAATGGACCCAAAACGGTCCTCTTCAATCCTCCTCAATTGCCTCTCTATACTTTGGGGGACCCCAAATTTGGGAGGAGGATTAGCCTTCTCCCATTACAATATAAAGATTGCCCTCGCAAGGGTATCGTTCAAGGTTTTGTGGGTGCAGCCTCACGGAGAGCGCTGCGTGCTCCGAGTCCCCAGATCTCCTCAGACTCACTTCTAGCCTTCTAATAAATTCCTTTAGGTGCCTTAAACTTAAGTTGCCTTCTCTAGGCCAGGCGGGCCTCAGGTCCCTTTGAAAGGGGCCGGTCTTGGGTGCTTAAAAGTTTCAACCTCCATTTGCTCAATTTTAGACTTGGGTCCCACCAAATTCTTCCAATTCTTGAGGACATTGCTGCGTGGCGTCCCACCAGCCTTTTCCTCCTTTCAGCCCAGCCTGAACTCTCAAAAAGCTCCTCCCATAGCTTGCCTTAGGCCTAGGTCTTGGTGCTTACCGAGTTACCCCGCGCAGCGCACTGGCGGGAGCGGACCACACAGTTTCTTTCCCTTGGTGTCTCTCACCAGGTATCACCCGTCTCTCGAGACTATTTGTACTGGTCTCACGGTCGACGAACCTCCTCTCTTGACCAGTCTAGCCAATTGGCCACGTGTGCTCAGGTAATTACTCTGCCACAACGTGCTTTTCCGAATCCTCACCGGGTGCCACCCGTCTCTCGGACCCTGCCACTTGACAAGGCTTAGTGTTAGGTGATGATTCTACCCACTAGCCCGAACTTTTAAACTAAAGGCGCTCACAGGGGGACAAGTCCTGCTCTTGCTTTTCTAGTGGTGGCTAACCTCACTAGTGCCCAATTTGTTGTGCAATTCAGGTCCGTCAAACCTGCTTGTTGCACTCTCGGTGGGACTCTAACCCACGCTTCTCAATACCCGGACTGCCACCCGGGGGAAGGTCAGTTCAGCTGGCTGTTTAAACTAACGTGGCAAGAATTTCAAAGGGACCCCAAAATCAAAATTATACGTTACCAATCCTGAAGTTTTCAGTCGCAGAGACGAACCGCAGATGAGTCTCTCAAAGCCTGATTGAAGATTTCGAATAGGAGGTCGTTCTGGTTTTTCTTTCCCTCTCTTTGTGTCCTGCACCTCTTAAGGAGTTTGCAGGAACCAGAGGCATCCCGGCACGAGCCCCCAATTATGTCACCCAATTCTGGGTGATTGGATTCACTCTCTGGCAGAGGTACTAGAAAGACCCAAGAACTTACAATGAGGCAGGGTTTTCAGTCAAAACAAAATATGGTTTATTGGGAGCAAAAGCAAAGGCAAGCCTATTCGGGCATATAGTCTGGCCAGACCTATAATTCTAAATAGCTAACCTTCCCGCAACCGTTCTGAGGAAAAGACCCCCCTTGTGATCCCTGCTCACAAAATTTGGTGAACAGAAGATCGCCCCCACCCACCTCTAAGGGCTTATATCTGCTATCTAGACTAGCTTCTAGGTGACAAGGGAGAGGGGATTGCAACTGGGAAAGAGGAAAGGCAATTAACATATTTTAATTACATGCAAACATAAAACAAAGGCAGCTCTGAGGTCAGAGAATTTAGTTACACAAAAGCGGCAGATTACAGCTATTGCTAAAAAAAACCGGTTATAGAGAGTTTACATTAGGTCAAAGGAGCATATTTGTGGTTGACAGGAATAGCCAATGGTGCTTTGAGGCGGGAAATTGCAGTTCCAACGTGGGTTAATGTTCCGGACATGAATGAATTACAGCGTTTGAGTCACTCTTAAGTAGAAACACAAAGAAAGGAGTTAGAATCATTATGTCTTGTTTGTTTAATTAAATGGAGATCTCTGTAAGAGGGAAATCAACATTTTAGCCTTTGTTTGTCAACTTTGGGGTTGTTCCCCACAGAATGTTGATTTTCCTCTTAAGCTATGATTGCGCTCGAGTCAGTGTTCAATCAAACCAGAGGTATGAGTCATTCAGCTTCCTTTGTGAAGGAATTTCTGCTTATCAGAAACCCGACAAACCGGTTTTCACACCCTTTGACCTACTACACAATGGACCTTATTTTTTTACATTCCTTGCCAGAGTCTATTGACTATTGGGTAATCCCCCTTCCTCCTTGAGAGCATTCCAATCTTATGATTTAACTCCTGGCTTCTACCTTATTTTCCATGTGTGTGTGTTGTGATATGTGGCATTTAATAAACGTTTTGATTAATTATAATGCTTTATCCAAAATTTCAGGTAACAATGAGAACATTGAACATGAGCCAGACATCCTAGAGAGTGAAGTCAGAAAGGCCCTAAAAAGCACTGCAAACAACAAAGCCAGTGGAGTTGATGGTATCCAAGTTGAACTTTTCAAAGCCCTACAAGATGATGGAATCAAATTACTACATTCTATATGCCAGCAGATTTGGAAAACACAACAATGGCCACAGGATTGGAAAAGATCAGTATACGTTCCACTCCCCAAAAAGGGTAATGCCAAAGAATGTTCAAATTATCGAACAATTGCGCTCATCCCTCACGCTAGCAAGGTGGTGCTTACGATAATACAGGATAGACTGCAACAGCATGTGGAGAGAGAATTACCAGAAGTGCAGGTGGGTTTCAGAAGAGGCAGGGGGACTAGAGACCACATCGCCAACATAAGATGGATCATGGAAAAAACAAAGGAATATCAGAAACAAGTCTACTTCTATTTCATTGATTACCGGAACACCTTATATGCCTCATGAGAAATCTGTACATGAATCAAGAAGCAACAGTTAGGACAAAAAATGGAATGACTGAGTGGTTTGGAATAGGAAAAGGAGTAAGACAAGGCTGCATTTTGTCACCCTGCTTATTCAACATATACACAGAACACATAATGTGCAATGCAGGGATGGAAGAATCACAATTTGGGATCAAAATTGCTGGGAGAAACGTCAACAATTTGAGATATGCAGATGATACCACCCTAATGGCAGAAAGTGAGGAGGACCTAAAGAAGCTCCTGATTAGGTTGAAAGAAGAACGTGAAAAAGCTGGCTTGAGACTCAATATAAAGAAAACCAAGATCATGGCAACAGGCCCTATCAGTCCCTGAAAAATAGATGGGGAAGAAGTAGAAGCAGTGACAGATTTTACTTTCCTAGGATCAAAGCTCACTGCAGATGGTGATTGCAGCAATGAAATAAAAAGGCGACTAATTCTTGGGAGGCAAGCAATGAGAAACCTGGGGAGCATAGTGAAAAGTAGAGACATCACATTGCAAACAAAAATTCACATAGTCTCTTTGAGATGTGGTGTTGGAGAAGGGTTTTGAGAGTCCCCTGGACAGCGAGGAGAACAAATAGGTCAATCTTAGAAGAAATCAACCCTGACTGCTCCTTAGAAGGTCAAATAATAAAGATGAAGCTAAAGTACTTTGGACATCAAATGAGAAGAGAGGATTCACTTGAGAAAGCCTTGATGCTGGGAAAGGTGGAGGGCAAAAGAAGAAGGGGATGGCCCAAGGTGAGATGGCTAGATGGTATTGTAGAGACAATGGGCACAGAGCTGAGCGAGTTGAGGGGGATGGTGGAGGACAGGAGTGCCTGGCGGACAGTGGTCCATGGGGTCGCAGAGGGTCAGAATCGACTGTGCGACTGAACAACAACAAAAAATAGAGCACAGACTTCTAAGTGAGTTATTCTTGCGCAAGCATCCTCTCCGTCAAAGATATATGATATTACCATCCCCTTTTTACAGGCTAAGCCTAAGTTATCCTGCTGCTGGAGTCACAAAAATGCCAAGGGACCAGACATGATAGGAGAGGCATCTGAAGAGATGGCCTATGCTCTATGGCACAGATAATTTTTTAGGCTCTCTTCCCAGCTCATCATGGTAGCTTTCTAGGGCAGCAAAGTCCCAGAGGGAGTGGCAAATTCACCACTCTATGCTGTGCTTCCCCCCTGAGGTAACTACTCTAATGGGCTTAATAAAAAAGACCAGCCCTGTTGTTTTGGAGATTCATTTCAGATGCCTTAGGATTGTAGTCCACATATTTCCTTACCATTGGCTATGCTGTATAGGGTTGATGGGTGATCTAGACCATAAACATCTGGAGGACCACAGTTGTCACCTCCTACTCTAAATTCAGAAAATGTTTAGGTCGGTAGGGGCAGCCCTTGCTTGAAAGCCAGTCGTATCCGACTCTATGGTTTGGTGCTTATTTCCGTTTATAGCCAAGCAGCCAGTGCTGTGGGCATCTGCAGACGTTTCTCTGAACATGTGACAGGCACAGAACACTGTTTACCTTCCCACCAAAGTGGTGCCTATTTATCTACTTGCAATTTCTTGCTTTCGAACTGCTAGGTTGGCAGGAGCTGGGACATAGACAGGAGCTCACTCAATTGTGCAGCACTCGGGTCTCAAACTGCTGACCTTCTGGTCATCAATTTCAGCGCCTTTTCCACTAAACCACTGCAATCCCCTAGAAAATGTTTGTTTCTGTGCTATTATTTCGACTTGAGAGAATGCTAGAATGACTAATCATTTATCTACTTTTATTTCCAGCTTGCTCAGAAGATAAGCTGAATTGTTTATCATGGCTTCAGCCACGTTCCCTATGGTGAAACATACATTGGATAATGGCTGTTCCCATCCTCAATACTCATAATACAGTTGGCAACACTAAAGCCTCCAGTATCTTTAGTTGCTTCTCTCATTGGCCATATTATTATTATTATTTTGTTTTCAAAACAATGGTGCTTTTTCATCAAAAAAATTGTTTGCCAACTTGAAGGTTCTCTGTAGGCTGAAAGTTGTCATAAAAGTTAATAAACAGCAAATGGAGAACTAGAAAAAAAACAGCTATAATTATTCATCGCAATAACAGTATATTTTAACTACCATTATTTCAAGGCGTAGCCTGATATGTGCCCACTTGTCTTAATAACAAACCACAGATTGAAATATGACTTGAAGTACAGTATAGAAATGCTCACAATTATGAACGCTGGAATTAAAATGGTCTCTTCTGGTTTTTGAACAGTATGCATACAAGGATAGAGATAATGAACACCCGGAAGAGAACCATGCTGTGTATTAGTATCACACAGTTTATAGATTCATCATAACTCATGACAAAGATGTTCTAAGTGGGCCTCCTGCTTCCATGCCATGCTGACATTGCTTTGTTTTGACTGCTGTTAGATTCCTGTAATCCTGAGCCCTGAGATCTTGTTAGACATGCCCCTTTCTACCCCCACCCCACTTCCTGGTTAGGCATGTTTGGAAGAACTGGAAATTGAAATTAGCTATTTTTTATGTGGGCTCATAAAAATACATCAACAAATCCTTTAACATACTTTATTAACATAATTTGATTTTACACATAGTTTATTTTAAATAGAAAATTTATTTATTTATATTTATGTATTGCATTTCTATACTGCCCATTTCGGTGGTATTCCACTCTGGTTGGTGTACAAACAGATAACAAATAACAACAGAACACTCTCTCCCTCTTTTTAAACTGATAGGAGGGTAGGGAATGTAGGGAATATTTTGTGGTAGTTTTTAATGGGGTTTTAATTGTGATTTCAAAATTGTGATGGTTTTAATATCTGTACGATGCCCAGAGTATTTGGAATTGGGCAGCAATACAAATCCTTAAATAAATAAATAAAACAGAACACACAGCAAATCAAAACAAACAACTGATAAATATGTCACAAACTAAAAATATAGTTGTACCTCACTTAAAGAGCATAATGTGTTCCACAGGATTGCTCTTTAAGTGAGTTTGCTCTTCAAGCAAAACACCATTGTAAGTGACCAATTGTGACTTATGGTGGGGTGGATTGTGAACCCCGATTTATTTGTTAAACGAGTTTTTGGTTTTTATTTGTTAAGCGAAGCGAGCATTCAGAGAAAATTCTGCTCTTTAAGCGAGTTACTCTTTAAGCGAAGCGCTCTTTATGCGAGGTTTGACTGTAATTTGCATCTGAGGGCACAGGGATTCAACCTGACTGACTAATTTATTGCTAAAGGGACAATACCCTGAAAAGGCCTCCTTGAACAAGAGAGTTTTTAATTGTTTTTTAAAGATAGCCACTGATAGGGCCTGGCATAGCTCCACTGGTAGAGTGTTCCACAATGTTGGTGCTGCAACCAAGAAGGCTATATTTCTAGTTCTAGACTTTTGAGCCATCCTCGGGGGTGGCACCTGGAATCGCACCGACTGTGATGAACGGGTGATGCAAGAAGTTGTTCTGGAGGAGAGACCAGTGATGGGATGTAATAGGTCCGCACCAGTTCGCCAGAACCGGTAGTAACTTTTCCCAATGTCCCGGAGAACCGGTAGCAGCTTTTGAGGGGAACCAATTTACCTTTACCTATATTGATGTATTACCACAGTTCCTAAAAAGGCCTGGCGGCTGGCAGGCCTAGTAGCCTGGCTTGGGGGTTTTAAGCAAAGTCTTGGAGTTACCTCATCAATAAGCTACACCTGTGCTGTTCCAATTGTTGTTCCAATTGGAGAACCCTTAAGGAGATACAGCTGCTTTACATTTACACTAAGGCATATTATCCTAAAGAAGTGGTAAGATGACCATATCCATCTTGCAACATGGTGCTGCCCAGGCACTTATACTAACAGGTAAGTGATGGTTTGTGTTTGGGATGGGTGGATGAGTGGGTTGCTTTGTGTTTCGGGTGGGTGGGTGTATTTTAATGTCATTTTTATTTTATTTATTTAATTAATTTATGGTTTTGTGTTGTGGGTTGAGGGGTGTGTGTGCTTATTTTTATTTTATTATTTATTTTTTCTTTGGCCCCGCCCATGACTTCATGATGTCATGACGTTAGCTCTGCCCACACTGTGATGACATCACGGTGGGGTAGTAAATTTTTTGACAACCCACCACCGGGAGAGACGCTCTGACAGATAACAAGGTCCCAAGCCATATAGGGCCTTATATGATAGCATTAACACCTTGTATCTGACATGGTAGGCAACAGGTAGCCAGTGCAGGGCTGCCAAGGCTGGGGAAATATGATCAAATTTCTTTAAGCCTGTCACCAGCCTGGCTGCTGCATTCTGGACCTGCTGTAATCTCCGTGGTTTACTCACAAGTTATCTTTTTAATAGCACAATTGCAAAGACAAATGTCTTAACGGGTTTGGTGGGGCTTACTAACAAGTAAGCGTAAAGGCATAAAATTTATTTTGCTTAACTTGGAATAGCTCTTTTATGATTATGCATAATTTAAAAAGCTTAAAATGTATTAAGATTGGACAGTAGCTTTATTCTTCCCAGCTTCCAAAATATAAATTGGATACATTTTAAGTGAGTTAAGTTTCATGGTCTCCATGTTTGAAGAAGAAGAATGAGGAGGAGGAGAAGCAGTAGCAATAGCAGTAATAATAGTCCTCTTAATTTTTGAAGACATTTTTCATTCTATTTCCATTTGGAGTTAGCATGCTGACATCTGAAGAGTTCAGTGTTATATTTATTTGTCCTTTGAGTCACTTACCACTAAAATCCTGTACATATCTTTTCAAAAATAAGTAATCCTGATTTAAAGTGTGCTTACTTTAAGATAAATGGATGTAGGCTTGAGGCCTCATTCTACCTCTGTTTTATCTCATTTTGACTCTGAACTGAATTTATTTATTTGTATAATTTAGCATCTTCCCTTCAGGAGTAATGCTCTTGGGAAAGCAATTAAATAGCAATTAAATAAAAGCAATTAAAATAACAAAACAAATCAGTAGCAATCACAATTAGAACAGGAATAGTCTGACCAGGTTATCCTGCTATGGTAATAGAGTAGACCAGTGTTTCCCAAATTCTGGTTCTTGGACTTCAATTCACAGGCGCCTAAGTCAATTCCCCAAAGCACTAATCAGTCAGTGGACTGATTTAGCCTTCTGGGAATTGAAGTCCAAGAACCAGAATTTGGGAAACACTGGAGTAGACCATACTGCCAGTGACTCAATGCTGAGTGTCAGGTGGCGGTTAACTAACTTGACAACCCTGAGGACTAATGGCCAAGGGTGGCAAAGTCCACAGGGAAGGGTGGAGGGCACCAGTGCTGAGGAGGACTTTGTGTGTGAAAAGGGCTCAGGACCAGAAAGTTACTCTCAGAACTGGATAAGTGGTAGGAGTGTCACACTGCAATGTGGAAGGCAAATGGAAGGTCACTGCATTATATTCTCAGGACAATGTTAATGGCTGATCACCATGATAATTGCCAATACAGTAAAACCTCATATAACACTAAAACCTGGTTCCACAAGTCTTCGTGTTATATGATTTTTAGTGTTATCTGATCCTCTATGGGATCCATAGAGATACATTGTAACCACACAGGCTTTCGCGGTTGTTATCTGAAGCATCCCATAGGATCTTAATGTTATCTGATGCAATTCTTCCCCCCAGATTCCTTGATGTTATGCGATTTTCGTGTTATTCGATACTAATGTTATATGAGGTATTACTGTATTCAAAATTTGATACGGCAGAAGAAAAGACGTGAGAATTCAATATAAATAATAGGTCAGCAACCTAAATCACACTGAGAATTTTATAAAGCTGGAAAATTGAAAGGTTAGAATCTAATGTTAGGAAACATTTCCAGAAGTAAAAGAGCGCAGGTTGAAAGTGATTCTCTTGTTACTTAACTACCTATGCAATTTCCAAAGAGAGGCCAAGGAACCAGAAATTGGCATAGAATGAAGGTCTCAGGATATAGTCAACTATATTTTGGTAAAGGTGAATCTTCCAGAAACTTACGTCCAAAGCTATAAAGTGTTTAAAGAAAAGCATCAACATATGGAATTGTGTATGGAAATAAACTGGCATCTAAACAATAATCCAGGTTGGAGAAGATTCATGCTCTCTAGGGCTGGTGCCATTTAGCAATCTAGCAGCCACAGCTGAACCCAAATATATTTGGGAAATTGCTGCTTCGCATTTGTTGTGCTAAGGATTCTGATATCAGCTAGGAGTACTGTATTATCTTTGAGATAATGGGTTTGATGCAGCTTTCTTTGGCAAGAACTACAGAAGAAGAAAATCCATGGAGATCTTGATTTCTTTTGTGATGCCTAGGGTATGTACAGTACTTAACACATTTCCCAAAAGAAGGTAATGTGCATCACCAGAATAGCGGAAGCAGTTTTTACTGAGTTTCTAATACTGTACTATTTTTTTTAAAATATAGAAATAATATGTATGAATTTAACAAAATTTAAATACATCTTATCTGTGAACATATTTTCCTACTTAGTCTGCTGAATGTACAGGTGCTCAGTCTGGATAGCAACTTCAATGTCCCTGAACTTCGTCCATATTCTTTTAAATTAGATTTCAGCTGGACAGCTCTTCAGACAGAGTACAGCTTCTAAAATAGAACCATCCTCTAGTAAACAGTGGAACAGAGATCTGAACAGAGGACAAGTGGCTCCACTAATTGCAGAAGTGGGGTTCCTCTGCTGGATCAGAGGCCTGCTGGATATAGAAGGAACCTTTCTATCTCTTCAAGTGGCAGACACTGGACCTACAGCCTGTAGATTCCGCCAGTGGAGGGGGAATCTACCTCATTATCTCCCCTTAGATGGCCACCTAAGCTTAGACCTGCTCTGCAATTAATTATGAGGATGTATTAGAATGAACTAATATGTATGAACTGAAAACTTAATAATGCAGTGTATTCATAAAGTGAAAGCTTTGTGATGCAGAATTGGTTATCAAAAATGGGAAAGTTCAACAGGATTGGCCTTGCAACACACCCAGATTAAGGGATAACTACTCTAGTTCCACTAGGCAATATTCTCTATTCATATGGTCTGTCTTGCCAAGAAAGCCAGCAGAAGCCTGATGGACTCTGGTTCTTAGGATAGCAGAGACAATAAGCAACCAGTGGTTGAAGAAATAAAGCTTTATTAGACAGTTCTCTAAATTGAATACAACTGAAAAAGAACAAAAAGCAAGCAACCATAAGCAAGCAATGAATACCAAGCATGAATTCCTTCTCTCATTTCCTTAGCTACCTGGAAGCCTGGGGTAGGTAGCAGGGACACTTCTAATTAATACAGCTCCAAAGTCTGAGGGCTAAATTCCCCTCATTTATACCTTCAGCTGTATTGCTATCTCTATGCCCAAATAATGGCCATCTGGTATGGGTTAATTGGTGTAATGTCCTTGCAGGTGTGGGTTACATCAGCTCATTACCAGCCAAGAACACAGGAAAGGGTCATCATGACCTATCTTACTCCTTTCCTACTCTGTTAGGGGGTTTCTTCCTGCTCATTAGGCATCCCAGGTACTGGTTAGCTCATCAGTCAAGGACATGAATGAGTTCAGAGTCATTTTATCTTTCTTGTCCTCTTCTGCCAAAGATGATCAACTCTCATAACTCTAATTTACTGATTGATAATCTTAATGGGGAACATTCCTTTCCTGGTCAACAAGCCAATTAAATACATTAATTGGGAAGAAAGCAAATTCTATTTCTTAACACATGTTCATATACTTTAGGGGTGTCCAAAATACAGCCCGTGACACCATTTCATTCAGCCCACAACATGAAATTGAGTGGAAGCATAAAAAGCTAGTGAGTCAGCCAGTCACTTCACCCACCTAATCACTGCCTCTTTCACCTACTTACTAACTTGCTGAATCACTGCAGAAGTTAGTCCGGTGGACTACTAGGTGGTGCTTTGGCAAGTAGGTAGAAAAGGCAGAGAGAGCAGTGGAGGTGATATAATTTCTACCCAATTTCCAGAGCTTAAAGGTGAGAAATGACAGTGCCACACTGATCTCTTCAAAGCCCATTATCCCCAGGCAGCACATGGCCACTATGTATATTCAAGGTTCCCTGCCTCATCCCAGAGCAAGTAATTCACTCTGCTCTCTTGTGTATCCCTTTCAAATGCATTTACTAGCTGTGCTGCTTATATTAAAAACAACCAATTCATACTTAAATTGCCTTATTGTCGTCGGACATGATTCCATGCCACAACTCTATTGTAAAGGCAAGAACAACAACTTAGACTTGAAGATTCAGCTTGAGTGTCTGACATTGTTGAACAAAGAATAATTTGCCTTTGAGACTTTATTTATTTATTTATCTATTTATTTACAGGTATTCATGGCCATCAAGCCAATTCTGGATAATGCAACCTTTTCTGGAGATGTAAGATTAGTCTAGAGCACAACGTGTGTTTGCAAGATCCAAGCTTGATATAATCACTGTGATTTCCCACCCTCCACCCTCAATTGCTGAGAAGCTTTCAATGATTAGGTCTGGGATCTTTCTTGATACCAGCTACATGCTGACCAGCCAGCAATTGCCTAGATCCTCTTCTCTCTCTTTTTTTTAACCTTGCAGAATTTAACTTCCAATTAAAGTGAATTGAATTTGTAACTGATATTCAGACATTAATTTATAACTAACTCTCAGATATGATACCACTCAGAATGGACAAGATTGAGTGCATCAATGTTCTGGTTCAGAATAAAGCAAGTTCTTGCATTATAACACTATGTATTTGGAGGGACAAAAGAAGATTCTTCATTATAAACTGGCCCGTACCTGTGATTTGAAAATAGATAGAAAATCTGTCAAGAAATATGCTGAACAATTATTAAAATAACTGAAATGCAAGGACAGGCAATCTTGGAAGGAGTAGCAAATGTTTGTTCCCACTTTCCTCTGAGCTGCACCTGGCCTGGAAACAGCTACTTTTGTCCATTTAATAAAGTAAATGGCAAGTACTTTTGCTTGTTTTTTTTTTTAGATTGTGAAGGGTTAGGATGGGTGGGTGCTTTGTGTGACCTTCTGGACCATATTTTCTCATTGTTATATTTAAGGAGGGCACATGGTCCTTGGAGGCAGCAAAATGGCCTGTTCAGGGGGCTAGTTTGGTAATAACGGGGTGCATCTTATACTCCAATGTGTTTTATACACCGGCAAATACAGAAGTCAAACAAGCGTCAAATAATTCATTTTTTCTTGTTGAAAAAGTCATTTATTTGTTTATTTATTTATTTATTTTTACATGTATACCTCACCCTTGTGGAGTAGGCACCATTCAAGGTGGCTTACAATATACAAAACATTCAATTAAAAAGATACAACCAATAAACAATATCATAAAACAAAATATTTATTTAAAAAAAACACAATAATAATTGTCCCAAAAATAAACCCAAAATAACTGAAACAGTCAATACCAAATAGTGTTAGATAGCCAAAAGACCATATGTCAGGAAAAGACCTGTTTCCTAATGCTTCCCAAGGCTTGAAATTGCTATTTTTTAGCTAGGCCTCATAAAAATCCATTTTTCTCTCTGTATGCCTCATAGACTCATGTCACAAGATTGCCTGTTTTCCAGTATTTCTTATCTTTCTAGCTAGCTGAGATCCATGTTTTGTCTACATGCCAGAACACTGATTACACACGTGTAAAATCAATCCATTGTTTTGAGAAAGTTATTCTTTGTTACCTGATTGGCCAAGGTTAAATCACCTGACCAGGAATTCTCCATTTTGGAGAACAGTTAGTTAGTTCGTCTCTGTTTTTCAATGGACTAAGACCTCAGTTTGGCTTATGGGATTTTCTCTCCTTTTCACTATGATTACCTAAAGATACTTAGACTGTTCTTATTGGAATGATTCTTTGTTATGACCTTTTAATCTACGGTTTTTCCATGGACTTTGTTATCAATGAACCTGAAGAATAAAACAGCTGTTTCTCTTTGAAGATTGTTGTTTTCCTTTTTACACACACACACAAGGAAACTTGGCTGCATGCTACCTGTAGAAGAAGCCTCTCTTGTTCTGCTCTACTGCCAGAGCTCAGCAAGTTCTTTTTAAAAGCGGCTCAGGTCTCTCAAAGGTGAAAGGTAAGGGTTAAATATGTTCCAGAAATGAGCATATGCTCAGGAGCATGAGTGGGAGGGCCCTTACAGAGACGCCTGAAGTCTGACACCATAACAATATCCATAGTAAAACACTTTCAGCAGCAGTAAGCAGAGATAATAACAATTTAAAAAGAATCCAGAGCCAACACTACCAGTTCTAATGATCTTACAGTCCAGTGGTTCCCAATGTGGGCCCTACGCACCACAGTGGGACTTCAATTCCCAGAAGCCTAAGTCAGTACATTGGCTGATCAGTGCTTTGGGGAATTGACTTAGGGTTCTAGGAATTGAAGTTCAAAAACCAAAGGTTGGAAAACACTGTTATAGACCATGACAGGCTTGTTGAAACAGGTAAGTCTTTAGCAACTTACATAATGTTAATAATGTAGGAACAGTTCTAATCTCCACTGGTAGTTCATTCCAGAGGATTAGGGGCTGCATTGGCTCAGTGGTTAAGAAGCTTGCCTTGTTAGCTGGAAGGCTGTCAAGTCAGCAGTTCAAGACCAAGTTGCTGCATGAAGGATTGAGCGCCTGTCTGTCCCAGCTCTTGGGGACATGAAAGGAGACTCTTTCAGGGAATGATTTATACCCTGAGCCTTAGCTTCATCCAAGATGGAGATTTCCATCCATGGGAGAACCTTTTAGAGCAGTGTTTCCCAAATGCTGGTTTTTGGACTTCAATTCCCAGAAGCCTAAGTCATTTCCCCATAGCACTGATCAGCCAATGTACTGACTTAGGCTTCTGGGAATTGAAGTCCACTAGTGGGCTGTGTACCCCTTGTTGGGAACCACTGTTTTAGAGCATACCCAAGGGTTTTGAATATGTAACCATGCTGGCCTCATGGGTTGGAAGAAATGAAATCTAAGGTGTGGTGGACAAGTAATGCTGTATGATCATTGGCTGGATTCCTTTAGGGGAATGGCAAGGAGGTAGACCCCAAGGTAGAAAATAAAACCCAAAAGGTGGGAGCCAAGAGGCTGTCTTGGACTCAATACTTGGAGCTAAGGGAGAACTGCAATCAAGTAGATGCTTAAGCCAGAAGGGGGCCACTGAGCTTTCCCCAAAAAGCAGCTTTCTTTATTTTGATATGCTTCCTGAACTTTTGATAAACTTTCTTCTGTAACTTACTTTGATTATAATATACTTTTGAATTACCCGAAGATGACTGGAGTATTTACTTTGCTCAGTGCTACCTTATCTACACTAATTGATTTCCTATGAGCTACCTTGCTTACCACCTAGATCCAGATCAGGAGTGAGAAGGCAAGCTTTAAAAAGCCTGGACTGTCTAGCCAGGAGAGCAGGCAGTATCAGGCGGAATTCTATTACGAGGAGACCAAGGTGCTACTTATGAGTAAGAGGATTCTGACAGCCTCATTTGGGCATTCCCAGAGTGGTGTTTCTTCCTTAAAAATCCTTTCAAACCAAAATAATTTCTGACATGAAATTATTATTATTCCAGAAGGTGGGGGCTTTGGGGGAGAAAGCTTTTGATCTGGTTATTGTTTTCTTTGCCTCTCAAGGCATAACCACTTGGAGCTTTCATACCTGGGTGCTTCAGGTGTAATTCCTGAGGAAGAAGCGCTCTTTCAGATTGCTTGGTCACAGGCAACCAAAGCAGACTAGCCAGGACATGATATGGTCAAACAGACTGATACCCACAACGAGAATGGCTGCCTCTTACCTTCCATCCACAACTCTCAGCCTCTTACCTTCCATCCACAACTTGACTGATTCCAGAAATTCCTCCAGCCCCCAGATGGCAACCACTGCTGAGATTAAAAAGAAGAGATGGAGCTGTGTATCATTAGTGCACTGATGAAACAATTAACATTTATGTTATGAAGAAGAAAAAATAGTAGACTGAGCTGGATTCAGATGTAGGTATAGCTGACTCAAACCATTTATTACAGTGACCAAACTCTAAGCAGGTCTTTCCAGCTATAGAGTTATATCGTTTCAATCGAAAAAAATCTATTTAAATCTTACATTTCTTAAAAGGCCTCTTGACATACAAAGGTGCCCAAAAGCTCAGGGCATGGATATATACAGTGGTGGGATTCAAACTTTTTTACTATCTGCTCTGTGGGTGTGGCATGCTGGGCATGCCCAGGTGGTCATGTGACTGGGTGGGTGTGGCCATGTGACTTGCTTCTCCTCTTTTGGAGTGATTTTTCAAATGGTGGGGTCTTGGAAGAGGGAAGGAAGACCACCAGAAGGATTGAAAGAGATTCTACCAGTCACAGAAGGGGTTAAGGGTGCTGAGTTGATGATTCTTAGAAGGGAAGGAGACCAGATGAGGGTGCAGAACAGGAAATTGTCCCTTTTCAAAAAGTGTCCCTTCTGGTCCGTCATTTTCTCCCTCTCCCGGAAGACGACAGAGAGTACTAATACTATGATTTGAAATTACTGTTACCTAACATAGTTCAAATCAGACATAATATTTTGATTAATGAGAACAATTTCTGTAAATTATGAGTGTAACACATGCAAAATAATCATCACTCTGATTATTTGTTTTTGGACCATGGACAATGTAAAATACAAATACAGTAATACCTCGGATAACGTTTACCTCGGTTAACGCTAAAATCGCATAATGTTAAGTAATCTGGGAAGGAAAATTGGATCGAATAACGTTAAGGTCTTATGGGATGGATCGGATAACAACCGCTAAAGCCTCTGCGGTTACAATGTATCTCTATGGAGCTTTAACGTTATCGGATCCATCCCATAGGATTTTAACATGCATTGGATAACACTAAAAATCGGATAACACCAAGACTTGTGGAACCAAGTCTTAGCGTTATCCGAGGTATTACTGTAGATAAATTAATTTTCATTAAAATGTTAATGGTAGGCTCATATGTCGATATATAGTGCTTAAGGCTGCATCAGTGAAATGTGTATAGTAATTGACTCTGGAGATATTTAGACTAGCTACATCTACTTAAGTGGACTATCAAATTGATCCATACATTCTTATTTTCTTTATCATAGTACATACAGTATGGTAACTCGTTTCTATTCTTGGTCTCACAAACTGAGCAGTAGATTCTTTTTAAAAGCTCCGCATAGCCCACAGTATTGATCATGGTCAACCACATCTATATCCCAAATGTTATCACTTGTGTTTGTATTAATTTATAGAGAGCAGAGAAATGTTTCCTCTTAATACATGATAGATGGAGAGAACTGGTTTTAACTCATTCCTAGGAGAGTCCACATGTGTCTAGATTCATTGTTGCTGTGGTTATTCAACTTAATAACCACAACTTAATAACTACATGGCTATTGAAAGATGATGATCTTGTCCCTAGATTAGATTCCAATATTAATTCTATAAAACTATTAGAACAGATTCTAAAAACAGTAGAAGTTCCTTGAAGTCAGTTTATTATGACAAACTGGTGTGTTGGTAAATTCATGATGGGTATGGTAATCCCATGAGATATGCAGAAAGTGAAGAAGACCTAAAGAACCTTTTGATGAGGGTAAAAGAGGAGAGTGCAAAAGTTGGCCTAAAACTTAACATTAAAAAAAAAAACCAAGATCATGGCATCTGGCCCCATCAGTCCTTGTAAAAAAGGGGAGGAAATGGAAGCAGTGACAGACTTTACCTTCTTGGGCTCTAAGATCCCTGCATGTGGTGACTGCATCCATGAAATAAAAAGGCACTTGCTTCTTGGGAGGCAAGCTATGAGAAACCTAGGCAGCATAATAAAAAGTAGAGACATCACCCTGCCAATAAAAATCCACATAGTTAAAGCAATGGGAGCCAATGCAGCAGACAAAGCAGTGACATTATATGGCCCTATTATATAGTCTGAACAGGACTGGTTGCTGCATTCTGCAATAGTTGTAATTCCCAATCACTTTTCAAGGGCAAATCTATACAGAGTTCTGTTACAATAATCCAGTATCAATGTAAAGAAGTATTTGTACATGTAGCAAGAGCAGCACTTTCTAGAAACTGACATAGTTGGCATACCAGGTGAAGTTAGCAGGACATATAAACGGGTCACAATACAATGGTTTGGACTTTCCTCTCTCAGCAGGAAGCCAAAACCATACCATTAGCATGGTTCCAAAATACAGTACAGTAATACCCCGGATAACGCTAGTACCGGATAGCGCTAAAACCGCATAACGTTACAAGATTTTCAGAAAAATCTTGTATCGAATAACGCGATTTTTAGCGTTATCTGATACAGTCGTTCTTAGCAGCAGGGTGGCTGGATAGCTGAACGGGGTTCTCCATTCAGCTTCCCAGCCACCCTGCAGCTACAGAGGAAGGGGTGGGGAGGCTGGAAAGCTGACGGGGGCTCCTCCGTCGGCTTCTCCAGCCACCCTGCAGCTGTAGATCGGGTCCTCTGATCTCTCTGGAGCAGGCAGGGGACACGATCCAAGTTGTTTCTGGGCTTCCCTGACGTCCTCAGCCAGTGCAGCAAGCCAAAATGTCAGAGTTCGAATCCCGACATTCTGGTTGGCTGCACCGACTGAGGACGTCAGGGAAGCCCACAAACAGCTTGGATCAGGTCTCCCCACCTCCCTTGACCCGGCCGGGGGGGAGGGTCAGAGACCCCAACATTGGTAAAAAAAAAAAAGTCCGTTTTTTTTACCAATTTTGGGGTCTCTGAACACCCCCCCCCCCGACCGGGTCCAGGGAGGTGGGGAGACCCGATCCAAGCTATTTCTGGGCTTCCCCGAGGTCCTCAGCCAGTGCAGCAAGCCAAAACGTCAGGGTTCGAATCCCGACATTCTGGCTTGCTGCAGCCTCCAGGGAAACGGGGCTTTTTTTAACGTTGTGTGATCAATTCATCGCACAACGTTAAAAACCGGATAGCTACGAGACTTGTGGAACCAAGTCTTAACGTTATCCGGGGTACTAGTGTACTATAAAACATTTCTAATACCCTTTAAACTCTTAACTTGTAAAGTACCGAAATATGTTTCATTTAGCTGTGTATTTAAGAGCACATGGGGGGGGGGTAGTCTTTGAATTGTAACCACTGGGAGCTTCAAGGATGATAGGTTAAATTAATAGCTGAAAAATATTCAGAATCTGTGTCTGCAAGTTAGTTTTGTAACAGAAGTGGACAGAGTGTCTCTCACCTCTCATATGTTATTGAATTGCAAATCCCATTATCCCTCACTATTGACTAGGCTGGGTAGAACTGACAGGAGTTACAGATTGCTCAGGTCTGCTGTATAGAGTGAGAGATGAATAATAATAAGTCTCTGGAATGGAAGGAAAAGTAGGCATTGGTTCACAAGCTGTACCTTCCAAACAGAGACACAGTGCTTTACTGCTGTTCTCACAGGACCATCTTCCACATTAGTCAAAGATAAGACTTGGCTTTCCAGGAGCATTTTATATAGTTGGAGTCTGCATTTAGTCTCCTATGAATCTGTGACATCAGTAAACAAAAGATGCTTAGCATGATAGATTCAGAGACTCCATATTACATTTTTTTTGGTGCTAAAGTTTTATGAAAAATGTACTTCACAGAAGTTATTCAAAAGCATATAGGAAAAAATACAAGAAAATCCTCAAAAGAGCAAGCCAGACTTCTGGTTTCCAGGATTGATATCACTTTGTAAGAACTTCAGGTACCAAAAACAAATTTATAGGCAAAGACATATTTTTAGAATTAAATAATGGAGGCTATTTACACATGTCCACTGCAGGAATTTCTTTTCAGTGTAGAAAGGGAGAGTTCAGGTTTTTTACATCAAATTCCAGCTTTATTTCTTCCCCCCATTTACCTACTTTTTCTTAGTTACAGCAACATCAACAACTTGAGATATGCAGATGATATATTTTATATATTTATATATATATTTCAATTTCTGTAGCACCCTACTCGGTAGGACCGACTCAGGGCGGTTCACAACACATGTAAAATTACATGTTCATATACAAGAAATCAATACACGATGACTAAAAGTGCCTCATGACTATCAATACACAACGTAACTATCCGGGGGACGTTGGACGAAGGTCTGGTAAAAGTGATGGCACGGATTTATCAGCCTGCTGCCTCCTACAGCTGAAGTCCATTCCTCCTCCAGGCCAGAGGACGTTAGTCTTATTCTTCTCTGGGCAGGTAGAGCCCAGAGTTAGGAAGTGGAAGCTTCCACCTAAAAAACTTAAAACTGTTAAAATGTAAAATTAAAATCTAAAAAAGATTAAAAACACACCAAATGCTATAACTTACTAATTAAAAGAGTAGAGATGGGGGGGGGGGCTCAGATCATCCAGTGTGCTGGGGTCATTATACCTCCTGCACCCCATATCTGCCCTGCCAGCCATGTTTTTAGATTCTTCCTAAAGGGCAGCAGGTCCGTCTGGAGACGTAGCTCCTTTGGCAGGAGGTTCCATAGGGCAGGAGTGGACACAGAGAAGGCCCTCCTTCTAGTGCCAGAGAGATGTGCCTCTCTGGCCAATGGAATAACTAGAGAGCCTCTCCGGTCCACTCTGGTGGGACAGGCAGATGTTCTACCACCCTAATGACAGAAAGTGAGGAAGACCTAAAGAAGCTGCTGCTTAGGTTGAAAGAGAAAGAGCAAAAGCTGGCTTGAGACTCAACATCAAGAAAACCAAGATAATGGCAACAGGCCCTATCAGTCCCTGGAAAGTAAATGGGGAAGGAGTAGAAGCAGTGACAGATTTTACTTTCTTAGGATTCAAGATCACTGCAGATGGTGATTGCAGCCATGAAATAAAAAGGCTGATGCTTGGGAGACAAGCTATGAAAAACCTAGGAAACAGTTAAAAGTAGAAACATCACTTTGCAAACAAAAATTCGCATAGTCAAAGCAATGGTATTACCTGTGGTAATGTATGGTTGTAAGAGCTGGACCATTAGGAAAGCAGAGCGCAGAAGAATAGATGCCTTTGAAATGCTGTGTTGGATGAGAGTTTTGAGAGTTCCCTAAATAGCAAGGAGAACAAATAAGTCGATCCTAAAAGAAATCAACTCTGACTGCTCCTTAGAAGGTCAAATAGTAAATATAAAGCTAAAGTACTTTGGACACCAAATGAGAAGAGAGGATTCACTTGAGAAAGCCTTGATGCTGGGAAAGGTGGAGGGCAAAAGAAGAAGGGGCGGCAAAAAATGAGATAACTAGATGATATTGTAGATGCAATGGGCACAGAGCTGGGCGGGCTGAGGAAGATGGTGGAGAACAGAGGTGCCTGGTGTGCAATGATCCATAAGATCGCAAAGGGTCGGAATTGATTGTGCGACTGAACAGCAACAAATTTAGAAATGGTGTCCACAGTGCCCTAGTGGTTGAAACACTGAGCTTGACAACTGGAAGGTTGGGAAGTCAGCAGTTAGAGACCCGATGCTTCATGAAGAAGTGAGCCCTCATCATCTCCCCCAGCTCCTGTAAACCTAGCAGATCAAAAGCAAGAAACTGCAAGTAGATAAATAGGTATCACTTTGGTGGGAAAGGTAACAGCATCCCATGTACTTTGCATGAAGTCATGACTGCCACATGAGCACAGAAATGTCTGCAGGTGCAGACAGCACTGGTTCTTTGGTTGTAAAACAGAGATGAGCACCACCCTTTAGAGTCAGAAATGACTGGCTTTCGTGCAAGGAAGACCTTTACCTATTTTAGAAACAATATAAACAGACTTCTAGTCATTTGGTATGTTCATTAACTGAGAGTAGGAAACCCTTGGTGATTGAGATAACCCAAACATTGCTCAGTAACCTACCTTTTGATGGAATTCTCTAGGCAAACATTGAGGAATGCTAGTAGATATTGGAACCAATTTTGCTCTTCTTGGTGCCTGCATTGCCAAGCACTGAAATTAAGCAACAAATTGTACCAGCAAAACGTTGTGGCAGGTAAAAGAGAGCCTTTTTAAAGCTTAAGATTCTTGAACTACACTACAATAGTTTGGCATCAATATTTCAGCCAATTAGATGCAGAAAAATATTTATAGATACGTGTGTGCACATGCACGTACATATACACTACTCATATTTCTGACAACTTTGATTTTAGAACAGCTTTGGACTGCTTTTTCAGTACTATACAATTGTTCTGTTTCCATCTATTCATTCTGGAGGGCCAATTGACTTCTCACAACAGAGAAAAATATGTTTTTTGAATTTGAGATCTAGTCCTGCAAAGTCATGAGCCTTTAACAAATGACCATTGCTCAGCCAGTGTACAACATTCCTATTCACCAGCATGCTAGAGCCAGTGATGCACATCTGCAAAATAATCCATTTTACCTTCTATCTTTGCTTCCACCACACTCAATAGTCATCTAGCACAGTTACCCTCCTTGAGGAATTTCCAAGTCCCCTATTAAAGGTTCATTGTTATAAAGCTGCTTGGGGTGGGGAGGGGGAGATTCCTTTGAAATGTAGATCTCCCAGCCCTAGTCTAATGATATTGCCCCTTTTTACCTGGATGTTGTTATTTTGGGGACTTACAAGCAGGCACTCGGAGAACTGAGTACTGTATATTATTTATATGCATGGTAGCAATGAGGTGTTTCTGCAGTTGCTAAGAGCAACAGAGCTAGTCTCTTAAATTTATATGTAGGAGTTAATCAGAATTGTCAATACACAGTCTGATTTTATGGTTTTGTTCTTTAAAGGGATGATGCTAATCCTAAAATCCTAAATTGAATGACAGAATCCATTTGTGGCCTTTGACAGTGGAGCTGGTAGAGGTCTCATTGTATTCCATTTACACATCCCTGCAGATTCCCCGTGTTTCATTATTTTATTTTATCCTTGTCCAATTTGAAAACCTTCTCAAGAGCGCTAAGGAAATACTCCACAACAAGTTTTTGGTGTCACTATGGTCTGCAAGAGACAGTGCGAGAAAGTTGTGACACTTCTGCAAATTTAATGTTGGTCATCAACAATTTACGATATACAGATGATACCACCCTAATGGCAGAAAGTGAGGAGGACCTAAAGAAGCTCCTGTTTAGGTTGAAAGAAGAAAGTGAAAAAGCTGGCTTGAGACTCAATATCAAGAAAACAAAGATAATGGCAACAGGCCCTATCAGTCCCTGGAAAATAGATGGGGAAGAAGTAGAAGCCGTGACAGATTTTACTTTCTTGGGATCAAAACTCACTGCAGATGGGGATTGCAGCCATGAAATAAAAAGGTGACTAATTCTTGGGAGGCAAGCAATGAGAAACCTGGGGAGCATAGTGAAAAGTAGAGACATCACATTGAAAACAAAAATTCGCTTAGTCAAAGCAGTGGTATTCCCTGTGGCAATGTATGGTTGTGAGAGCTGGACCATTAGGAAAGCTGAGCGCAGCAGAATAGACGCCTTTGAGATGTGGTGTTGGAGAAGGGTTTTGAGAGTTTCCTGGACAGCGAGGAGAACAAATAGGTCAATCTTAGAAGAAATCAACCCTGACTGCTCATTAGAAGGTCAAATAATAAAGATGAAGCTAAAGTACTTTGGACATCAGATGAGAAGAGAGGATTCACTTGAGAAAGCCTTGATGCTTGGAAAGGTCGAGGGCAAAAGAGGAAGGGGCCAGCCCAAGATGAGATGGCTAGATGGTATTGTAGAGACAATGGGCACAGAGCTGAGCAAGTTGAGGGGGATGGTGGAGGACAGGAGTGCCTGGTGGACAGTGGTCCATGGGGTCGCAGAGGGTCGGAATTGACTGTGTGACTGAACAACAACAACTAGTTCAATGTTGGTGAACCTTGGCACTCCATGTGTTCTTAGACTTCTATTACCAGAAGCTCAAGTCAGTACTCCTGCTGATCAGGGCTTTTGGAAATTAAAGTTCAAGAACACCTGAAGTGCCAAGGTTCACCATCACTGGTCTAGTTCATTGTTTCCGCATTTAAATAGTTGTTTCTTGAACATTTTGTCTAGGATCAAATCTGGTGATATTAAAAAAATATTTTTCTCAAATATGTGTTCCTTCTTTTAAAAAAAATCCCTAAGAGTTTATTGTGTTTGTTTCAGTTTCATCTCAAGTGCAAGTCTCCTTTTAACCTTAAAATTCTTTTATCTGAAGTTGAATTAAGTTCCCCCCTATTGGGCAGACTGCCATCATTTTCTATCAAGATCATTTTTGTCACTTTTGAGTTACCCTAAGACCTTTTATTTTGACTCCTCTAGTTGTTTCACTGCTTCCCTGAAATTTCACATACAGTACTTTCATAAAAGATTAAAGAAAGGTCTTAAAAGGGCCCAGAAGAATGTGGAAGGGTGGAACAAATCAGCTTGAAACCTCAACAAATGTGTAACTAATTCACATATGAAAATGAATGTTTTGAAAATGCAGAATGAATGGAGCTGTACAATATGATCGTGACTGTTTGCTCTGACATCTACACAAAATCTCAAAAATCATTCTTATTTCCAGTTTGTGCCAGTTTTTCCTTTGTTTATTCACATCTCTGTTGTCCTGTTTCTATAAAAATGCATAATTTTCAGTAGACATTTCTCATTGTAAAATACATATTTACATATGTCATTCTTAAAATGTTTGTTTTTGCACATATTTTATCCTAAAATGGCAGTTCATTTTGCTTTTTGATTCAAAATTTGCATTTTAATATGCATGTTGATTCTGCATCAAAATTTCAGCAAGTGTGAGAAATATAAAGTCACTGTGTTTGAAAATGCATATTTGTCCAGGAAGTACAGATCATGTCAATTCATTTAAATATAGAAAAAATGAAATACCCAAACATCCCTAAATTGAACTCATATTTAACATTCAGCCACCACCAGCTTTTAGCTGATATAATAAATCAATTTACATGATGACTAGAACATAATATGTTTTCAATATCTGACAATGTCATTTCTTCTTATTGATCTCATAGCAATGTCAATCATCCTAAAATTGGCATGTTTATGTTTAGCACATATATACATGTTTGCATGTGTATGCTACTCATCTTTCAAGCTGGCTTAAAGGTTTAGCTACCAAAGCAGAAAGTGTCAATCATCACTAATGGGATCTATATATATAATGTTCATGTAAATCATACATAGCACCTATGATTTCTCAGTTGTCCTAATGGATAGATAGGGCAGGAGAAGACACAACAGAATGTATATAATTATAACAGTGGCTACTATAACAATTGCTACAACTTATTCCTTCTCATTCCAGTTGCTATGGAACATGAGCAAGAGGCTGTCATACTGTTTATGTTCTGCTTACAGACATTGGGATGACTGCTGGAGAAAGGGGATGGTGGACTGAATTTGCTTCTAGTCTGATGCAGGATAGTTTTTCTTATGGTCTTAAAATTCTTAGGGAATATCTGCACTATAGAGCTATAGCAGTTTAATGCCACTTTAACTGTTATGGTAGTAACTATGGGATCTTAGGATCTGTAGTCTGGTAAAATATTTAAAATCTGGCTGGATAGCTCAGGGGTTTAGATATCTGGCTATGGAGCCAGAAGTTAGCAGTTTGATTCCTCACTGTGCTTCTCTTTAGAAGAACCAGTCTGTGTAGTCATGGGCAAGCTCCACAGTGCCAGCGCACATTCACAGCCCAGAAGCAGGGAATAGTAAACAACTTCTATGTATTCCCTATCTAAATATACCTGGAAAGGATCACCATGAATCAGAAAAGACTTGATAGCACACAATGATTAAAATTATTTAAGAATTATCTGCTGTAGTTCAACAGTGTGGACTAAAGTTCTCTAGTAGCAAAATGTAACTTAATTAGTTATGTGTTATTAAGTCAAAACTAACTTATAACAACCCTAATAGAGCTTTCAAAGTAAGTGAGATATTTAAGGAGTGTTTTTACCAGTTCCACTCACAGTGAGCTACCATGGCTAATTGAGGATTCACACCTTAGTCTCCAGAGTCCTAGTCTATCACTCTATCCATTAAGATAAGATAGACAAAATGAAATCCCCAGACATCCTTAAATTGAACATGTTTAACATGCCATCAGCAGCTTTTTAATTAACATAATAAAGGGATTGAACATCACTCTATCCACTCACTCTACCCATGATAAGGAGAGAAGTAGCAGGGATGCGGAGAGAACTAAGCAAGAGAGTGACCCTTGACATCCTCTGAATGGATATGAGCCTCAAGGCTGCCAGCTCAGATCTATGAAGAAACTTTACGGCAAGAACAAACATTTGTGAGGGTACACAAAAGCAAAATCAAATTAGAAGATGGAGGAAGCTCACTGGACAAGGAACAACATTAAAGGAAGATATACAGTGTTGGGCAGTGCAGCAACAGGTTTGCACCCCCCTGGGAGGGAGAGTAGCAACATTGAGTGGTCTCTGGACAGGGGGGTGGCAAAATTGGATGGCCATGCCCACCTCCCTGCAAGTGGTTCAAGGTCTCCCTTGCTCAAAAGCCAGTCATATTCAACTCTAGGGTTTAGCGCTCATCTCCATTTACAGCCAAAGAGCCAGTGCTGCCTGTGTTTGCAGATGTATACATGGTCATATGGCAGGCATGACCAGATTGCCCATGACATAGGCTCTGCCCACAATGTAGGCTCTGCCCATGACATAGGCTCTGCCTATGGTGTGGTAGCAATTTTTTTTGCTGCCCACCACTGAGGATATAGCTAAGGAACTTAACCTCCCCTATATCACTTGGAGGATACTGAATAGGTTGAGGGATGGAGTGCCTAAATGTAAGACTAACATGCTCAAGTGGGGGCTGCTGGCAGATAACACCATGGCATTGAATATGGAGAAATACAGAATCAGTTCATTTGCTGGTCTGCCAATTATTACCGGAATTATATACCAATAAGTATTTAATTTCAGCCAACAACAAAGCCAGGAAGGTGGTTTCATTTTGGCAGTTTAAAGTTTGATCTGGACACGGAAGAGGAAGAAGACTCTATCCACTACACCACACCGAGAAAATGTTTTGTTAAACTACAAATCACATAATTTCTGAGACTGGAGACATAGCAACAAAAATGGTATCAGAACACTATACCCAATATGTAGGTATGTTATGGGCTTTATGATTATGAAAAACACTGTTCTGATTTGCTATTGCTACTCTTGTTGATATCCCAACAAAATTTTTTTTGTTAATTTCCCCCCATGCTGCTAACAGCTATTTTTCCTATAGTAGCTGCTATTTTTCCTACAGTTGTCTGCAATGTTGAACGTCTTGACCATTCTTTACAATTTTTTTTACAATAAAATTTAATATGCAAAGCACCTTATTTTTTTGTATGTGGTAGAAGTCTCAAAGAAATGTCCAGCTACAAATGGTTTCAGAGAATATTTAGAAGGAAATCCAGTGTAAGCACTACTGAACAGTATGGAGTTTTGTGGTGAAGACTTTGCCTGCCCTTAGAATTGTGTATTAAATCATTCTCCCTGTTTGTGAAGAAATAATGTTAAGACAATATTGGGTTCAATCCTTTTCTCACACTTCACCCCGATGCAGTATTAAAATGCACATGATTTAAAGTTATTCCTCTGATTTATTCTTAGAATGAAGGGCTAATGATTCATAAAAATGGATGTTATTACTTTTGGTACAGTAGATATATTTGCTATAAGAATTTCTTTTAAGTATAAAACAGTAATACACTATTTATTCTCCTTTTCACCACTGAAACATTCCATTAAACTAGCTGAAGTTCTTTGAACTAATTTGAATTGAGTATTTTTATCCTAGTAAAGTTCATTAAATCTCTTAATGTGTCAGCAGCAAGTAGTGTAAATCAGCCTAAAATTAATGCAAAAAGCTTTAAATTGCTCATCCTCTTAAAAATGGTTTAAAATGTGCTTATGCACAATAAATATATTGGCAATGTAAAGTATTCTTATTCAAATAAGTGATTTACAAAATTTCAGTACAGAGTTTTCATTTCATAGAGGTGCTTTAGAAAGAGATGAGCATTTGCATTTCACAGAGATTTGCCACTTTACCTTATTTATTTTAATTTGTGGGTAATTCAAAATAAGAAAACATCTTCTACTTATATATTGTAGATGTTTTAGCACAGGCAAAGAAAATGATATCTGAGAAATAGAAATAGGAATTACATGTATATACCACCCCACAGAGCTCTTTTTAAGTACTCAAAGTATCAGAGGTAGGAATATTTTGACAAGGAAATGAATGCCATTCTTTGCTTAATTCCAGTAATCTTCATTTCACAGTTTCTAGTGGCATCACAACATTTGCCCTGTCCTCAGTATTTTGAGTAACGAAACAAAATAATGCATAGCGCTGGATAAGAGTGTAAGAAAAGGACAATCTTGTCCAATATCCTGTTTTGTGCTATGGCCAACCCAGATGGCTCCGAGAGCAGAACAGGAACATCTTTCTACTGTTTGTTGAAAATTGATATTCACAGGGCATTATTCCTGTGGAATGTTTATTTCTGCCAACTTCATCATGTGCTGTCAAGTCAGAACTGACTTATTATGACTCTAATAGGGTTTTCAAGGTAACCGAGATACTTAAGGAATGGGTTAACCAGTTTCACTCCCACATTGAGTTTCCATTACCAAGTGGAGATTCAGACCCATTTTCCAGAGTCCTAGTCTCTCACTATATCATATTGGGTACCCTGGCCTATTGTGTCAAACAGCGTGCTTTCAAGAAATTTCTGCCATCTGAACAATCAATGAGGGGATGGAAAGGATTAATACTCAGAGCCCTGCATCAGCCCTTTCAGGTTCTTCATCATGTTAAACAATCTTCTGGACTGCAAGTGACCATTCTTTGTAAATGTAGAATTTTGCTTGTGAGACCTAATTTAGTAAAAATCAAGAGCCCTTATGGTGCAGTGCTTTGACTGCTATATTGCAGCCAAACTGCTGATGTTGCAAGTTTGATTTTGACAGGGATCAAGGTTGACTCAGCCTTCCATCCTTCTAAGGTCAGTAATATGAGTACCCAGCATGTTGTAGGCAAAATGCTAATTACCTTTTGAACCACCCAGAGAATGCACTAAGTGCTATGGAGCAGTATATAAGTGTAATTGCTATTTCTCAAAACTCCTAGGACTGTACTTGCAATTGGAATAGGATTATGAATACTTTACATAATGAGAACATTGGGACCTCAGTATCTCCTCCTCTCAGTAATTTCATGGGAAGTAGAACTAATCTAACCAAGCATTTAAAACAGAGGTGGGCAACATGCAATCTGCATGCAACGGTGAGTGTCTCTTCAACACCCTACTCCCCACCCCAAAAATGTAGATAGAATTGCAGAGGACAATGCTGACATGTTTTTGGGGCTTCATCTGTTTTAAGAAAAGGTGGGGGCTCAAATTCAACCCCTGGGTTTAAAATAGATTAAGGGACAAAATTATGTACACTTGAGGGCAAAAGAAGAAGAGGGTGGCAGAGAATGAGATGGATAGATAGCATTGTTGACGCAATGGGCACAAAGCTGGGTGGGCTGAGGAGGATGGTGAAGGATGGGGTGCCTGGCATACAGTGCTCCATGGGGTTGTGAAGTGTTGGAATCAACTGTGTGACTGAACAACAAGAAGAAGAAGACTCTGATATTTTTTAAGGGTGTTAAGCAAATCAGAAGAAGGCCTCCAGGATCCTGGGTCTCTAGAAGTAACTATCCAATGTTTAAAGGAAGGCTTCCATGCATTTGAAGACCTGTTCTTTTGACAGAAATCCTATAGCTTGTAGTAGGTCAGTGTAAAATAAATTCATTGAATTAGTCAGGATTTGATGAATCAACTCCTGTCTACATTCCACTGATTCAAATGGGCCTACTCTAGTTATGGCTTACTTTAGTGTAGTAAATTACAACTAGAGTAGTATTTAGAGGAAATGACTCACCAAATCCTCATTGATTCAATGAGCATACTGTAGTTGTGACTTACTATATTAAGCAAAAGATTTCAGCCACTGGTTCCTTTATTTGGCTTCAGTCCAATTGCCATTTAACCCCCTTGGTCCTATTATATGTATCCTTATCTTATGCTTAGGTACTCAGTTTGATTACAGGACTCTTTAAGGAGACATTTTCTTGAACTGAGCTATGATTCTTCCAGATTCTGCTCTCTGTGGTGCCTACACTTCATAATCTGTTTCTAGAATTATCATTCACTCTGAATCAATTCCCCATCAAGAGCCTTCCACTGTCCTTGTTTTACCCTGTAGCAGGTGCTGCCCAGCTAGAGCTGTACTCCTTCTGAAGTACCTCTTGGTGCATGAAAGGAACTTAAATTAAGGTTTTGATGTCCAACCATGCTTGGAGCTTAGTAAACTATGTGGGCTGCTTGGAAGAGAGGTCTGTGTATAGCTAAAATATTGAGATTCCCCACTCTTATGAGCTAGAACAACTAGGAAGACCACATTTTAAAAGTGGGGAGAAACAGAAGAAATAAAGGCTTTAAACACCATGAGTTTTAATCAACTGTAACATAAACCAAACAGTGCTATTAAATGACAGTCTGCCGATTAATATCACGGCAAACTTATTCAATACGACAGCGTTACCAGCAACGTTGTACACATCAGAAACATTGGGCAATGACAAAATCAGAGGGAGAAAAACTGGCAGTAACCCAAAGAGCAATGGAAAGATGGATGTGTGGAGTAACAATCATGGATAAGTTCAGCAATAAGGAATTATGCCAAAGAACCGGACCGCGTGATGTGGTCAATGAACTATATGTGGCAAAAAGAAGATGGACAGGCCATATCACCCACCTAAAGGATAACAGATGGACCTGTTGGCTAACAGACCTCAAAAACAATGTGATGAGCCAACGGTACAGCTGTTCGGCCAGAGATGGAACTAGAAGGCAAGATATAGAACATTTTGGAGCCCAGATGATTTGCACTTAAATAGATAAGCCATGCTAAATCGATATTGGATATTGGAAACAAGGTAAGAACTAAGAAATTTTGCTATGGCATTACTTTGTCCCTAGCCTGGCCTCTCCTTCCATCTCCTGAGCCAATCCCGGCCCTTGCATTCAGCTCCAAGAATTAGCAGACCAAAATGTACTATATTTCCTGCTTTTATTTTCCTGATTTCTTTTTTCTGTCTTTGTATGTATGCCCAATATATCTTTAATCAGTTACAAGTGTATTTTAGCCTCACTTGAGAGGTCTTGTCAACTAGTTTTGTGATAAGGATTAAAGCAAAAGATTGAAAAGTACCCCAATATTGTATGTTTTTTTTCCTGTTTACTCAGAACTTCTAGGAGTTTCAGCCATCTATGTGGCCTTCAAATTTCCCCCACCCTTTTTACCCCTTCTCTTGATATATTGTCCAGTTTTTCTTTGTCACTTAGGCCATCTGTATGTCACTTTCAACAGCTGTTAAACTCTCATTTAAAAAAAAACCCACCCCACCCCATCAATCCTGGGCTCTCTTCCCTGGCTTCCTAATTAGAAAAAAGGATGGACGGACACAGATAAATAGCATTCATCTCATTCAATGCCAATGATGTGATCTTACAATTAAATGAATTTATTTGATGCTATTCCCATTGAATCTCTCCAACCACCAAACTCATGTCTCTAGAATAACTGCAGCTCTTATAAATGGGTCTCTTTCCTTGGCTCTTCTTTGCAACAGAAGCTTAATTATCAACTGTATGAGTAAAATCATCACCTTGGTGTCCATAAATTTCTCATTCACCAGTCTCTGTGCCCCCCAAAGTATGATACCCTGACTTTTCTATTAAAAATCAAGATCCCAGCTAGGTAATTTGCTTAGTCCATCATAAGATGCAGAGAACCATGAAAAGCTGAAATATATCTGATTGTCCTACCAGTGGTTTGTCTCACCTTGCAGGTAAGCCTGTTTTTGTTTGATAGGCCAATTGGAAAATGAAATTTATTCTCAAGTCTGATTAGCTGTCTCTGGCATTATGAAACCCGGCACTGCAAACATACAATACTTAAAGAGGACATCTTTGTCATGTTGTACACCAGGGGTGCCCAAACGTTTTGGGCCATGGGCTGATCATGTGGTTCAGGGAGCCAGTCACTAAGGCCCAGGGGCCAGTGCGGCCCCCAACGCCAATTCATCTGACCCATGAAGCCCTCGTCGCACCTGGAAGTGGAAGTAAAACGTGCCCGTACAGGCGTGTTTTACTTCCGGTTCCAGGAGCAATGAGGGCTTTGTGGGCCGGATGAATTGGCGTTGGGGGGCTGCACCCAGCCCCCGGGCCTTAGTTTGGGCACCACTGTTATACACAGTGCCAGGTCAGAAAAGGAGAAAGGTCTTGATGGCATGGAGGCATTACAGTTGAACAAAAACCAAGCAGAACTCTTTCTCATGTGTAGCGCCTACATTTTATTCATCAGATCTCATGCTGGAACTGTAAACAAAGCAATAACTGGGAGTGGGCAGGGCTAAGAGCTCTCTAACTATAGTCACAGTTCTAGTATATATAACATGAATGGGGCTATTGTTCTTTGGCAGAATTGCAAGCCTGAAGGGGAAACATTGTGATAGCAGGAACTATGTATTTCTCATAACATGTGATATTTTTTGGCTTTGTTTTCACTTGCTGTTGCCTCAGGATCCATCAACAGAAGCCTGGTATATTTTGAAAAACAAACAAAAAATTCTGAACCAGATTCCATTTGGAGTGGAATTAAATTGAATACCAGAATTACTAAAATCAATTTAATTCCACTCTAAATGCACTCTTTTTTATATACCTCTGCCCCAGCTTTCTTCTCTAAGCCAGGGGTCACCACCTTTTTAAGTCAGAGGCCAGGTCACGCTCCCTCAGACAGTTGAGGGGCCAGACTTGTGGTCCCCCACTGTTTACAGCTGCTGTAAACATGTCCATGGCTGTTGTAAACACATTTACAGCTGCTGTACGGCAGCAGCTGGAGTGAGCGAGGGCCAGATTATTTGGTGCCATGGGCCAGGCTTGGCCCACAAACTGTAGGTTGCCTACCCCTGATCTAAGCAGTAAAGAGTACAAAATCATACTGCCATTGTAAACAAGAGTGGGGTACACAGAAAGAGTCTCCTCAAAGATTGTGGTATTTTTGAACCACAATTGGGCTTACCCTGGGCAATGGCCAGCTAATCTTTCTCACACTGGGTCAGGCAAAAGGAACTGTGGAAATGAATTCACCAAAAGGCCAGCCAGGCCTGCCAGCCGCCAGGCCTTTTTAAGAACTGTGGTAGTATGTCAATATAGGTAAAGGTATTAAATACACATTAAAATACACACAGACACACCACATCCAAAGGTGAGTCACTTACCCTAGGGAGCACGCTATAGGGAGCTTCAGGCTAGCAGCTTCTCTTCCTCCTCCCCACTTGGGAGGACAGGAAGGTGCCCATGCATACGCGCCAAGTACTGTAGGTATGCATGCACACCAAGTGCTTGGCGCGCATGCGCAGTGGGGGAACCAGTGAAAAGGTAAGCCCCGAAGGTGGTTCCCCCAAAAAAGCTGCTACCGGTTCTCCGGGACCCTGGGAAAAGTTACTACCAGTTCTGGTGAACTTGTGTGAACCTGTTACATCCCATCACTGGGCACTAGGTGGTGACCTTTAATCCAGCTGAATTGATTTCTCCTGTTTTATCTGCTTTTCCTACAGGCAGCTACCTTATATCACTGTAACACAAGGTTTTGTGGTGTTATATTGGAATATCTGTGGCAGTACTCCAGTTTTACAAGCTGGCATGGAAAATTGCAGGATTAGACTATAAAATGCATAACATTCTCTATTACTTCTTGGCTTGCCTGAAGTTTTCCAGATAGTTTGAATATATGTCAGGTCACAGAGAGAAGACATCCAACCTGAAAGATATCCTCCACCATTCTTTGTGATATTGCAAGAAATGCTTCCGCATTTCCAACCACATGCTGTTTCTTGACAACTGCAAAAATATCCATCAAATGAACAATTTGGTTGCTTCTGTGGTCAAGTGACTAGCACTACAAAAATCATATTTTAAACAAATATGAAAGTTGTGAATAAACTGAACAAGCAAATTAAAATAAATTACCTTTTCCCCAGAATATTCATTGCACTGAATAATCTCAGAGTCACTTTAAGATGAATGATGATAACAACACAAATGCTACTTCTAAACAGAAGTTTAATCCTAATAATTGAAATTGCATATTGCCTCTTAAGGTGGATTTCCCTAAAGATACCTTTTATAATAAAAACAGGGGGGAAAGTTTGCTGGAATGCTGAAAAGTCTCATATTCCCCAGTCAAAAACAAAACAAAACAGAAAAAAGCACCATGTATGTTAAATGAAAACTGTAATGGATGAAGTCCACTTCTTCAGAGATTTATTTACTTCGATTTGTATCCCGCTCTCCTCGGTAGCAACCGACTCAGAGCGGCTCACAAAGTCCCCTAATATCACTATTAAAGTGCAAACAAAAATACAATAGCATACAATATGACAAAACAGTAAAGTACAGTAAATATCATACAGTGGGTCAGTACACATTACACATCAATAGACATTACAATACAATCAAAATACCACGGCATGTAGTGCAACAGAGCAAGAAGGTTAAATAAATATCATACAGTAGAACAATACACATAATAGTAGAAAACATTATAATGCAAAAACGTCCCAATGTAAACATTTTCAAATTATATAATCTGCTGTACTATAACATTGAAGTCAGTTATGTTATTGCTATTATTTTCAGTGAACTCTGAATAGTAACATCACATTCACATTTTTGAAGAAACGTTAAGGCGGGGTATCTTTGGCCTTCTAGCTACAACTATATTGCAGCATCCATTAGCCAGGTTACCCCGTGGTGAGCTCTCTTTAGAAGTACAGAGCAACAACATCTTGAGGAGGGCCAGTTGCTCCAGTATGAGAAGGCAGAAGCATATGAGAGTGAGTGTGCCTCCCACAGACCACTTGAGCAGAATTGGGGCAAGAAAGTCTGATGGAGGATGAAGCACCCTGGGAACAAGCCTTCCAGAACAGTCTGACCCACCTGTAGCCATTTAATCAATGGTAGCTGAGCAAAACCAGGGAGATACGTATAAAATAACATCCAAAGCAGGGGTGGAGGGTTCTTGACATGAGTTAGAGAGGAATGTGGGATACACAAAAAGAGCCTACTCAAAGATTGAGGCATTTTTGAACCTCAGTTGGGCATACCCCAAGCAATGGCCACACTAGGGTGGGCCCAAAGGAACTGCAGAATGAACTCACCAAAAAGTGGCTTCGTTACGGCAGTTTCATATCTGGCCTAGACATGGAAGAAGAAGAAGAGAAATACAACAACTTCCAGGTGTCAAGTTCATCGTCTTAAACACAAAGCCACTGCAGTCCTCATTTCAGTCTAACCAGATATTATTAATGAGATTTCAAAGTTGCTGTCCTGGAGAAGCAGGTCAAGAAAGTAGATAGCTGAGATAAAATATATGCATATGCTAGATATCCAGCTCAATGGATTAAATATTAGTCAAGAGTTTTAACGCTATTACCAAACGTAAAATGCTACATTATTTTCTACTGTTATTTTCTATAGCCCAGGTACCTTCCCAAGTAAACACTGCCACTCTTGCAGAACAATCTCCAAAGGTAAATTCAAGAATTCTCAACTCATTGCCAAATATACAATGCCAAAATGATTTTCTGTTTCTGCTATTGTTATCTATAGGCATTACTTTACCTACTAACCATTGTCACTTTTTACAGAATGCTTGAAAGGAAAAGACCTTATATCAAACAGGGATCTTAAGTCACTACCAGATATGAAATGTCACATTGACTCACACAATTTTCAACTTGTGTCTACTAATCATTGTCTCTTTATCTTGAGGTCATGTACAAATGATTGCCATGCAATCTCACTCTAATGTCTGAAGAAGTAGACTTAATCCATGAAAGCTCACATTAAAATATAGCAGTTAATTTAGAAGGTGCCACATCATTTTTTTTCTTTTTTCTTTTGTTTCTTGTCTGATATGTGTGCACAGACAAACACGGCTGCAACTTAACAATTTTATTCTGTTACTTTATAGTTTTAAGTTACTTGTTACTGAAGAAGCCACTGCCAAGACTCCCTGAGACTACTTCATTTTCACTCTGAAAAGTGAGTTCTTCCACCGAATGAACAGAGTATGGGCATATATTTTGAAGAGCAGTGGGAAACCCACCAACAAATGCTGCAGCACTGGACTCAGATGATACACAACGGTTCTATAATTTTCAAAGTTGTTGATATTGTCACTTAGAAATCCCAAAGTTGCTAGTATTAAAGATAGAACAGAAAAAGCAAGGTGAAGAAAAGAGAAATTGTGGGATCCATACACTTCAGGCAGTGAAATGTTTTGTGATGGAGCAATGTTAGCTACAACTCCCTCTGCTCCCAGTCATTTTATATATGCTATGGAGAAAGTTCCATTACCATGTTCTCATTCTTGTGATGATAGTGTTCTGATAATATTAATGTATCTTTCTCTATCTGACTTATCCATCCATTACATATAGTTGTACCTGTACTTCAAAATAAGCAGATATGTTTGTATGTGCAAAGTTACATATATTCAACAATCTGAGTGTCAGAAGTGTTCTTGTGCAACATACTTCTCAGACCTAGTGTTGGGCCAGTACAAATTCCATGCTACTGTAGCATCATGCTTCAAACAGTTCAGTTGTGAATCAAAGATACATCAACTAAATTGATGACACATGGTCTCTTCCACTGGCAGTTACCTCTTCTACCAGCTAGTCTAAGAATTCTGATGGCAGAACTCAGCTAGTTAAAAATTTATTGGCATTTCCTTCCCATGCTCCATCAACATCACAAAGAAAACTGAGAGTACAAGATTTTAAAACACAGTATTCTTTCCAAATACTGCAATTTCCTCTTTTTGGTGCATTATTGTAGGATAATGCAACTTTCCTTTTTTAAAAAATTTACTGTGTCGTACTACTTAAATAAAAACTTAAAAGTAATCTCCTGGCAGAACAGCAGGGGGGAAACCAGGGAAATGGATGAAATAGGAAGGAGTGGCGTTGATTCAGAACTACACTTTTTATATTTACAGTATTTTTGTTTAATTTATAGGCCACCTTTCTCCTTGTGGGGGACTTTTTTAAAGTTAAAAACACAGCATTTTTTTACAGTTAAAAAGAAACAAAACTGCCTAATAAATAAAATGTGTTAAATAATTAAAACATTTAAAACTTTAAAAACAACCAAAATATTAAAACAGAGAACAAACTTATGTAAAAAAAAAAAAAGCAACCTAGCACCCAGGGACTCATTTATAATTATTAAAAGCCTGCCTAAAGAGATGGGTCTTCAACTGGAGCTGGCACATAAAAAGGCCCTCTCTCATGTCCCCACCAAGGTTGCTTTCATTGGCAATGGGACTGAGTGGAGGACATCTTCTGAAGATCTTAAGAGCTGAATAGAGTCATGTGGGAAGATACAAAAATTTGTCCAGGCAAGGAACGCATACACAATCCAAGCACAAAGTTAGGCCAGGGTAATAATTCCCAGTATCCCTAAACTCTGAGGAGGTTGGATTCAGATGGCATAGTATCAATCCAGAAATGTACTCTAAGTGCAAAAACACATAATATTTTTTACTGCAGGGTCATATTTTTCTAGTAGAAACCTGTTTACTGATTCAGACTAAAATGAATTTTTTAAAGCAAAGTTCTAAGGAGCATTTTGTACAACTATTCTATTCCTTCACTTTCTTTGTTGTTACTCTTTGTAATGTGCTTTGTTGTTACTCTGCAAATATTTGTGAAATGTATGAACAATGAACATGTAATAATAAATGGCCACCAAATGTAAAATTACAGTAATAATTCCTGCGATGTTAGCACAGGAATATAGAATCAAAATTGAAAAGAGCATATCCTGCTTGTGATGTAAGAAAATACCTTCAACAAAGAGAGTCTTAAAATATTTAATATTTCAAGGGAGTGTTCTTTAGATTATAAAATATCAGCCACTAAAAATGTCTTTACCAAAGTACTTTTGTGACGTGACAAAATTTATCTTGTATTCCCAAAGAAGATTTCCTTAGAACAAAAGATTTTCTTGGCATTATCTTTCATTGTTTTTCTATAGCATTCACCTCCTCATCATAAACTTTATGTCAGGATGTCCTCAGCCAAATCTTGTCAAAGCCTTCCGAATCTTTCTGTTCTTTTCAAGGGGCAGTTACAGCTAGTGTTATCTGTGACTACCAGTCCAATAATCTAGACATTGAAGAAATAAATGCCACATAACATAAAATATAGGTATTTTTTAGGGCGAGATAGCAGCAAATGGCAAAACAGGCCATATATTGAGGTATGTAAATATGGTGTATTTCTAGTGAAAAGGCAAGTATTTTAAGGTATTATATTAGGCAATGTCTCTGCACTGTTTCACAGTGATAAGGTTTTTAAATCACCTTTTAAGCCTTCCTTTTCTCTTGTGACAGCAGTATTGCTGCAGTTCTGGAACTAAATTAAAAGCAAATGTGTTTCAAAAGCAGGCCCATTCCACCTTCTCCTAATACTTAAGCAACCTCCCTAGGCAGCACTTGGGAGGGGATGTGTTCCCTCACCACCAGATAAGAAGCTCTTCTCCCACCCATTGCCTATTACTGGTCTCCTGTGTAAGCCTGAATCATACCGTGAGGACTGAAATAAAACTGCAGTCTTAAACATCCTTACCTGAAGTTAACTCCATCATAGTGAGGAAACTCAAAACTTGGCACCAAAGCTTGCCATCTGGGCTTCCTCAGAGGCTCATGACCTCTTTCCCATCAATACCATCGTTTGATGCCTCCTCATTTTTAACACAGGGTTTCTCCACTCTTAAAAGTTCAAGGATGTGTCCTATGGCTTTGATACTGGCAATCAAGAACTTTAAACTACATTTTCCTCAGAAGAGAATTTGAAGTTCACTGGAGTCCCTGCTGTAATGAAATTGAAATGGAGCCTTGATTTTGTAATTTAAAATGGATTCTTTTAGTACACTTTCCTTCCTTAGAGGTGGGTGAATTCCTGAAGAAATCAGAGGGTTGGAATTTAGCTTTGGAAGCACTTTTCCTCTGAAGATAGTCAAAATAATCTGGAAGTAGACAGGAGTAGTACATTAAAAGTAGCCAAGATATATAATTCATCATGGGGGTATGACAATGACAATTTCTATTGTTTTATTGTTAAATTTCACATTATGAGTTTTGAGATAATAAATAAGATATACCCTTTATGTGAAAAAAAAATCCCATAATTTTAAACTGCTATTTGTTAAATGCTTTCTTTGAGGCTATATTTCTATTTTGTTTTTAATACATAAAATTATGTGGTAGTAATGCGTAACAGGGGACTGCAGTGGCTTAGTGGTTAAGACACTGAACTTGAAGGTTGGAGTTTGAGACCTGAGTACTGCATGACAGAGCTGTCCCAGCTCCTGCTAACCTAGCAGTTCAAAAGCAAGAAATTGCAAGTAAATAGGGACCACTTCAGTGGGAAAATAAAGTGTTCCGTGCACTCCAGTGTCTAGTTATGCCTGCCACATGTCCACAGAAATGTCTGCAAACACAGACAGCGCTGGCTCTTTGACTATAAACAGAGATGAGCACTGAACCCTAGAGTCAGATACAACTTGCTTTTGAGCAAGGGTAACCTAATGCGTAACAGTCTCCACCCCCTCCCTAATTGTGACTACTGTTGGCACTAGCATATAAAAAAGCTTGCAAGTAATGTCTAACAATAACCTGTTAAGCAATGTCTAACAATAGCATTTTGGATAATGTTTCAAAGCTCTGGTTTCCACTACTGATCTCAAGTATTGTTCATCCATTCCATTTACACAGAACTAATGAATGTGTAGTTATCAGAAGGAGCACCAGAGCAACATCCTGTTTCCTTCTACTTTTTTCAGCTGATAGAGTTGCCCATTGTATATCATGCGCCTTTGTTATAGAAGGTTTGGTCATACATGGTGGATCATGTCCACAGGTCAGCAGACTTTGCCGAGTACTCTTTGCTTTTTTAGAATTCTGTTTATTTATTTATTTATTCGTATTTCTCCACCGCCCTTCTCACCAAAGTGACTCAGGATGGTTTACAAGTAATTAAAAAAAAATAACACACATGACAATAAAACACAAGCACTACCTAAAAACCTTGTAGCTGTTTGATGATGAGTTGATCTACAGCTTGTTTTTAAGTTATTAATTTTTATTTCTACTTTTGGTGCTTCTGGGTCTGTCGAGAAAGTGCTGCTCAGAAAGAGTGGGTCAAAGCAAGTTCCTTGGAAACATACCTCTTTGATTATTTTTATTTATTTATTTATTTATTTAATTGAATTTATATTCCGCCCTACTCGCACAGGCGACTCAGGGCGGATTACAACCAATCAACAAACATGCAACACACCGTTAGAACTCTAAAAACAATTTAAAACAATTTAAAACAACCTCTGATTCCTTTAAGTAAAGGAGTAAAAGAAGTAAAAGAGTTGATCTCCAACCACCAAAGCAGAGACTGAAATCAAGACATAGCTTCACAACTTCTGCCCCTCTGAACAACCAGCCCCCACAGACCATCTTAGAACTATGGAAGGCAAACAAGGAGCTACCAGATAACTGGGCAGAACCTCATGACTCTCTACCACATGGTCAAGAACAACCATGGCCTGTGTGGAAAGCTTTAAATAGTCTGCATGCAGGGGTAGGAAGATCAAGGGCTAATCTGAGAAAGTGGGGCTTCTCTGTAGATGGTAGCTTGTGTGAATGCAGAGAACAATAAACTATTGCCCATATGATACAATGTATGCTATCCCCCCCCCCCCATGTGCACTGAAGAGGACCTTATGTTGGCAAGAGGAAATGCTGCTGAAGTGGCCAGATATTGAGCAGATGTCATCAAGACCTTTTTAATTCTACTGTATTTTGTTTATAGATCTGTTAATTTTAGCTTTGTATTTTATTATATGTTGGTGGTGCATCTGACATGATTAAAGAAAAAAAGAAAATTTTATTTCTTTAAAAATGAATTATTGTTAGGCAAGGTGTTTTGTTAATGTGTAATCATAATGAGTTTATGAAACTAAAATTGACAAAATATGGCCAAAATCCTTTTGTGGAGTTACACAAAAGGTGTAACTTTTAGAAGCAGATTGTTGTCAGTTAAGAAATCTTCATAGACACGATCTGTTGTGCACTGAGTCATGTGACTTGGTGTGCAACAGATCATGTCTATGGAGATTTCTTAACTGAAAACAATCTGCTTCTAAAAGCTACACTTTTGTGTAGCAGTACAACAGGATTTCAAGTGTCTGTTTTTATGCCAAACAATAAAAAAAAAATTCTGTAGGGTACAGCAAATTCAGTTTAATGGTCAGATGCCTAGCATGGATTAAATGGGGGAAAAGATGAAGAAAAAGGCAAATGAGAGATTAAAACAGTATCTCACTAGAGGGAAACAAAGGGTAAATCTACTATCATTATTTACACACAAGCAATCAGTTTGTCCTTGAAAGGAAAATAATCAAGGGAAAAGGTCAATGATCTTGGTAAAGACACTGAAGAAGAGACATATTACCTAAACTGTTTATAAGGAGGACACAGTAGAACACAATTCATGGCTTTATTTTGCCATACCTTGTGTTATGATGTCACAGAGTGGGGAGAGTTATAGTGTTGATAAAAGGTTTAGGAGAAGCTTCCTGAAATAACACAAGCAATAGCAGAAATATTTATTGGCAATCTAAAACCAGCTGACTGCCAGAAAATAGTGACATTAAAATAAGGAATACTGTAACTCAGATCCAATATTTGATTAAACTTGCAGAAAATGAGATCTTATTGCAAGTGATGTAGCAAAACAAAGAAGCCAAGTTCAGGAAATCCATCGTTCAATGCTCCACAAAGGGTTGCTCACATCCAATGCACCTTGTGTTCCATGTGATTGCCTTTGGAACATTTGGGGTTAGCTAGAAACTTGGAGTCAGTGTCAGGGATTCAAAAGGTGAGTTCATGAGAGCTTCTGTTATATGTACACAGGACCTACATTAAGACACTATCTTTTTTAATGTTCATGACAGAAATATAACTGACTTAGATTTATTGGTTGAATCAGTTGCTGAACAGGAAAATATAATGTGTGAACAGGTGGCAATGTTGCACAGGGTTCTTGTCAAGGGAAGAGCCCAACAACTTATGGGAGCAAACTTGGACCCAATGGTTCCTCAGTCCCCACCCATTGCCCCAGTCTTGTTCAGAGCCATGAATGTAGCTGTCATAAGAAATTTGCCCATCCACTGGTTTCAGTGGGAAGGGATCAAGATATGGGGACTAAAGGGGGGAAAGCCATGTCAAAAATAAGAATAGCTTAAAAATCAACAAACTATTCTGCTAATCCCTGCTGCTCCTTTTCAGATTGCTTTGATAATTAAGAAATTAATCTAACAGAAAAAATGAAGGCAACTGTCCAATAGTTATGCCTACATCTATAGAGAAGGCAATTGGCCAGCTTTTGGCCAGTCTCTGTTGAGATCCAAACCATATTCTGCACTTGAAGCTCTAATTCGATCCAGCAGCATCAAATGAAGATCTGCAAGGTTTGTGGCCGACCACACTGTGTCATCAGCATATCAGATGTTATTCAGATATTCCTCATTAATTTTAATACCCATGAAAAAGTACCCTCTGAATATATATTAAACAGTGTCAGGGACAACACACAGCCTTGCTGCACACCTCTCCAAATTGAACCTGCTCTGTCAGCTGCTCTTCAACTTTGACTTGAGCTGTCTGATTCCAATAAAGGTTTGTGATGATTCTGATATCTTTATCATCTACACCTATTTTCTTCTGCACAATGATCAGCTTCTCATGCTGGCATCTGTTTGAACCATAGATGTCTGTTTTAACCATTTGTTTCATTGCATCCTATCAGAGAACAGGTCCAACAACAAAAGGTCTTTGTTTTTCCCTCTTTTGTCTACACTCATCTTCTAGTTTTTAAACTTCTGATGTTTTTCTCCAAGTTGACTACAAGTAGTCAGCATATCAGATGTTGACTACTTAAGTTGACTACTTAAATCAACTCAATTCAGTTGATTTAAGTAGTCAACTTAAAATATTTCACCTTTATATTGGAATGCCAGAAGTTTGAAAATAACATCAGACAGACACAAAATTACCCCTCAGGATTTTTGTCACTGTAAGTGAAGACTTCTTCAGAGACATGTTTGTTTTATCTGTAGTGCAGAACTGCCTATGCATGATTTTTTAATGGGTAAAACAGTTGGTTGAGATATTTACTTAAAGCTGTATCAGCTGTTCAATTATTTCATATGACAAAAGTAACAAGAACTGTATTTCTAACCATTTTGACATTGTCCACATTGCTGGAAATTCTTTTAAAGACTTTACAATGCTCGTTCCAGTTTTCATTAACCACATGAGAGCTTGTAATTTAAGAAGCGCACAGAATTCCTTGACTAAGCTGATCAGTCATACCTCTGAAAATCCTTACAATGTAGAAAGCTGCCTGTTAAGAGCCTCCATCACTGGCATCACATTTTAAAAAGGGTATATTTTTTGCATCTGGGATATGATTCTTAATACAAACTGCTCCTTTGATGACTATTATGGAGACATTCCATAACATTATTAGTGGATGAGACAAAGTGTGACTCTAAATAAAAATAGTTCTGCTTTCCATTTATTAGAAGGATTACCATGTAAACAATCAGATTCTGGACGTTTCCTTTTTTCAAATCTGCTCCCATTTAAATATTGGCAAGAAAATCAAAGATGTGATTTTAGCTTCCTGTAGTTGTTTGTGACATTCTGTCTGTATTTGAAATCTTTATATCCATGGACACTCTGCAAAGGATCAATCCTCATGACTTGCCAGAGATAGATGTTAGCTACTTGGTTGGAGTGCATGCTTGAATAGATAAACACAACTCAGGAGTTATTGGTTGAAAGCAGTCAAGTATCTATAGAGAGGATGAAGGTTCATATAGAAAACCTATCCCCAAAATCCTTCCCAGGCAAATGCTAACCTGACCTTTACAGAAATGTTCATACCTGTTCAAGTAGCAATTCAGTCCAAACTTCTGAATTGCTACTTGAATGAACCAGTCAAACACTTTTGTATAGAGCTTCTGTAATTGGGATTGCAGGAACTTTGGGGCTCTCAAATGTGGAAGCACTATAAGGCAATCAGCTGAATGATATACGAGCACCAGTATAGATCTTCATATTAAATATTCAAATATCTGAAAATGAGGTGAACAGATATAGGGGAATTACATGAGTCTTTGCCTCTTCTCAGGTTATAACACCTGAACAGATGTTTCCAAGCAATATTGGCTGGCTAGAGTGAAGGTGGCAGAGAGGGGGGAAATAATACTGTCTAGGCCAGGGGAACTGGCTTCATGCTATATTTGCTCCAGATTGGTGGTTTCTTTTTAGAAAATAAAGTCTCAGATGAAGCATATACAGTACTTCTACATATAGTTCCCAATGAGTGTCACAAATTTTCCCACATGAAAACCTATGCAAGATTCATGTCCAGCTTAGTAATAATAATCTTATTTTTTATATAACATTTCACATGCTGTGCAGCATGCTGTGGTTAAGATAGTGGCATCCCTTAGTGACATGTAGAGAGAGATTGCTGAGTTTTGGACTGGCGAATTTCTGATTTCTAATTTAGGCTGTTGCCCTAATCCTGTGCTAGATCTTATTACATTTTTGACTTCTTGTGAAAACTAGGTCTGAATTAGAGCTGTGGCCGCTGTAGTTTAAAAAGATGATTACTGTATTTTTAATTTCTCCCTGTTGAAAAATAGTTTCCTGAGTTTCATTCCTCAGAAATATTATGGTTAAAGTTTACTTTTCCACTGCCATTTTGGGGATATTCACCTTTTACTGGACAAATAAACCAAAAAGGCCACAAGATGGTTAGCTACTTAGGGCTTGTATAGAACTGCTACAAAACTGTATTTGTAAGTCTTAACTAGACTATGCCTATATAATCAATGGGGATTTATTGAGTCAACTCATCTGTAAGTTCCATTGATTCAATGGTCCTACTCTAGTTGCAACCTATTACTGAATTTTAGGCTATGATTTTTTGACAGGTGAGATTTACTTGGCCAGTCCTACCTTGAGCAAGCAAGACAGTGAAGAATACCATCCTTAATAATTTACCTAATAAATCCTGAAAAAGTCATACTAAGAAACTATTTTATAAAGTGACAGCAGTACTACAGCTAGTTTAAAGTAAGTTCAATGACATTATGTCAGCAATTTTATCTTTTAGACAGGTGACTTTCCTGATTTGCAACTACAAGAAAGAATATTTTCAATAATGGAAACATATTTTTCTTTGCTAGTTTTAATGGACCAAGCCTAATGCAAATTTCACCAGGAAAATTATTGCTCACATTTCTCTTTTGATTTACATAGATAAGTAGCAATTCAAACATTCTTTCATCCTATATTGTCATTTGCAGCTCCTTCCCTGAATGAAATTGGTAAACAAAACAGTTAAAATGTAAGCTCTTCAGGACTGTGATAATAAACAGATGTTCTTCCATAATATTTTACCTGCAACTAAAAGTCTGCAATATTTTCTTCCTTTCTGTTCCATCCTTTCAGCCTCTCCTTTTCTCTTTCAACACCACAGATGGTGCATCTCTTCAAAAGTTCACTACAGAATTGCATGCAATTTCACTGCAGTAAAATGAACAATAACACTTTTGCTGATCCAAGGGGGGAAAAAATTGATGTCATTGTTTTTGTCCTCTCCACCCCACCCCACCCCCACCCCGAATAATGAGACAGACACAATTGTCGAAGTTTCATCTAGGGCCACAACTTTATTTACTATTTGACTTAATAAACCACCCCTAACCAACTGCAGATGACTGAGCCTAGATCCAGGGGATGCCACCTACTCTTGCTCTTAGAGGGAGTCCACACTGCTTCTTCCAGCATTAATGAGTGACAACACACTTCTGGCCAGCTCAAATTCCTGGGGTGGCATTGTCTTGCAACGAGCCAGTAAATCATGGGGCCCCAACTGTGTAAGGCTATTGGGTGCCACCCCTGCACCCCCCCATCCCAGTCACAAAATCTCAAGATCCAGGTAACCAGGACATTGGTCACAATTAACCACATCTGCCCATTTCTCTGATGTCATGGTTGTGTATCTGGATGGAAATTATTTGGACTGAGGGAAAGACAAAGAACTGATAATGAAAATACTAAAGGAAGCTTGCACAGTGAAGGGCTGGTTGAACTGCAGTTTGGTTGGCCTGGTCAGATGTGGGGAAATTGAGGATATAATACCTTGCATATAGCGTGAAAAGACAAAGCTTACTAGGAAAGACAATATTCTGGGGAGAGCATTGGAGGTGGGCAGTAGGAAAAGAGGAAGACCAACTAGAAATGGATTTGCTCAGTAAAAGAAGGTTCAGTTGTTAGTTTACAAGGCCTAAGGAGAACTTACTTGAAAAGACAATATTTTTGGGAAGAGTGGTGGGGCAGTAGAAAGACAGAAAGATGTAACATGAGAGATTTAAACTCAATAAACGCCAGCGAGGCTGCCTGTGAGGTCGGACACTCCCTGGGCCGAGCCATCCGGGGAGCAAAGCAAGAACACCTGGGCACCATGGCAACTGATAAAACAACACCAGGGCATTGCTCCCCACCGCCGATGCCAGCAGGGCCGCCTGCGAGGCTGGATGCTGTCTGGGCCGATCCAGCTGGGGAGCAGAGCAAGAACCCCAGCTGCTCTCTCCCTCGGCTAGTTGGGTCGAGAGAAGTTGGACTAGCTGAGTGGCCCTGTTACCCTTTCTGGGGGCCTCCTTTTGGGTCTAGCGACAGGGACAGCTTGACGGTCTCATCTAGGGATGGTTCCTTTTGGAGTCCTTTCCTGGAAGAATGGGTTACAGTTGAGTGGCATGGCTGGAGGACTTTAAAAACACTGCCTGCTGGTCTCTTCTTCGACTGTTCTCAGTCATTTGTGGGATTTAGCAATTGTGATTTTTGCTTAATTTGCTGTTTTTTGTAATTCTTTTTGTAAAGTTGACTGAGATATGGAAACTTTTTTATTGTTACCTGACATTGATGCTTATTGAATCTTTTTGATACTGTAATGATATTGTGATTCTTTGATGTTTTGTGGAACTGATACTGATAATTTATTATGTTTACATGTTGTGTTATGAATTTGTAACTTTATATGTGTTTGTGAACTGCCCTGAGTTGGTTTTACCGAGTAGGGTGGTATATAAATCGAAATATAAATAAATAAATAAAAAGAAGCCACTGCTGTTAGTTTGCAAAACCTAAGACGCTAAAGTGGTTAATGGTAGGTGATTAACTTATATAGTCACCACATGCCAGAAGTGAGTTGATGGCATAAAACATCTTTGGAAGTTGTGAAAGGATCTTCTTGAAGACAAATATTTCAGTTGACTTTGAAAATCTTCAGAATATTGGAAAGAGGAAGAATTTTCTTAAATAAAAATAATCAGGTGAAGCTAACAAGTCTTTTTCAAGAAAGCCTACCTTGTGGCGATAGAGGCAGTGAAACGCCAATATTTCACCACCCTTATTGCCTCTGCGGATAATTGTCCAGCGACCCTGTTTCAGGTGAGTAGATCCCTCCTTGGTAGAGGAGGGGCGGGCCCCAGCTGGCAGGGATCTGATGAGGCTTTTGCTGATTATCTGATAGAGAAAATTGCTCAAATTTGCTCGAAGTTTAATCCCAGCATGAATATTGTAGAGCTGGGGTTGTCTGGAGTGCAGTCTGGCTGTGTTATCTGGGATCAGTTTGATCCAGTTGTCTCTGAGGAAGTGGACAGGCTCCTTGGATCTGTTCATGCCACTGCCTGTGCATTAGATCCATGCCCCGCCTGGTTGATTAAAACTTCCAGAGTAGTGACAGGCGGCTGGGTCGGAGCCATCATAAACTCATTGCTATGGGAGGGGGTTTTCCCAGTGAATTTAAAGCATACTTTGGTGCACCTCCTCCTGAAAAAACCATCACTCGACCCCACAGTGCTTACTAATTACTGGCCTGTGTCCAACCTGCCTTTTTTGGGCAAAGTTTTGGAGAAGGCAGTGGATTATCTGAACCCTTTTCAGTCAGGATTCAGGCCCAGATATGGTACAGAAACTGCATTGGTCGCGCTGGTGGATGATCTCTGGCGAGAACGGGATGGAGGTCATCCATCCATCCTGGCTCTTCTTGATCTCTCAGCAGCGTTCGATACCATTGACCATGGTATCCTTCTGGAAAGGCTCAGAGGACTGGGGATCCAGGAACTGTGTTGTCCTGGATTTCCTCATTTCTGAGGGGCCGGACCCAGTCAATGTGGCTGGAGGACGAGGTGTCCATTCCGAGGCCCCTCTGTTATGGGGTGCCACAGGGCTCGGTACTCTTGCCTCTCCTATTCACCATCTACATGAAACTACTGGATGAGATCATTCGCTCCCACGGGGTGAGGTATCATCAATATGCAGATGATACCCAGTTATATATCTCGGCCCGTGGGAACCCTAGCGATGCAGTGGAAGTCCTTTCCAGGTGCCTGGAGGCTGTCAGGGTTTGGATGGGGGACAACGGGCTTCAACTGAATCCTGGCAAGACTGAGTGGTTGTGGGTAGGCGGCCCTGCATTATCTCGGGAGCTACCATCTTTAGTTCTGAATGGGCGGGTTCTGCCCCAAACAGACCCTGTGCGTAACTTAGGGGTCAAAGAGCAGGTGGCAGGCATGGCCAGGAGGGCTTTTGAACAACTTCGTGTTGTACGCCAGTTACGCCCGCTTCTAGATCAGGACTCCTTGCTCATGATCACACATGCTCTGGTCACCTCCAGACTTGATTATTGTAATGCGCTCTACATGGGGCTGCCCTTGATGACCATTCGGAAGCTTCAACTCAGTGGCGTAGCGTGGGGGGGGCGGGGGGGGCGGATGCCCCGGGCAGCGCCTTTCAGGGGGCGGCAAAATGTCCCCTCCCCACCCTTTTGCTGGCGAGCGCCCCACGTGCGCTTCGCCGCTTGCCACACACCTCCGTCCGCTCACACCTCCGTCCGCTCGCCCGCCCGGCTGGCCGTCGGGGGCTCTCCGCCGCCTGTTGCCCCTGGCAGCGGCTTTCAGGGGGAGGCAAAATGTCCCCTCCCCACCCTTTTGCTGGCGAGGAGGAGAAAAAGGGGTTTTTTTTAGGCGGACAATTCAAGGAGGCTCCTTGAATTGTCCGCCTAAAAAAAACCCCTTTTTCTCCTCCTCGCCAGCAAAAGGGTGGGGAGGGAAGGAGGGGCACGCCCAGTCGCCCGCCCAGCTGGCCGTCGGGGGCTCTCCTGGCGGGCGGCCCGCATGCGCGCGGACGCTGCTCGCCTCCGCCCGCCCAGCCACCCACCCAACTTGCCGTGAGACGGGGCGCTCGTCGGGGGTGGGTGGCGCCGTGGCGGGGAGCCCCTGGGGGCTGGCTGGGCAGGAGGAGGTGGGCAGGAGGAGGTGGGCAGGAGAGCCCCCGACCGACAGCCAGGCGGGCGGCCCCCTCCTTGAATTGTCCGCCTAAAAAAAAACACTTTTTCTCCTCCTCGCCAGCAAAAGGGTGGGGAGGGGACATTTTGCCGCCCCCTGAAAGCCGCTGCCAGGGGCAACAGGCGGCGGAGAGCCCCCGACAGCCAGCCGGGCGGGCAAGCGGACGGAGGTGTGAGCGGACGGAGGTGTGTGGCGGGCGAGCGGACGGAGGTGTGTGGCGCGCGTGCGCGCGCGCGTGCGCGCGCACGCCGCTAGTCACCAGGGGGGGCGGCTTCTACCTGGGTCAGGGGGAGGGGGCGGCGGCAGCGGCGAGCGGGGGGGGCGGCGAGTTTGTTCTTCGCCCCAGGCGGCTGAAGACTGCGCGACGCCACTGCTTCAACTGGTCCAGAATGTGGCTGCCTGTGTGGTGATGGGCTGTGGGTGGTATGCACATGCCTCGCCTCTGCTTCGGGAGCTGCACTGGTTGCCGGTTTGCCTCTGGGTGCAATTCAAGGTGCTGGTTATCACCTTTAAAGCCCTATATGGTAGTGGGCCAGGATACTTAAGAGACTGCCTCACCCCAAGAACATCTGTCCATCCCACCAGAGCGGACCAGAGAGGCTCTCTAGTTGTTCCATTGGCCAGAGAGGCACATCTCTCTGGTACTAGAAGGAGGGCCTTCTCTGTGTCTGCTCTGGACCTATGGAACCTCCTACCAACTGAGCTATGTCTACAGATGTACTTGTTGTCTTTTAAGAAGAACATAAAAACATGGCTGGCGGGACAGGTGTGGTGTCCTGGTGGTACCATGACCCCAGCTCGCTGGTTAGTTTGAGCTCCCTCTCTCCCCTGGTCTTTTAATTTAATTTTTAAATCTTATCTTTGGGACTTAGTTTTTAATCTTTTAATTATGATAATTAACTGATTTTTAAAAAATTTAAAATCTTGAAAATTTAAATTTTTATAGTTGGGATCCTGGGATGATGGGATTGTATTGTATGGTGTGGTTTTTTATGGTGTTGAGCATTCCGTGCTCTCCGGTGTCTAGTCATGCCTGCCACATGACCATGGAAACGTCTGAAGAAGCAGACAGCGCTGGCTCTTCGGCTTAGAAACAGAGATGAGCACTGATCCCTAGAGTCGGATACGACTGGCTTTCGAGCAAGGGAAACCTTTACCTTTACTAGACTGCCCTGGGTTGCCCTGGCGAGGAGGGCGGTATAGAAGTATGAAAAAATAAATAATAAATAAATAAAACAAGATTTCACACTTGTGTGAGCTATTTTAAATGTGGAATAGCTGGGAGTCACTTATTTATGAAAGGAGTAAAACAATCAGATTTTTTAAAATGTAACTTGAAAATCCTTTGTCCAAACTTCCCCAAATTTGGTATAGAACAATAATGCACCATCTGCCATAACCATGCCTAATTTCATGCTGACCTGGTGTCTAATTCCAAAGTGACTTTTTTGTTTGCGCTCCCATATTTTTAGAATAATGAATTACTCTGTTGTGCAATTTCAGAGGCGCAAATCTTGTGAGCCTCTAATAATATTTTCCCACCCTCCACACAATATAGGCAAACTGCTTCTGGAGCAAATAAAGGCAACAATTGTTCAGTATAGTGTTCCTTCAAAAAGACCTAAGAGGACTTTCTGAACAGTAGAAATCTTTGAAGTGGCAGCCGTGTTAGTCTGTGCAAGCATATCAGAGAGCAAACAAAACAAAAGACAAAAAATGCTGTGGCACCTTAAAGACAAACTCCTGTATTTTAATACAGTATTAGCTTTCGTGGATCATGTCTACTTCATCAGACATAAGAGTGGATATCATGGCATACATTTTACAAATATCTGACCCAGAGACCCGGAGTGGCTGGGCGAAGCTGATTGTCTCAGGAGATGCACATGCAAATCAATGAATTATTTACAACTGGTAATAAAATGTAATCAGTTTGTCTGGCAAATCTCTGATGGGAATCAGTTTGAGGAATAAACATTCGGAGATATAATATCCTAATGAGTTGACTGAGGAAGTTTTATGGGATAAGGCACAGTGAGAGGTCAGCTGCCCTGATAAACAATCACCCCCTTCCTCCTCCCACTCCACATTTTTGAGTCCACTCTGCAAGATGAATTTAACCAGTGATGGGATGTAACAGGTTCTCACCAGTTCTCTAGAACCGGTAGTAACTTTTACCAGTGTCCGAGAGAACCGGTTGCAGCTTTTGGGGGGAACCACCTTCGGGGCTTACCTTTTCACTGGTTCCCCCACTGCACATGGGTGCCAAGCACTTGGTGTGCATGCATGCCTACAGTGTTTGGCGTGTATGCACGGCCTCCTTGCTGTCCTCCCAAGCAGGGAGGAGGAAGAGAAGCTGCTAGCCTGAAGCTCCCTATAGCCTGTTCCCCTAGATATCCTAGAGAGCTGGTTAGGCAAAGACTTAGTACCTAACTTCTTTAACTGTTGAAAAGTTGAAAAGTGCCAAAATGAAGCCATCTTGTGGTGAGTTCATTCTGTAGTTCCTTCCATCTGACCTAGTATGAGAAAGATTAGCCAGAATAAGCTTTAAGCTCTGGTTTAAAAGCTCTGGCTGATTTGTGTTGTGGGTGGGTGTTTGGGTGTATTTTAATGTATTGTTTATTTATTTATTTATTTATTTTATTTACGGGTTTGTGTTGTGCGTGGTTATTTTTATTTTATATTATTTTTAATTTGTTTTCTTTGGCCCCACCCACAACATCATGATGTCATGACATTGGCTCCGCCCATGATGTCATGATGTTAGCTCCACCCACACTGTGATGATGTCATGGTGGGGTAGTAAAAATTTTGACATCCCATCACTGAATTTAACCCTTTTTGTTGTTCAGTCGCACAGTTGATTCCGACCCTTCACGACCCCATGGACCATTGCCCGCCAGGCACTCCTGTTCTCCACCATCCCCCTCAACTTGCTGAGCTCTGTGCCCATTGTCTCCACAATACCATCTAACCATCTCATTTTTGGCCACCCCCTTTTTCTTTTGCCCTCCACCTTTCCCAGCATCAAGGCCTTCTCAAGCGAATCCTCTCTTCTCATTTGATGTCCAAAGTACCTTAGCTTCATCTTTACAATTTGACTTTCTAAGGAGCATTCTGGGTTTATTTCTTCTAAGATTTACCTATTTGTTCTCCTTGCTGTCCAGGGGACTCTCAAAACTCTCCTCCAACACCACATCTCAAAGGCATCTATTCTTCTGCGCTCAGCTTTCCTAATGGCCCAGCTCTCACAACCATACATTGCCACAGGGAATACCATTGCTTTGACAATACAAATTTTTGTTTTCAATATGATGTCTCTACTTTTCATTATGCTCCCCAGGTTTCTCATTGCTTGCCTCCCAAAAACCAATCGCCTTTTTATTTCATGGCTGCAACCCCCATCTGCAATGAGTTTTGATCCTAAGAAAGTAAAATCTGTCACTGCTTCTACTTCTTCCCCATCTATTTTCCAGGGACTGATAGGGCCTGTTGCCATGATCTTGGTTTTCTTTATATTGAGTCTCAAGCCAGCTTTTTCACTTTCTTCTTTCAACCTAATCTGGAGCTTCTTTAGGTCCTCCTCACTTTCTGTCATTAGGGTGGTATCATCTGCATATCTCAAATTGTTGATGTTTCTCCCAGCAATTTTGATCCCAAATTGTGATTCCTCCATCCCTGCATTGCACATTATGTGCTCTGTGTATAAGTTGAATAAGCAGGGTGACAAAATGCAGCCTTGTCTTACTCCTTTTCCTATTCCAAACCACTCTGTCATTCCGTATTCTGTCCTAACTGTTGCTTTTTGCTTCATGTACAAATTTCTCATGAGGCATATAAGGTGTTCTGGGATTCCCATCTCTTTAATTACTTGCCACATTTTGTTGTGGTCTACACAATCAAAGGCCTTAGTGTAATCAATGAAACAGAAGTATACTTGTTTCTGATATTCCTTTGTTTTTTCCATGACCCATCTTATGTTGGCTATGTGGTCTCTGGTCCCCCTGCCTCTTCTGAACCCCGCATGCACTTCTGGTGATTCTCTCTCCACATGCTGTTGCAGTCTATCCTGTATTATCTTAAGCACCACCTTGCTAGCAAGAATATGCTGGCCATCTGGTGATGTCCATGTGTAAAGTCTCCTTTTGTGTTGCTGAAAGAGAGTGTTTGCTATGACCAGTGTATTATCTTGGCAGAATTCTATCAGTCTTTGTCCTGCTTCATTCTGTGTTTCAAGACCAAACTTTAGTTGTGGCATTTTAAAATTTGATAATGTCCCAGAAACCCCTGGCTAATATTCAAACTTTTTTGGTGAGTGTCCAGCATGTGTATATATTTTATCTCCACTGTCTCTCTCTGAATTCTAGTCTTGTAATTTACCTGTTCCCTTCTGAACAGTGACTCTGCTCAGCAGCTCTCACCGTATAGAGATTTCAACTGAGACCTTTTTCTTAGATCTTTCTTTTCCTACTTCCCTCTCCCCAGAAAAATTCTAAAATCCAGTTCTTGGATTGGCTTAAATTTCCAGCTACTTTGTAAAAAGACTAGGAGATCTGTTTGGTTTATGAAACACTGCCTTTTCTGAAAACTGATTGGCATACGGTGTTGTTTTATTGTGTCCACCTGTTCTTCTGCTGATATCTTTGCTCTGTAGACTTACCAAAGTCCTTATACTCTTTCCTTGCTGTTCATTTGAGGGAATGCCCTTTTGAAATAAGTGACAGGCAAGTTAATTAAGTGGAGAATTTGAAAGGAATCTTCCAAACACATTAGTTTCAAAAGAATACCATTGTTCAATATATCGGCATGAGAGATTATTTATTTTTAAAATGTAATATATCTATTTTTTTTGTTGTGCTCCCCTCTATGGGGCTTTATTCTGAGACTCTGTCATCTATTTCTCCATCTGCCCAATATTCTGAAGGTTTTCAAAGTCAGCTCAAATATTCCACCAGGTACAATGGGCTAATTCACCCCATTCCTTTGGAGCAAGAAGACCCAGAATTCCTAGCATTGTGTCTTGCTACCACTCTGACTTTAAAGTTTAATAATCATCCCTAAATGCATTATTAGAATCACTAAACTCATAGGATTGTAGGAAAGACTCCCACAGAGTAGATCAAAGAGGAGAATTTTTCCCTCCGTGTTCACAAGGAAAATGTAATTCTTTTCCCTCTGAATGGCTGTAGATTGATATGTTAGCAGACAGAATATAATATCAAGTTTAAAATCTCATAAAGTCTTAATGCACCATTATTGTCATATTAAATCATGTTATCAAACTTGGTACTTTGCTTGACCTATAACAGTAATTTTACAATCCAGATATTAATTCATTTCCTTTTCTTACAAGGGATCTCTTAAACCTCAATTTAAAGCTATCTAAAGTTAATAACCTTGAGAAAAGTATTATGCAGCAGGCCAGTGGAGTAGTTTTATTGTTTGTTACCTTCCTATTTTCACCCTCAAGGAGACAATACATTCAACCTACAGGTACCAGAAAGCTAATTTCAACCTGCCTATAAAGCCTGTGAAGAATGGGTGAATCAGTACACAGCACATGCATCCATCTGCATGCACATTAATACAGCTGTTGGAGAGTCATCACCAATTAAAAGAAATACTATCACTCAAGGTATTTCTTGAGCATGCAAAATAGTATAATAGGAGCACACGCCAAATAGAAGGTATGGTTTGGATCCTGTTTTAGTACTTCAGAAAGTGACTTGCCTTGGGCTGCTTTGTTCAGCTCAGGTAAAAATTAGAGCCTCATTTCAGAAAACCCAGATGAAATTCTACACACCAACTATAATGGAGAAATCAACAAGTCTACTCTGCTAATGGGATTAGATTTTCAAGCACAGAAGCCCCTTCTCAGTGGCTGATTCTTGTCAACTCTATTCCCATATGTGAAGAGATCTTGTGCAAGTGACTTTCAGTTTTGGTTTGTTATTAAAGGTGGCTGCTTTTTGGTAGAATTGGATGGTATTTGCTCCTTTTGAGGATGAAATCTCACATATTTCAGAGATGGGCATAGGATTATTTTATTTTTACAAAGGTAGTATTTACAGTTTAAATCCAGAAACCCACTGCTAGTTCAAACTAGAGTTAAGGCTGTACTGACTCAGTGGGATTTGTACAATCTCTGACTTTTGATCCAGCACTTATTCAATGGAACTTCTTTAGCTGGATAACACTTTGATAATTTCAGAAAACAAACAAAAACACTGCAGCACTTTGAGAATGTTCTTTTCCCAGAATTGTTTTCTTTGCAATTCTGTGAAAATTATTAACATCATAGAAGGCTAAATGAAATAAAGGGGAAATAGTGAATGAAAAGCATTGTGTAAAATTAGTATCCAGCATATTGGGGGCAAAATGCCAATTACCTTGTGAATTCCTAGAGAGTGCACTAAGTGCTATGGGGTGGTATGTAAGTGTAATTACTATTGCTACCTGTGACAGTCATACACAATTAGTCCTCAAAGATTCCCCTCCTCTAATGAGATCTGAGGGGACTGCAGTGGCCTGGTGGTTAAGATGCTGAACTTGATGACTGGAAAGCTGGGAGGTCAGCAGTTCGAGACCAAAATGCTGCATGACAGAGTGAGCTCCTGCCATCTATCCCAGCTACTGCCAACCTAGCAGTTCGAAATCAAAAAATTGCAAGTAGATAAATAGGTACCACTTCAGTGGGAAGGGAAACAGTGTTCTGTGTGTTCCAGCATCTAGTAATGCCTGTCACATGTCCATGGAAATGTCTGCAAATTCAGACAGCACTGGCTCTTTGGCTGTAAACAGAGATGAGCACTGAATCAGAAGCGTAGCTTACCTTGGCGGGGCCCCGTATAAAAATTTGTTTGGGGGCCCTTTATATGCGGGACAGTGGGGCGGCGCTAACATCATGACATCATGATGTCGTGGGGGGAGCCAGCGTCATGACATCATGATGTCGTGGGCGGGGCCAAAAATAAAAATAAAATAAAAATAAAATAAATAAATAAATAAAATAGAATAGAATTAAAATAAACAAACACACACACACCTCAACCCACGCACCCACCCAAACAACCACAACACAAACCCGTAAATAACTTAAATAATTAAAATAAATAAAGAAATAAAATAAAAATTTAATAAAAATCCACCCACCCACCCAACACACACATAAACCACCCACCCACCCGAAACACAAAACCCTCACTTACTCTCCTGGGGCCGCATGGCAAGGCGCGCTGTCCCTGACTGCAGCCTCCTCCTCCTCTTCCGGAGCTGCTTGCCGCTGTCGCCGCCGCCGTCACCACCGCTGGACCCGGAGGAGGCGGTGGCGCACTCTGCCAGGCGTCCCCAGGCCATGGGGGTTCGGCAGCAGCGGACAGCCCGGGCAGGCCTCAACCTGCCCCTAGGAGCTGGGCGGCCCCAGGGGAGGTGCCCTCCTCTGAGGGCCACCATCGGAGCCGCTCCGAAAAGCTGCGGCTCCAACTCCAAAATTTTATTTTTTAAAATTGGAGCCAAAAATGGCTCCAATAAAGTGCGCATGCGCAGAAACTCAATCTGACGCATGCGCAATGCATCAGATTGAGTTTCTGCGCATGCACAGTAAATTTTTGCTCCAATTTTTTTTTAAAAGAAATTTCCTGCCGGTGAGGACCGTCCTGCAGAATGCAGGATGGTTGGCCGCCCTGCCGTTGGGGGCCCCCGTAGCCCGGGCCCCCCATATAATTGATACGGCTGATACAGCAGTAGCTACGCCTCTGCACTGAATCCTAGAGTCAGACACAACTGCTTTTGAGCAAGGTCAACCTTTTACCTAATGAGATCTCTACAACACCTGTTTCTGCTCTGATTGTTTTATTTACTTATTTTAGTAATTATTTGCTTAATCTTTTGTGGCTCATAACTCCCCCTCCCATGCTATTTATTTATTTATTTAATTAATTTAATCAGACTTCTATGCCGCCCTCCTCAAAGAGACCCAGGGTGGCTAACAAAGCTTCAAAAGAGACATAAAACACAATATAAAATCCTGTCTAAAATTAATATTAAAAGAGATTAAAACTAAGCAAAACTATGCTATGCATAGAAGCTTTCATTATATAAAGAAAGCAGACAGTCTAGTTACAGAAAAATAGGTTTCAACTCCATGGTACAAACAGAGCCAGGGCTCACAGAGATAAATATCCCGGGACTTTCTGAGCAGCAGGAACTGTCATCATTTACCATAGCTTTTGAGCTTCCTTCTGAGTTTAGCTACAGCTCCACAACAGCTGGAGGAAAATGGATTTTCTCAGGGTGATATTTTGTTGCAACCCAGCTCTGATGTAATGCAAAATATATGAGCATGGCTTGGTCTTGAATGGGCAGTTAAGAGCCATTAACTGCACAAAAAGTCTGCTTCTCATTTGTTGATGTGGATCACTCTAGCTTCCTGCATTTTCCAGCATTTCTGTCATAAGAAGCAGTTGCATTTCCACATTTGTCACTACAGCACTCTTCATTTACATACAAGGAATGCATCCAAAGGCACCTGATAAACCTGAGTTTACAATTATCTTGATAAAATACACATGCTATTATTTTTTTATGGATTGTATATTTGGTTTGGCCAAATCCGAGAGCAATGTCACTTCAGATCAATTTTCTCTCCAAAGTTTGCTGCTTTAAAAACTATGATGTAAATACCATAACCTGTTTGATCCAATAACAGTAGATGTACTGTGATCATCTGCTACCATGTAATGAAATTTAGAAACAGCTTGTCAGAGATTTCGGTAGGCACTGTTAATTTACTGCTCCTGAGGAAGGCCAGCAAGTAATTAACTTGCTGAAACACATTTAGTTGTTTTTATGTATTCTTCGAAAGATCTGTGGTTTATGGATATGGAATCTTGTGCTTCTGCATCCATGATTCAAAATGCCAGCAAATGGCTTGATATAGCTGCACAATATTGTGCTCATGTTGACAGCAGGAAAAAGAACTTCAAGCTTTAAAAAGCAAAGGGCATACTGAAGGTTGACAACAACAGTGGCAGGAGTCAAAATGATCTGGAGCAGTGCTTCCCAAACTTACATTTTTGGACTTCAATTTCCAGAAGCCTAAGTCAACTCTCCAAAGCACTGATCAGCCAATGTACTGATTTAGGCTTCTGGGCCCCACACTGGGAACCACTGATCTAGAACAGGGATCAGCAAACCTGGCTCTCCAAGTGTTCTTGGACTTCAATTTCCAGAAGCCCTGATCAGCAGGTGTACTAATTTGGCTTCTAGTAATTGAAGGCCAAGAACACCTGGAGAGCCAAGTTTGCTGACCCCTGATCTACAGGATACCCATTTGTGCTTACTTGCATTCACAAAGAGACACCAAACAAGGAAAAACCCCATAAACTGATTCAACAATTAACCACTTCTCCCAAACATGAAGCAATTGTAATGGCTCCTCTTCAACAATGTGAATGACTGTGAGGAGAAAAAGAGCCATGTCTTGATTGCTACCATTGAGGTTGTCAACTTTCAAGTTGCCATTTGCGATGTAAAGCTTTTAATTCTTTTTTCTGAGAGCAACACCGTAATCTATATATAATTGTTACCTAAATTCAAGACTCCATGTCTCAGAGCTGCATGCATCCATGCCATGGAATGAAAAATTATTTAGTTTTAATATTTAAGGAACGTTTCATAGGCAGAAGCTTTGAAAGGAGCCACAGACTAATTGTTTGATACAAATTAAAGAAGTTTAGTTATAAAGCAAATAAAAAACAATAAGCAATAGCAATACAGACATTTGCGCCCCCCCCCCCAAAAAAAAGGTGCCATTTCAAAAAGGCAAAGGACCTGCATTGGACCTATAACTAGGTAGATGGGAAAAGCCAGGAATGAGGTGAGCTACTGACTTCAGAGTTTAGTTTTTACAATGTCTCATGTGGCAGCCTCAGCCAGGCCAGCTGACTATTGCAGATTATTACAGGTTTAAGTCACTATAAAGGAAGACAAAGGGGGAAACTCATGGCCATGCAGAGAAGATAAATACACAATATAAAAGATAAGTATAGCAGATTAGTAACACAAAAGCAACAAATGTTTCTTCAGGTACAAACAATACAGTAACAAGTCACCCTCTTTTAATTATGCATCCCAGCCTTCACAATGAAGGACAAATCATATCATTGTAAAGATAAGTGAAACAGAGTTATAATTTTAAAAGCCAAAGACCAATCAAGTTGTGATACATCATAGATGGGGGCTGGTTCTCCAATGAGAACTGGCCTCTTGACTTTTTGTAAACATATTGATAAGCAAACTGGCAAGTCCCTTCTGCCAGTTCTATTTCCACAACAATAGTTGTTGACTTCCACATCTGGTTGGGAAGGCTGATGTTCCTGGCTGGAAAGGCTCATTGAACAAAAGGTCCTTTGATAAGAATTCTATGAGGGCACAGAAGGTGTTTCCACCAGGAATCTTGAGGTGATTCCCTTTTTAATATTGTGTTCCTTCACATATCTGTATTGATTTAATATCAAAGCTGTCCTTTTAATTATAATTTTCCATTGGCTCTTCCTTGGAATGAGGAGACATAAATAAAATCAATATTAATATAATAGGCAGACACAAACATAATTTATTCCATAGAAGTTACCTATAAATTCCTAGCTTGAAGGAAATCAACTTCATCTTTGAACAAGAGAGCCAAACCTCATTTAGCCAACTGCCAGAGGTGAGATTAACATATGTCAAAGGTGACGTCAAACTCAGCCACCTGGCCCAACTCCTAAATGTATTCCATTAATTTCCAAACTCCATTTGAGTGTATTGCTGTGCATTTTATTCCCAAATTTGTTGTGTGATAGTGCAATGCTTAAGTTTATATGTGTATAAATGTAGACCATTGAAGAAGACCCAATGGTCAACAAAGGGGGGTGCAAAAGAAATCTTTATTGATGTTAGATTAAAATATGTGGGGGTACCCCCAATTTTAGTCTAAAATAATGAAAATGCAAAACTGAACAGAAAAGATAATATTGTTGGGGAAAAGTGGAAGGAGCAATGTCGCCTTTCAACACCCCAGCCATACCCCCAAACTTGGGCTCCCAAGCGGGGCATGCAGGTGAAGAGGTCGAGGAACCAAGTGCTGCCTTTTATGGGGCGAGTAAGCTGTGTATCAAGGCCCTCTTTTCAGACTGCCAGGCAACAGAATTTTACCATGTAGGGCTTTAAAGGTAATGACCAGCACCTTGAATTGCACCCGGAGACATACTGGCAACCAGTGCAGCTCCTGAAGTAGTGGTGAGGCACGAGCATAACGCCCGCACCCATCACTACCCAAGCAGCTACATTCTGGGCCAGCTGCAGCTTCCGAATGGTCACCAAGGGCAGCCCCATGTAGAGCACGTTACAGTAATCAAGTCTGGAGGTGACCAAAGCATGTGTGATCATGAGCAAGGAGTCCCGATCTAGGAGTGGGCGTAACTGGCGTATTACACAAAGTTGTGCAAAAGCCCTCCTGGCCACGACTGCCACCTGCTCTTCGAGCAGTAGTCGTGAGTCCAAGAGGACCCCCAGATTACGCACCGGGTCTGTTTGGGGCAAAGCTGCCCCATCCAGAACCAAAGATGGCAACTCCCGAGATAGCGCAGGACCCCTTACCCATAGCCACTCAGTCTTGCTGGGATTCAGCTGTAGCCCGTTGTCCCCCATCTAGACCCTGACAGCCTCCAGGCACCTGGATAGGACTTCTACTGCATAATTGGATCTCCACGGGCTGAGATATACAGCTGGGTATCATCTGCATATTGGTGATACCTCACCCCGTGGGAACGGATGATCTCACCCAGTGGCTTCATGTAGGTGATAAATAGGAGAGGTGAGAGTACCAAGCCCTGAGGCACCCCATATTGAAGGGACCTAGGGCTGGACTTCTCACTCTCCAGCCACACCAACTGGGTCCTGCCCCTCAGAAATGAGGAAAACCAGGCCAACACAGTGCCCTGGATCCACAATCCTTGGAGCCTCCCCAGAAGGATACCGTGGTCGACGGTATCGAAAGCCGCTGAGAGGTCAAGAAGAGCCAGGACGGATGGATGACCTCCATCCCGTTCTCTCCAGAGATCATCCACCAATGCGACCAATGCGACCAATGCAGTTTCTGTACCATATGCAGGCCTGAATCCTGATTGAAAAGGGTCCAGATAATCCACTTCATCCAGGACTTCCTGTAGCTGCCATGCCACTGCCTTCTCCAACACCTTACCCAAAAATGGTAGGTTGGATACCGGTCGGTAGTTGGTAAGTACCGTAGGGTCGAGGGATGGCTTTTTCAGGAGGGGACGCACCAAAGCATGTCTTAAGGGTGCTGGAAAAAAACCCCTCCTGCAGAGATGAATTTATAATTGCCTCGACCCAACCACCTGACACAGCCTTAGATGCCTTGACTAGCCAGGCAGGGCATGGATCCAATTCACAGGCAGTGGCACGAACAGATCCAAGAAGCCTGTCCACTTCCTCAGGGGCAGCTCGATCAAACTGATCCCAGATAACATGGCCAGACTGTACTCTGGTCAACCCCAGCTGTATCTCTTCCACGCTGGGATTAAACTTCAAGCGGATCTGAGCGATTTTCTCCACCAGATAATCAGCAAAAACCTCAGCTGATCCCTGCCAACCAGGGCCAGACCCCCCTTTACCAAGGAGGGACCTGGTCACCTGGAACAAGGTCGCTGGGCAATTATCTGCAGATGCAATAAGGGCAGTGAAATATTGTCGTTTCACCGCCCCCATCGCCACTAGGTAGGTTTTAATGGCAGCTCTAATAAGTGTTCAATCAGACTCACTCCGGGTCTTCACCCAGCGGTGCTCTCGGCGTCTCTTTGCCCATTTGAGCTCCTTCAGCTCTTCTGTAAACCAAGGGGATGATCGACGCCCGCGGGCACGGAGAGGCCGTAGTGGAGCAATCACGTCCAAGGCTGCCGTCACTCTCTCGTTCCATGAGTTGACAAGAACCTCAGATGAATCGCATTGCAGGTCAAGAGGAAAACACCCCAGTTCCCTCTGGAATCCTCCCGGATCCATTAGTCGCCAGGGACAGGCCAATTTAACTGGTCCTACCTCCCTGCGGTGAAGCCTCACCCCCAGAAAGTCTAGAGTCACCAGATAGTGATTTGACCATGGCACAGGGGTAATGTCTAAATTCTGTGGTTTCACATCACTCTGCCACAGCTCCGATATAACAATTAAATCCGGGGTGTAGCCACTGCTCCTGGTAGGACCCTGAATTACCTGGGTCAGGCCCACAGCTGCTATGGAAGCCATGAACTCCCATGCCACCTCCGAGCCAGTCCCTAATGATGGCAAATTGAAGTCCCCCAGAACCATAAGTCTGGGGAGCTCCAATGCCAACATCGAGACCGCCTCAAGGAGCTCAGGCAGGGAATCTGCTACACTGCAGGGAGGCAGGTACAGGAGCAAGATTCCCAACTGACCCTTAGAGCCCAAATGCAGGAGCAGGGCCTCACAGCCCGGGATTTGTGGAGCCGTGGCTCTGGCGATTCCCAGTGACTCCCTGGCCACTACAGCGACACCACCGCCCCTCCCCTTCTCCCTAGGCTGGTGCCAAATACCGAACCCGGGTGGACACAATTTGGATAGAGGAACCCCGTCCTCAGGTGCCAGCCAGGTTTCGGTGATGCATGCCAGGTCAGCCCGCTCCCCCAAAATAGAGTCTGAGAGCAGGGGTGCCTTGTTACAGACTGACCTGGCATTCACCAGCAGCAGCCTAAGGGAGGGGTCACTCTTGACCGGCTGCTCAGGAACCAGAGGTGTAGCCAGGGGGCCAGAACAGGGGACAGCAACTAAACATCTGTCCCGTGTTCCCTGAGTGCAGCCCGCCCTTCGACTCCCGCAGTAGCGCCCCATGCCCATCACAACACCAATTTGGGCCCCCGGAAACCCCCCGCCCATACCAGACAGAGCCCAATCCCTATTCCCTGGCTGGCAGGCCCTTCTCTCCCTCCCCCCATCCACACTTTCCTTTACTGATATCATCAAATCTATTATGGACTATTATGTCATTTCATCAACCTTCAGTTTGCTGGGTTACACCTATGTGTCTAACCCAGGATTGGATGGAAGCTGTAATTTGTACCAAAAGAAGAGAAAAGGCTTCAAAAGCAGCAGCAGATAAAGAAATGAATGGTAATACTATGACTAATTATTGAATTAGAAAGGGAAATACCTTTGTGCATATACTACACAACACATTTATTTATGACAGTTATATGTGAAGTATGTCAAAGATCCAGCACTAAACCACTCCATTTCCATGTACTAGAATGCATCATGACAGCTTTGAGAGAACAGTTGCAATGAAAGGCGACAATATTTTTACTATGTGATGCAAGATACAGAATTCAAAGTCTTGACATGCTGTGGTCATGACTCCAAGTAGCCTTGAACTTCTGGCACTACACAACATTTCTATGGCTTTTTGGTGCTTTGTTCTTTCCCAGAAACAAAGATACATTAAAGATGTATATAGAAATTGGGGGGTTCTCAGAAATATTAGAAATATGAACATGTACAGCTGTTGGCTGAGTGTTGATTTAGTCACTACCGGGGAAGGATAAATTTAATTATATAACCTCAAAAATGAAAATGCAAGAGATGAGCACTATATTTATCAAGTCGAAAGGACTGAAAGTCATATGTATTCTCACATTTTCTATCAATATGCACCTAAGAAAAGCTTTCATGTAATATCCTGTTATTTTGGTTTGCTCCTTTGGCATCTAGCTTGGTTTGTGTGACAATTTAACCTGTGGTATCCTAATGCAAGCATGGTACATCCAGGAATCTAGAACACCTGAAATAACCAAAACACATTTTTTCCCGGCGTTTCACAAAACAGTCTTTTTTCTTTTTTTAAAATGGACATGAAATTCCCGATATGAAAATTCACCTCTGAGTGTCATTTTCAAAATATATTTGTCTCATGTCCTCAGAAGAAATGGTGCACTGATCATTAGTTTCCCACTAGAGCAGGGTGCCCAAACTTTTCGGGCCATGCATGGTCACATGGATCATCGGGCTGGTCACGTGGTTCCTCCCACCAGAAGTGGAAGTAAAACGCGCCTTGCAATCTGTTTTACAACAGGATGAGATAGATTTTAAGCTGCTATTTTCTCTGCTTAAACCAGGGGTGCCCAAACTATGGCCTGTGGGCCATACGTGGCGCAAAACACCAATTCATCTGGCCCACACCATCCTCGTTGCTCCCAGAAGTGGAAATAAAATGCGCCCCTATTGGCTGTAGTTTGGGCACCCCTGCACTAGAGATTCTCAGTTCTAGTTGGGGAAAATTGTGCTGGTGATAGAAAAGTTCCCACTGGTTCATTCACCTACCTCAAGAGTCAGCGATAGGAAATGGGCATTGGCTCAGACAAAGGCATGAGAGCTGACAAGAGAAGAACACAAAGGTTGTGCATTCTTAGTGAAAACTATCAAGTGAGAGAGCAATTAATTGTTTTAGTGAACAATAAAAAGAGGGCAAATAGGAGTTAAAACTAGCATCAACAAGTCTCCCTCTTTTTTTTGTTCAGTCACACAGTCGATTCTGACCCTTCGCGACCCCATGGACCACTGTCTGCTAGCCACCTCTGTCCTCCACCATCCTCCTCAACTTGCTCAGCTTTGTGCCCATTGTGTCTACAATACCATCTAGCCATCTCATTTTTGGCTGCCCCCTTCTTCTTTTGCCCTCCACCCTTCCCAGCATCAAGGCTTTCTCAAGCGAATCCTCTCTTCTCATTTGATGTCCAAAGTACTTTAGCTTCATCTTTACTATTTGCCCTTCTAAGGAGCAGTCAGGGTTAATTTCTTCTAAGATTGACCTATTTGTTCTCCTCGCTGTCCAGGGGAGTCTCAAAACTCTCCTCCAAAACCACATCTCAAAGGGATCTATTCTTCTGTGCTCAGCTTTCTTTATGGTCCAGCTCTCACAACCATACATTGCCACCGGGAATACCATTGCTTTGACTATACGAATTTTTGTTTGCAATGTGATGTCTCTACTTTTCACTATGTTCCCCAGGTTTCTCATAGCTGCTTGCCTCCCAAGAATCAGTCGCCTTTTTATTTCATGGCTGCAATCACCATCTGCAGTGAGCTTTGATCCTAAGAAAGTAAAATCTGTCACTGCTTCTACTTCTTCCCCATCTATTTTCCAGGGACTGATAGGGCCTGTTGCCATTATCTTGGTTTTCTTTATAATGAGTCTCAAGCCAGCTTTTTCACTTTCTTCTTTCAAACTAATCAGGAGCTTTTTTAAAGTCCTCCTCACTTTCTGCTATGAGGGTGGTATCATCTGCATATCTCAAATAGTTGATGTTTCTCCCAGCAATTTTGATCCCAAATTGTGATTCCTCCATCCCTGCATTGCACATTATGTGCTCTGTGTATAAGTTGAATAAGCAGGGTGACAAAATGCAGCCTTTACTCTTTTTCCTATTCCAAACCACTCTGTCCTTCCGTATTCTGTCCTAACTGTTGCTTCTTGATTCATGTACAGGTTTCTCATGAGGCATATAAGGTGTTCTAGTATTCCCATCTCTTTAATTACTTGCCACATTTTTTGTGGTCCACACAGGCAAAGGCCTTAGTGTAGTCAATGAAAAAGAAGTAGACTTGTTTCTGTTATTCCTTTGTTTTATCCATGATCCATCTTACGTTGGCGATGTGGTCTCTTGTCCCCCTGCCTCTTCTGAACCCCGCCTGCACGTCTGACAATTCTCTCTCCATGTGATGCTGCAGTCTGTCCTGTATTATCTTGAGCATCACCTTGCTAGCGTGTGCGATGAGCACAATTGTTCGATAATTTGAACATTCTTTGGCATTACCCTTTTTGGGGATTGGAACGTATACTGATCTTTTCCAATCCTGTGGCCATTGATGTGTTTTCCAAATCTGCTGACAAATAGAATGCAATGATTTGATTCCATCATCTTGTAGGGCTTTGAAAAGTTCAACTTGGATACCGTCATCTCCACTGGCTTTGTTGTTTGCAGTGCTTTTTAGGGCCTTTCTGACTTCACTCTCTAGGATGTCTGGCTCAAGTTCAATTTCCTCATCATTGTTATTATCAGGAGTGTTGAGGTCCTTTTTGTAGAGTTCCTCTGTGTACTCTTTCCATCGTTTCGTAATCTCTTCTGCATCAGCTATCTCCTTGCCGTCTTTGTCCCTTATCATGGTCATTTTTGCTTTAAATGTTCCCTTGATTTCCCCAATTTTTTTGAAAAAGTCTCTAGTCCTGCCTCTTGTGTTGTTTTCTTCTATTTCTTTGCACTGTTCATTCAGGTAGGTTTCCTTATCTCTCCTTGCTTTTCTTTGAAATTATGTATTCAAGTGATTGTATTTTTTCCTTTCTCCTTTGCCTTTGGGTGGAGTGGGGTGGGATGTAGGTTCTGGGCCTCTCCTCTCAGCCTGGATGAAGATTGCTCTCCCCTGGATGCCTTTCTCCCTCTGAGGTGGGTGTGGGTGTGGGTGTGGGTGTGGGTGTGGGTGTGGGTGTGGGTGTGGGTGTGGGTGTGGGTGTGGGTGTGGGTGTGGGTGTGGGTGTGGGTGTGGGTGTGGGTGTGGGTGTAGGCTCTGGGCCTCTCCTCTCACCCTGGATGAATGCTCTCCCCTGGATGCCTTTCTCCCTCTTCAGTCCATCCTTATTCTGATAACTAGCAATTTGTAAAGAAATCACACTTGGACATCTTAAGAGAGAGCAAATATGTTTTACTCTCTGTTCAGCAGTCATCATAAATTCAAAGGTTAAAACATGAAAAAGATAGGAACAAAAGTCATTGATGGATTTTGCAGCTATGCGGTTTGAAAGGACTTTAGGAAAGACCCAGTCTGTCACCATGTCTTCAAGCATTATGAGGAGTCCACTCTCCCACCTTCTCTACACACAAAGAAGAGAAGCAAAAGAAGAAGAAAAAAGAGCAGGAAGAAAAAGAGCTCTTCTACTGGTAGGTGAGGAAACAAATAAGCAAGCAAATTCTTCTTCTTTGCTTTCTCTTTTACCTCTTTGAATGTTGAGGGAAATACAAGGTCTCTCGAGGTCTCTCAGAGTCCACCCCCACCCCCATGACATGAGAGGTGGAAACAGGCCAAAGTAAGGTATTGCTAGGACAGAGAAGAAGCCATGAAGGCCATTCTGGGTCACCCTGAAGCAAGATGGACAAAGGGGGTCTGCAGAAATTGAGGAATGCCCAGCAAGAAGCAGCAGCAGCAGCAGCAGCAGCAGCAGCAGCAGCAGCAGCAGCAGCTTCTTCTTCTTCTTCTTCTTCTTCTTCTTCTTCTTCTTCTTCTTCTTCTTCTTCTTCTTCTTATTATTATTATTATTATTATTATTATTATTATTATTATTATTATTATTATTATTATTATTATTATTATTATTATTATTATTATTATGCTGTATCCAATTCTGAATATTGGCAATCATCATGGCAATCAGCCATGAAGGTTGTTCTATGAATTTAATGTCATGGCCTTTCATCTGCCTTCCGCTTTGCAGCGTGGCACCTGTACCACTGACCCAGCTCCATGAGTACTTTCTTGTCTTGAACCCTTGTGGCACGCAAAGTCCTCCTCAGCCCCAGGCCAGTTTTGATTATGCTGCTGTCCTCCATCAAGATGGATTCAATCCATTTAGGGACCATCACCCTTCCCCGTGAACTTCTCCAAGGCTGCTAGTCCTCAGGTTTGTCAGGTTAGTTAACCACCGCCTCATGTTCAGCCTTGAGTCGCTGGCAGTATGGTCTACTCTATTATCATAGCAAATAACCTGGCCAGGCTTGCCCAGAGAGCAAGCTGGCAATGGATAATCTATTGCTAAATAAATCCAAATGAGATACAAAACGAACATGCAAGTTAGTTTGTAGAAAGGTTTCCTTATCCCACATGACCATGTGATAGGTTTCATGCTGGAATGCTACATTAAAAAACAAACAAACCAGGAGCTGATGATTAAGTAGATACAATGATTATTCTGGCCACTGTGGAAATTACCTTCAGCAGATTCTTTCTGCCTACATCTCTAAATACATGAAAGGGTGGCTTCTTCCCTCACGTGTTACTAAAGGGTCAGTACAGCTTTCTGTGGGAGGCTTAAGGACACTGAAATATCCATGATGGATTAGACCACAGATTGAGGAACCTGTGGCCTATAGCCATATGTGCCCTTCTAGGTCCTTAAGTGTGGCTTTTTGACTGAATTAAAATTTTACAGAGCATATAAATGTTTATTTGTCTTTTTAATTTTAATAAATTTAACATTAACAAATAATTTTCATTAAAAAAAATTAATTACACAGTAGTTAGGTTTTTTTTTTTTACAAAATAGTATACATTTTTAAGTATATCTAATTTAAGTTGCTTGAATGTGGCCTTATTTGATTGCAGCTAAATTGATGCATCCTTCTGACAGGAAGATTCCCCACCCCTGGATAAGGCAAAAGGTGTATCTAATCCAGTTTTCTTTTCCCACAATAGCCAATCAGAGTTCTGTGTGAAGTCCATGATATGAACCCCTCAGCAGAGCTGTGGCTAGCAATTTTGGCACCTGGAACATGCAGCACTGTTTCTCACACCCTCCATCCTGAAAAAGGGATGCAAGGCTCACCAAGAGAGAGAGGTAAGGAAAATGCAATATTGACACTAGGCTTCCAAGACAGGGAACGTTTCTGCTTGCAAATAAAAGTTAAGGGAAGTAGAGTGAGAAGAGGTTACCATTTATTTTCCTAACATTCATCAGATTTCAGTGCCTAAGTCCCATTTGCTCCAACCTGCCCTTTAGCATCCTCCCACTCATATCCTCCTAACCATCAGTAGATACAAGGAGACCTATTGCCTCTGGTCCCCGAGGTATTGTACATCCATCACAATGAATACTCATTGCACAGCTATACAAATTTTTTTTTCCTGGCATGAGCTTTTGCAGTTGTTTTATACTAATTTCAGGCTGCTGATTACAAATATGATCTCAGATTTGCTCTGTCACATCACATTTTTATGCTATTGGCCAACCCAATTGTAATTCCTGACTGCATGTTGGTGCGAGTCAGTTATAGAATTATAGTGATAAAATTAGTGATTATAATGTGATGTTATGTAGATAACCTTATTTATGTATATATATTTTAGTGCAGTTTGTGATAAAACAATGGACACAACATCGGAAAGAAGGAAATGCTGTAATGACGCAGATATCTTCTGTTACATCTGTGGCAGCTTCACCTTGCGGGATCAAAGGCACAACATCACTACCTTTGTCAAGAGGGTGTATCTTGCCTACTTTAAAGTACCACTGGGAGACCAAAACAAACGTTGGGCTCCTCATACAGTGTGCAAAACCTGTGTCTAAAGGAATACATTCTAAGCTGAAGTTTGGTGTGCCAATGATTTGGAGAGAACCAAGGGACCATGTGGATGACTGCTACTTTTGCTTTGTCAGTGTCAAAGGTTTCAATAAAAAGAACAGACACCACATACAATGCCCCTATATCCCATCTGCCAAACAACCAGTTGGACACTGTGAGGAAATACCTGTGCCTGTATATACAGAGCTACCAGAGATTGATGTTGAATCCCACAGTTCATCCGGTTCTACTACACATGATGAGGATAATGATGCTCCAACCTATACGCCATCTGATGCAGATTCTGTTAGTCTGTTTAGTTAATCTGAATTGAATGATCTGGTAAGAGATTTGTGTTTGCCAAAGCAGTCTGCAAAATTGTTGGCTTCCAGGCTGAAGAGAAAGGACTACTCAGACCTGGCACTAGTGTCTCCTTTTATCGCAACAGAGAAGCAGCACTGTGAAAGTACTTCCAATCTGATGGTCCACTTGTTTATTGTAATGATGTTAAAGGACTTCTTCTCCATATAGGACTGCCCACATATGATTCCAGTGAATTGAGACTTTTTATTGACAGTAGTAAAAGGAGTTTAAAATGTGTGTTATTGCACAACGGAAATATATTTAGTTCAATCCCAATAGGACACTCCGTACAAATGAAAGGAGAGTATGGCAATATAAAGACAATTCTGGATAGATTGGATTACACACATCATGGATGGGTGATCTGTGTTGATTTGAAAATGGTAAATGTTTTGCTGGGCCAGCAAGGAGGTTACACCAAATACCCTTGCTTCCTTCGCTATTGGGACAGTAGAGCTACAGTAAAACACTGGGTGAAAAAGACCTGGCCACCAAGAATCAGTTTGACGCCTGGTGACAAGAACATTACAAATGAGCCTCTGGTTGATAGGAATAAAATTGTATTACCTCCACTGCACATAAAATTTGGGTTAATGAAGCAATTCGTCAAAGCCCTGAATCACACTGGAAACTGCTTCAGCTACCGTATATATGTACAACCTTTCCAGGTCTCAGCATGGAGAAGAAAAGGGCAGGAATATTTGATGGCCCTCAAATTAGAACTCTCATCAGGAATCCACACTTTTTTCCAACAATGATGGCAGCAGAGGCTAGAGCTTGGAATGCATTCACCGATGTTGTTCAGAATTTCCTTGGCAACAAGAAAGCGGACAACTATTGAGAGATTGTGGAGGAGCTGCTCTTGAGTTTCCAAGCACTTGGATGTAGAATGAGCATCAAGATTCACTATTTATATAGTCACTTGGCCAACTTTCCAAAGAACTTGGGTGACGTGAGCGAAGAGCATGGTGAACGTTTTCATCAAAACATTAAAGTAATGGAAGAATGTTACCAAGGCCGATGGAACACCAACATGATGGCAGATTACTGTTGGTCCTTGATGAGAGACATTACACATGTTGAATGTCACAGAGCGTCCAATAAAAGGTCGTTCATGGCGATGTAAGGTCGATATTGTCAATTTACCTTTTTGTACATATTTTCATATCTTAACGTTTCAATTCTTACAAGTTAATATGCTTTCACTCTCAACTTTGTGCTTCAGTTCATAATTATATATGTTTGTTCAATAAAGTATTGCATATTGGATGTTATTTTATTAGGTCCGTATGTCTGTTTAGCTCGACGAATATGATGATAAATTTGCTGTTCATAGGTATAGTGCAATATTTGAGATCTCAAAAACCTGATGTGCTAGAAAAAAATGGATGCCAGATTCGGAATCAGCACCTCAAAATTACCTTATAATTATTAGAGTACCTCATGCCAGAAAAAATGTGTTGACCAGTGTAATCTTTTGCTCCTTGAATTTGCTTGATCCATATCTAAAGACATCCAGATAGTTGTGCATCAGAATTCTACCGATGTTGCTGACTTTCAGTGTTATTGAACAGCCCAGAAAGTAAATCCACTACCACTGGCTCCTTTGAGATTTAAGGGCAAGCCAAGAAGGTTCTTAGGAAAAACATTGTTAAAGAAATACTCCTAAAAGAATGACTTTAAAAGAGAAGAACTTGATAGAATAGGAGACAAGGGAAGGGGAAAAACTCACTGTTTCCAACCATACAGCTGACTGAAGAATAAAACAATTCTATTAAACCATGTATTGACTTAAAACCCTTTCCTTCATAAAGGTAAATCTTAAATTTCCCAGTGACTGCATATATATAACTACAGCAATGACTCTTCTGTTAATAATATCACCTCCAGGATAAGAATTTAATTTCAACTTGGAGACAAAACTTCCCTCTAGGCTATATAGATTTTGAATTTGTTGTATATGCACTCTATTTCTGATACAATATAACACTTTCAAACAGGCAAAGCTTGCACAGTCACAACTCTTTGGAGAATAAAGTGCCATGGATAGTGCTTTGAATCCATCTTGCCTCATACCTTTCCTGAACAGTTGCTAGGTAGTCCTGTTGCTAGCTGGTTTGTTTTATTTAGACTGTCATCATCCTGCTTTCCACATCATCATCATTATCATCATCTAAGCAGAATGAAGGGATACAGAAAATCCTATTAAAATCAACTCTACAATCACATGAGAACCTGGACAATTAAAGAAACCTCTCTATCAAATAGCTAAAAATAATTATATTTACACACTAAGCAAGCAGCACTGAGCATTTCAGCATTGGGTACCAAAACTAATAAATGTTCCAAATATATAATGGTCAGAAAATATCTGCTGAAACAGCTTACCTCCCAAGTAGGTACAGCTCATATGGTCTTTAAGGTAACGATCTCCAAATCATATGAGATTTGAAGGCTAAAGTTAGCACAATTGTTGTGTGCTGTCAAGTAATCTATGATTTAGGGCAACCCTTTTAATAAGAGATCTCCAAAATACCCTGTCTTCAACACCCCTCCTCATCTCTTCCAAATATAAGACTGTGGGTTCCTTCGCAGAATCAATCCATCTCATGTTTAGCCTTCCTTTTTTTCTCCTGTCTTCAGTCTTTCCCAGCATTATTGTGTTTTCCAAAGAGTTTTTCCTTCTCATGATGTGCCCAAAGTAGGACAACCTCAACTTTATAATTTTTGCCTCCAGAGACAGTTCCAGGTTGATTTGTTCTAGGAACTACTTGTTTGTCTTTCTGGCAGTTCATGGTATCTGCAGAACTCTCTTCCAGCACCATATTTCAAATTAATACCTCCCCCCCCCCCGCTGTCAACTTACTTTACTATTTAGTTTTTGATCTATACCTAGTGATCAGTAACACAATGGTGTGATCCTTGGTCTTTAAAAGAAACATTCTTACACTTAATGATCTTTCTTAATTCCTTAATTCTTCTTCTTCTTGTACCATATCCATTCCAGATATTGGCTGCCATAATGGCGATAGTCTTCCTGTTCTTAACTCCATGGAACAGTTTTTCCAAGGACATGCCTCTCTTCCCAGGGATTTTTCCTTGCAGAGAGAATTGGAGGATTCTATACTTTATGTTGTTCCTCATGATATATCCAATGCATTGGAGCTTTCTTTGCTTAACGGTCTTAAAGAGTTCTTGTTCTTTATCCATTTGACATAATACTTCTACATTAGTTACATGGTCAACCCATTATATCTTTAGAAGTCATCTGTAGATCCACATTTCAAAAGCATCAATTCTCTTTTCAGATGCTTTAGTCAGTGTCTGAACTTTGACTCAATATAGCAACACTAGGAATATGTAACATCTCACTATTCAGATATTTGTAGCAAGAGTTATATCTCTACTGCATAACAAATGTCATATTTTTATGAAGGTGGATCTTGCTTTTTCTATTCGTATTTTAATCTCTACCTTGGGATCCCAATTTTCATTTCACATACTCCCCAAATAGACAATTTTATCCACTCTTTCAATTTCCTGTGTTCCTGCCATTAGCTTGCCGTGAGTTGGTGTTTGGCTTATAACCAGATATTTCATCTTCTTGGTGTTCAGATCCAAACCATATTCTGTGCTTGAAGCTCTAATTCCATCCAGCATCAACTGAAGATCTGCAAGGTTTGTGGCCAACAACACTGTTTCATCAGCATATTGGATGTTATTCAGGTATTCCCCATTAATTTTAACACCCTTGTTTAAATCTGATAGTGCTTCTGAAAAAATACTCTCTGAATATATATTAAACAGTGTCAGGGACAACACACAGCCTTGTCACACACCTCTGTGAATTTGAACCTGTTCTGTCAGCTGCTCTTCAACTCTGACTTGAGCTGTCTGATTCCAATAAGGTTGGTGACGATTCTGATATCTTTATCATCTACACCTATTTTCTTCAGTGCTGTGATCATCTTCTCATGCTGGCATCTGTCAAAGACTTTTTGCATAATCTATAAAACATGCATGAACATCACATCTCATTTCTCTACATCTTTGTATAAGGACCTGCATTGTAAACAGTACCTCTCTGGTACCCATAGAATTTTGGAAGCCAAATTGTGTTTCACCTGTGCTTTCTTCACACTTCTTATAAATTCTACCATGGATGATTTTCAAGAAGACCTTGAGACATGACTCCTGAGGCTAATCATTCTGCACTTCTCATTTGTTGCTACTCTTCCAAATCTCAATCTTCTTATTTCTTCACTGCAGTTGCCATTTGGATTGATGACTGAACCAAGGTATATAAATTCTTTCACTATTTTAATTTTTTAACTATCAATCTTAAAGATATGTAGTTCTTCTGTGGTGTTAATTTTATTTAATGTTCAACAGCAGTCCTACTTTTAGCACTTTCTTTTACTGTCATTAAAAGTCATTTCAAGTCATTGCTGTTTTCTGCCAATAAGATGATGTCATCTGCATATGCTTCTTCCTCCAAATTTCATTCCTCCTTCATCTGAATCTAGTCTGAATCTAGTCTGTCTTTCCACCTAATATGTTCTGTGCACACAGTGATGGGATCACAGTGGGGCAGAGCTAACGTCATGATGTCATGGCATTGTGGGTGGAGCCGACATCATGATGTCATGACATCGTGGGCGGGGCCAAAAATATTTAAAAAATATAAATAAATAAAATTATAATAAAAAAACACACACACCTCAACCCACCCACCCAACCAAACAACCACAACACAAACCCGTAAATAACTTAAAGAAATAAAATAAAGAAAGAAATAAAATAAAAATTAAATAAAAATACACCGACCCACCGGAAACACAAATAAACCACCCACCCACCCCAAACACAAAACCCTTGGAAGTGGTGGCAAGGCCCACCCACCGCCATGCCGATGAGCTCCCCTGGGGCTGCCGAGCCCACACGGGCACGTCAAGGGCCACCTGGGCCGCCTGCCACTGCCAAATCCCTCAGGGGATTGGGGCCGATGAGCTCCCATGGCCTGGGGATGCCTGGCAGGGCACACCGCCACTGTCTGCAGCCTCTTGGTTTGCCGGGCACCCGCCGAGGGTAGCGGCGGCGGAGGCAGCAACTGCAACCCTTGACAGGCGGCACCAGCCCAAGGAGGAGGCTGCAGTCGGGGGCGGCGTGCCTTGCCGGGCGACCGGCATGGTGCACCGCCCCCAACTGCAGCCTCCTTCTCTTCCGAGGCCCGATGCCGCCTGCCAAGGCTTGAGTTTGCTGCCTCTGCCACTGCTACACTTGGCAGGCGCCCGGTGGAGCAGGAGGTTGCAGGTGGTGGCGGTGCACGGGCATCCCCAGGCCATGCGGGCTCATCCGCCCCAAGCCCCGGGGGCTCAGCAGCAGCAGACGGCTCAGGCGAGCCTCAACGTGCCCGTGGGGGCTTGGCGGCCCCGGGGAGGTGCCCTCCTCCAAGGGCCGGTGCTGCCAGCCGAGGTTGCCGCCATTGCCGCCGCCACAGGAGTTGCTCCGAAAAAGTGCCGCTCCAGCTAAAATAGACACCAAAATGGCTGCCTCTTAGTGCGCATGAGCAGAAACTCAATCTGACGCATGCACGATTTGCAATTGCAGCACACATGCATCAGATTGATTTCTGTTCATGCACACTAAATTGGAGCCATTTTGGCTCCAATTTAAAAAAAAAAATTATTTTGGTGAGGCGTCCGGGATTGTTCCTATCGGTTCTGGGATTGTTCCTACCGGTTCCATCACTGTGTGCACAGACTGAACAGATAAGGGAATAAAATACAACCTTCTCTGAAACCTTTGGCCTGTAGGAAACCATTCTATTTCTTCATATTATGCCCCAACAGTAGCTTCTTGTTCACAATATAGGTCATGTATCAGGAGAATCAAGTGTTGAGGCAGACTCATTTCTTTCAGAACAACCCATAATTTCTCATGAGCCACACAGTCAAGTGCTTTGCTGTAGACTATGAACCACAGGCTGATCTTTTGGAATGCTTTGGTGCACTACAGTCTTCAATGGATATTTGCTATGTGATTTCAAGTGCCTCTCCCTTTTTGGAATCAAGCTTGAACATCAGGCATTCTCACTCCATATAAGATAAAAGCCTGTGGTACAACATCTTGAACATTACTTTGCTTGCATGGGAAATTAGAGCAATGGTCTTACAGTTACTTCTCTCATTGGCATCTCCCTGCTTCAGGATTTGAAAGTATATTGAGTTTTGCCATTCAAAAGCTTCAATTGTTATTGTTTTGTTTCCAAATTTGTTGGTATATTGTTGTTAGAATTTTGACAGCACTATTAGACTTAGAAACGGTATTTGTTTTTGTAAAATCATGACTATTGGAGAATGATCCAGCCAGGCTGCATTTGCACATCTGACCCAAAATCTTATTGAACTTTTTTGTAAGAGCAATTGTGCTGCATAGATTTCTGGCCACAGACTCTAACTTGTTTGATGGAGCAGTTAGTTGGACAGATGTAACAAACTGCTATGTATTTTGTGCCTTCTACTTGTTTCAATATAAATTTTTCCAAGCATCAGATGATGAATTCAGCTGGCTGAAGTAGGTTCAACCAATTTTATTCAAAACCAATTTCCTCATCCTCCCTCCTGTCCCCCCCCCCCAGCTCTATATCTTTAGTCTACTTGACCTTATATTCTTTTTTTTACTGTGCATGGAAAAATATCTACATTGGATATTGCTTAAAGGAAATAGAGGTTTTAAGACAAACCTTCATATTATTCTGCTAAGCTCCTTAGCTAAATCCTCCTTTCTTTTATAATTTGCCTTATCTATGCTTTAATTTCCACCCCCGCCCTCAAGTAAGTTCTGTTGTCAGCTTTCAAATACATTATGAAACTTACTGACAGCACTTTACTGCAATAATAATTCGTGGAGTGTTTACTAATTCCCAAATCCCTCAGCAATTTTTATCACTTGTGTTATATTCAATCAGAATTCTATGCTGACTTACATGTCATGACCAGCAGTGGCTTGGACATAGGCTCATATGCCAAGGAAGCATTGCTGTCGGCATTCCACTTACTTTGTTCTATTAGGTTATCTCTTTAAATGAGTAGTGCAAACATAATGGACTTTGCAAAGATTTGGAATTTTAAATCAAGTTACAAAGTCAACAACAGTAATTCCAACACAGCTCAAACTGGATGCTGCAGAAACACCAATGCTGTGCTAGAGCAGGAGCTGCTTGACAAGAGAGAGATAAATCCTTAAAAAGTTGATTTAACCCAAAGTGTGCCAGAAATTAAATTGTAGGACTTCAGCTGAGTCTAAAATCTGAATAAAGTGTCTATTTGGAGCTGTCCCAGGTGGTACAATGGATGGCCTGCCTTTCTGCTCTCTTAGCTTCAACTGGAAAATGATATCACTTGGGATTAAGTTCTGTTTAGCTTAATTTTCAAGTAAATGTTTTGGGTTATGCTATACAAACATCTGTTCATCCAACATCATTAGAACATTTACTTTAAAAAAAAAACAACAAATTTATCCAATAACATCTCCTGCTCTCTAAACACATCTTTGCACTTTACAGAACTGCCTAACAAGTGTGAAACTATCTACTAAAAATAGGATATCTATGCAGTTCACATTTTTACAGCTAATTATTTCTATCAATAATAGTTTTCATTTTGCTAATCCTTTCCCTGTGCTTCTTCTGTATATAACCTAAGATTTTAGTTCACCCTAAAACAAGTGGTGTATCCACAAAAGTTCACACTGAAATATACTAGTTAGTTAGTTAGTTTTTTAAAATGCATGATGGTTTTATTTGTTTTTTAATTCTTATTGTTTATGTTTTGTCAGATAAGGTTCTTGTAAGAGTAATGTGATTCTCTATACTGTACCTGCTGTTTTTCTGTTCCTTCCACCCTTCTTCCTCCTTGAATCCAAGCAAATTCAAGGAAGCAAAATGGTTGGCTGACAAACAGACTCTATGGTGTATTTAAAAGCTAATGTGTGTCCTTGAACAGCAGCAGCAACTCTAGAGTATGCAGGAAGGCTACTCCTGAAATGGTGTGTCCTGAAACCATTGAGAATGAATCCTGGGAGGCATCCTGTTCCCTGAGATTTCTCATAAAAATCTCAAGGCCTGGATGACAGCATCCAAATATGATCTCAGTGCCAAAATCTGGGAGCTAGCAATCCCAGGTTAAGGATCTTAGATATCTTGCTGCATTGCACATTTCTTCCATGTTTGAGGACAGTGCTGTTGCTTTATCCAAGACCTTAGGATGAGAGACAGAAGTTGAATTTCCATAGAATGGCTACCTGGCTGCCAAACAACAATTCTGTTGCTAGTTAGAGGAATGGAAAAGGAAAGATTCATCTGTAGTAACCCAGGACTAGTGACAGTGCTGCCAAATGTCACTCAAGTATGGCCTCAACTCATGATCACTTTCACAGATGAAACTCTCAAGTTTTCTATTACAACCTTTAATTTCCTTTCATTTTAGAAGTCGATGGAGTATAGGAAGCCTTTAACACAGAGTACACCAAAATGCTATTTGTCTGGTTGTTTTATTTGTTCTTATTGAATCCATTAACTCTATGTAGATCAGTAGGGATGGCTGGATATCCAGATGTGGATGGAAAGATGGCAGAATAAGATGTCCTGAGATGCTGAAATGTTCTCTTGCCCAGTTCCCTAATACAGTGTTTCCCAAATGCTGGTGTTTGGACTTCAATTCCCAGAAGCCTAAGTCATTTCCCCAAAGCACTGATCAGCCAATGTACTGACTTAGGCTTCTGGGAATTGAAGTCCACCTGTGGGCTGTGTACCCCTTGTTGGGAACCACTGCCCTAATAGATAGTTGGAGTAGAGCACTTTCATAGGAAGAAAACCTTGCAAGCCTACTTACATTGTGGGCTCACATGACCATACTTGATTCTCTTGGAAGGGAGAGTTCCAGGGCTACACTGAATACACTCATATTTTGGAAACCATTTCCCAAACATTGCCTATTTTATCTGGTTGAAACCATTGTTAGATTCACTAAGAACACATTAGGAAAGTTAATTATGGGAATGGCTTTCATTGACCTAACTGCAGCATACAATACTGTCAATCATAGGATTTTGCTCCAAAAAATAATCTTACCAAAAATAACAAGCTTACTTAGGGGCATTGGCAGTTTCCTTCAGAAGTGGAGATTCTAAGTGACATGAATGGAAAGAACAACAGCTGGAGGTTGCAGAAGAATGGACTGCCCCATGAAGAATTAGGAAAGTATTACAACATCAACCATTTGAAGCCTAATTCAAGCAAGACTCAAATGCATGCTTTCCACCTTTGAAAGTGAGGGGCAAGAGCTGAATTGGATGTTACATGGCAAGGGAACTGATTACAGTATTGATCAGGTCCAAAATACCTTGGTTTGTTGCTTGATTGGACACTCTTTTAAGCAACACTGTTTGAATACCAAAGCCAAAGTTAGTACAAGCAACAACATAATCAGAAAACTCACAAACTATAAGCAGAGAACTCAACAATCCATTATTTGTACTTCAGCTTTGGCCCTGAGTGTCAATGTAGCAGTGTATGCTGCTCTAGTATGCTCCTATACAAATAAAGGAGGATATAGCTGAGGAACTCAACCATACCTACATCACTTGGAGGACTCTGAACAAACGGAGGATTGGAGTGTCTAAATGTAATACCAACATGCTCATGTGTTTCCTGTTGGCGGAGTACAACATGGTGTATGAATGTGGAGAGATACAGAATCTGGCTCATTTACTTGTCTGCAGATTACTTCTAGAAACATGCACCGATAAAATTTAAGTTTGCCCAACAACAAAGCCAAGAAAGTGGATTCATTTTGGCAGTTCAGGGTTTAATCAAGACACAAAAGAAGAACGCATTCATATGACAACCTCCATTTTTTTTTAAAAGGAGTGATTTCATAGGAATTTTGCCTTAAACATGATGATTAATAGCATGATTCGTTTGCCTGCATTGTGTTACTTTGTTTATAGTAAGCATTGCCTAGCAACACTCAGCTTTGAATTGCACAACAGCTCAAGAGTCACGGTGGACTGATAGTTTCTTTTATACTGTGCTATGGTGTGACTCTGAACAAGAATATCCAGTAAACCTTTTTAAGTTCACTCAGATCTTTTATACATATGTTTCATACTTTGGCAGTTGTAGCTTCAGAGATGCTCTCACAATGCCCTATGTAAGAGCTTTCCTTATTTGTGTTATTTTCTCTGTTGCCATAGCTACCATGCCATGCCAGCAACCCCTATGAAATGAATGCTTGAAGAATGTGATAAGCACAGAGTAGGTAGAATCACTTGAATCTTTTCATACATGTACATGAACATGGCAACAGCTGATGATGGAACATTAACATATTTGTGTGCCATCAAGTCAATTCTGACTTATGACATCCCTTTCTAGGGTTTTCTAGGTAGAAAATACATAGAAGTGTTTTACCATTACCTTCTTCTGGGGGTGCCCTAGGACTGTGCAGCTTGCCCACATTTAAACAGGCTGGTTTTTCTTGCAGGAGGTACAGTGGGGAATCAAATTCCTAAGCTGTGGTTTCACAGCCAGATACTTGAAATCACAGAGCAGTCCAGCCAACTGACAGGACATAATTCTACATAAAACTGGTACATATAATTGTGTGTGTGTGCGTGTGCCTGTGCCTGTGCCTGTGCGTGCGTGCATACGCATGTGAATGTGCATGTGCGCGTGCACTGGTGAAATCTTTGGAACCAGTCTAAGTAAAGGTAGATATGACAACCCATATATAACATGTTGTTCAGTCACACAGTTGAGTCCAACCCTTTGTGACCCCATGGGCCATAGCATGTCAGGCTCCTCTGTCATCTGCCATCCTCCATAGTCTGCCCAGATCTATGCCCACTGCATCAATGGTGCCATCTCGCCACCTCATCCTTGCTGTCCCATTTTCCTTTTGCCTTCAATTTTCCCAGCATCAGGGCTTTCTCCAGTGAGTCCTCTCTTCTCATTCAGTGCCCAAAGTGCTTGAGCTTCAGCTTCAGTATTTGTCCTTCTAAGGAGCAATCAGGGTTGATTTCCTTTAAGATTGATTGATTTGATCTCCTTGCAGTCTAGGGGACTCTCCAGAGTCTTCTCCAGCACCACAGTTCAAGGATGTCTATTCTTCAGTGATCAGCCTTCCTTATGGTCCAGCTCTCACAGCCATACGTTACTACTGGGAAGACCATTGCTTTGACTATCCAGACTTTTATTGGCAGGGTAATGTCTTTACTTTTTATTATGCTGCCTAGGTTTGCCATAGCTTGCCTCCCAAGAAGTCATCATTGTCGTTGACTGCCACTGGTAACCGAGAATGCTCCCCCCTCCTGAAGCAGGGAAAATGTCACTGGCATGAATTTATTTAAGGTGGATCCCATCTTGCCATGAAGTGACCCACACACTATAATCTTGGAGTCATCACCCATGGCACACATGAAGCGTGACATGCAGGATTTAACACTGGGACTGCAATGGACCACAACAGCCTTGAGGATATGGACAAGATACACCTTCACAGCCAGTCCATCTGGCATGGGCCTCTTCCACCTCCATGACCATTGGGAATCAGAGTTCCTCCTCCACTTATTTTCCCATTGGGCCCAATATGATGGTTTCCAGTGACATTTCCTCCACTGAGGCTCATCCACCCGTAGCCATTGGCCCCTTTAGGGAGTCAGGTTAGTTAACTGCTGCCTGACACTCAGTGTTGAGTCACTGGCTGTACAGTCTACTCCATTACCATAGTGGGATGTCTGGCCAGAGAGGCTCCCAAGAAGTAAGCATCTTTTTATTTAATGGCTGCAGTCACCATCTGCAGTGATCTTAGATCCCAAGAAGGTGAAGTCTGTCACTGCTTCCATTTCCTCCTATTTGTTCAGGGAGTGAACCTATGAGTAAATTAAATTCAGTATATTCAGGCTTTGATGCTACCAGTATTGCTTTCAACAAGTCATGCAACATAATACATTATATAGTCACCTGGAAGTAAATTAGTAATGGTATTCAGAACCTACATGTCTCAAATTAAACATCACTGAACACAGGAAGTCTTTCTTTTTAGTCTCCATATGCAGGTCTTAATCCAATTGGTTGCTTTAACAAAATAGCACTATTGAATCCATGGGATTTCTGTAAATGTTGACTCACCATCCAGTGATTGATTCTGAAGTTCTACTTTACCTTTCATAAACAGTTGTATTTAGGCTGCAGTATTATGGTTCCTCTACTGTTGAAAGCAATGTGACTAAATTTGCCCACTGAATTGGAATTGAATAGTTGCTACTCCTGCACATATCAGAAATTATTTCTACAAATGCCATTGTTCTCTTTCCTGGGAGTTCCAGATGCCAGTCATGGATCTTACAGCCACCTAAATTGTGCTCAGATGCAGAGAATGCTCAACTAGCAGGCTTCATGTCTTAGATAGGCCCAACTTCCTATTTGAAAAGGAACAAACAGGAGTTTGATGGATTACACAAAATTGGGTGAAGTAGTTAATACTTTGAAAGTCTGGACAAGATTCAAAAAATTCTTGCTAGGTTTGAGCATTGGGGGGAAAAACAGCAAATGTACAATTACAAGATGGGAATACTAGGCTCAGTAATACTATGAGCAACAAGCATTTTGGAGTTGTTGTACATCACAAGCTGAATATGAGCCAATAGTGTGACTGACTGCAAAAAAAGGGTAAATACTCCAAAAACTCCAGTTCTGGACACTACACCTTAAGAAAGATGCCATCTGGAACAACTTCAGAGGAGGGCCACAAAGATTATCAGGGGGCTGGAAACCAAATCCTATAAGGAAAGACTGAAGGAACTGGGCATGTTTAACCTTGAAAAGATGAAACTGAGGGGAATATGATTAGCCCTTTTCAAATACAGTACTTGAAAGATAATCATAAAGAGGATGGACAGGATCTGTTCTCAGTCATCCCAGAGTGCAGGGCATATAACAATACACCCAAGTTACAGGAGACCAAATATAGGCAGAATGACAGGAAAAATATTTTAACTGACAATGGAACCAATTACCTCAGGACATGGTGTGTATTCCAGTGCTGGAGGCATTCAAGGGAAAATTGGACAACCATCTATTTTGAATGGTTTGATTTAGAGTCCAACATTGAACACGAGGTTAGACTTGATGACCGCAGAAGCCCTTTCCAACTAATCATTCTATGATTGCCATTCAACCAATGTTGAACTGCTGATAGAGATGGAATGTTGATCTTTCATCCTTCTAACTAGCCAAATTATTTATAGTATACAATAAATGTTAGCTGATTAAGACAAATGACAAAGATTCCACTTTAATTTAGGCAAGCAAATTGGGTTAGAATTCATGCTGTGATGTGATCCTTTTGAATATTTTTTCTGCGGTATTTTCCATGGGGTTGAAAACTCCTCTTTGTGAAGTTCTCATCCCCTTTGAATGAAAAACATGTCAGTGTAATTAATGTACACCCTTGAGGGAAAGTAATAATACTGTATGAAAGATGTATGTATTTGTATTTATACAATATTTGTGTAGAATGTTGTAAGTTAAATGATATATCTTCTGGAAAGTTTGCATATGTTTGAAGAAACTTACTTAATTAAAATTCAATATTTTTGTCTTCTGTCAAAAGAAAATGAGTGCACTGGCATTTATACTAGGTATGCAATGGAGAACAAAGCCCAGAGGGTCATACAGGACTAATTTATCTGGATTACCAATCAGATTTTTATGTAATGCACACTGCAAATTAATTATACACTAATCTAAGAACTGCAAGTGTCTTAATATTTTTATTATACTTTTAATTCCAGTAGGTCAATGTATAAAATCAGAATAATTACATTGGAAAAACACCTACTGGGAAAATCTGTGTTCATTAAATATGAAGTGCAAATTAAATTTTGTTGAGATTACATTTTCTACTTATTTTCCAAGGGTTTAATCCTCAAACAGGTTACTCCAGTGCAGTATTGCAGCAGTCCCACTGATTTCAGTAGGTATGCATCAGGAACACAGTTCAAATGTCTGGAGACCACCTCATGTCATTCTTCCTATGTAAATCTCAATAAAATAAATGTCTTTTTAAAAAGAAGACAAAATAGGATGCACTGTAAAATGTCCAAGTTGTTTCAGATCAGTACAGTCTGTCACGTCAATTTGTATGGATTGTTGTGTTCTAGCACAACAATTAAGGCTGGTGTTCCTTTGTGATCTACATTCATTATTGGCTGAAACTCGTATCCGAGAATGTATTTTTTCCTGAAGCAGGAAAAATGCCATTGGTGTGAATTTGTTTAATGTGGATCCCAGCTTGCCATGAAGTGACCCATACATTATGATCACAGAGCCAGGGGCTGTGGTGGTTCATTGGTTAAGAAGCTTGTCTTGTTAGCTGGAAGGCCCAGGTACTGCATGATGGATTGAGCACCCATCTCTGTCCCAGCTCTTGGGGATATGAAAGGGGCCTCATTTAGGTGTTCCCTGAGCAGAGTTTCTTCTGCAAAAAATCCTTTCAACCCAGAATACTTTCTGACACGAAATTATTATCATGGAGCCATCTCCTGTGGCACATATGAAATGAGACCTGCAGGATTTAACACTAGAACTGTACTGGACTACTGCAGCCTTGAGGATAATATCAAGGTGTGCCTTCACAGCCAGTCCATCTGGCATGGCCTCTTCCACCTCCATGACCGTTGGGAATCAAAGTTCCTCCTCTGCTCATATTGCCGTTGGGCCCAATATGATGGTTTCCAGTGGCATTTCCTCCACTGAGGAGACCATCACCCCACCTAAAGGGGCTCATCCACCCGTAGCCATTGGCCCCTTTAGGGAGTCAAGTTATTTACTGCTGCCCAACACTGCAGTGATCCAAGATTACAGCAGATGGTGAATGCAGCCATGAAATAAAAAAGCGACTGGTTCTTGGGAGACAAACTATGAGAAACCTTGGGGACACAGTGAAAAGTAGATACATCACCTTGTAAACAAGAATACACATAATCAAAGCAATAGTATTTCCGGTAGTAATGTATGGTTGTGAGAGCTGGACTATAAGGAAAGCTGAGTGCAGAAGAATAGATGCATTTGAAATGTGGTGTTGGAGGAGAATTTTGAGAGTACCCTGGACAGCAAGGAGAACAAATAAGTCAATCTTAAAAGAAATAAACTCTGACTGCTCCTTGGAAAGCCAAATATTGAATATGAAGCTAAAGTACTTTGGACACCAAATGAGAAGAGAGGATTCACTTGAGAAAGGCTTGATGTTGGGAAAGGTTGAGGGCAAAATAAGAAGGAGATGGTAGAGAATGAGATGGCTAGATGGCATTGTTGACACAATGGGGACAGAGCTGAGTGAGTTGAGGAGAATGGTGGAAGATACGGGTGCCTGGCGTGTGATGGTACATGGGGTTGCAAAGGGCCGGACTCGACTATGTGACTGAACAACAAAACACTTGGTGTTGAGTTGCTGGCTATATGGTCTACTCAATTACCATAGATAAGGGTGCAATTTATCCCATTGTCTGCTCAGTCTTCATGCAGAATTTAGCATGCAACCATAACTGAGGAAAATATTAACGGAACAAGAAGAATTTGGATCTGATGGACCCAAGTCTAAGCACACCAATAAACAAACAAACCCTCACACCTTTCTGTTACCACTATTGAATGGCTTGTAAAAGCAGACTTTTTCACCCAGGACAAGGGCGATCTCTTATATCCTCTGACTCTTGAAGATACTTTCAAGGACTCCAAGATGGTGCCTTAAAGTCAGAGGGACAATGAAAGTCTGATAGTGTTTTCATCAGCCATTGATGGCATCTACAATGCACAGAGGCATGCACAGTCTTCAAACAGGTGTGCAGAAATGAACTGAAATTAGAGTTATTTATTGGATTTTCAGGAGGTGATAGGCCAGAAAAAGAACTGCTGATAGTTGTTGTTACATGCCATCAAGTTGTCTCTGACTTATGGCAACCCCATGAATGAGAGAGCTCCAAAATATCCTGTCTTCAACAGCCTTGCTCAATTCCTGTAAATTATAATTTGTGGTTCCCTTAGATAATCTATCCATTTTGCTTTTGGCCTTCCTCACCTTCTGCTGGTTTCTGCCTTTCCCAGCATTATTGTCTTTTCCATAGAGTCTTGCCTTCTCATGATTTTTGCCACTCTTTTCTATTGTTCCTTTGAATATTATTCATTTCTTCTTTGTGGTCACTGTGAATGCACACAAATGAGTTACATTCCTGCACATGAACATACAACTGGGAATATTCCAGAGGTTTGAAAGAGCCACAGGCTCCTCCTATCTGTCCTAGCTCATGCATTTCCTACCCAGCAAACCCTTAAAAAATATTATACTTCAAATTGTCTAGGTGCGCCCCTTTTTGGACAGGCGGTCCCTCACAACAGTAGTTTTCTCACTGGTAGTCTCCCGTATTGACTCCTGTAATGCTCTCTACGTGGGGCTTCCCCTGTCTATGCTGTGGAGACTTCAGTGAGTCCAGAATACAGCAGCCATGTTGATCATTTATTTATTTATTTATTTAATGGGTTTGTGTTGTGGGTGGGTGGGTGGGTTGAGGGGTGTGTGTGTTTATTTTTATTTTAAAAAATTTGTTGGCTCCGCCCACAACATCATGGCATCATGACGTTGGCTCTGCCCACAACGTCATGACATTGGCTCCGCCCACACTGTGATGACGTCATGGTGTGGTAGCAAAAATTTCCACAACGCACCACTGTCTATATCTATTTTTAAGAGCACTCTGTAGATTTTAGATATCAAGTGGTCCTCTTTCTCAAACTTATTTCTCCCCTTTTTCAAAGACAACTACTTTTTTATCCACATTATATCACTTTGATAGTTTTAATCTACATACATTTCTAACGTGTTGCTTTGGGACTTCTCAAATGAGGTTGTTTTCTCTTTTTGTACTGCTTTTTGATACAGTAAAACCTCATATAACACTAAAACCTGGTTCCACAAGTCTTCGTGTTATATGATTTTTCGTGTTATCTGATCCTCTATGGGATCCATAGAGATACATTGTAACCACACAGGCTTTCGCGGTTGTTATCTGAAGCATCCCATAGGATCTTAATGTTATCTGATGCAATTCTTTCCCCCAGATTCCTTGATGTTATGCGATTTTCGTGTTATTCGATACTAATGTTATATGAGGTATTACTGTACTATGATACTGATACTTTTTGATACTGTGAGGTGATGATTTGTGATGATGATATGTTGAAGTGATTTTGTATTATGATAATGTGGTACCTTGTAATTGTAACTGTATATTTTGTACCTTTGTTAGTTGCCCAGAGTCGCTTTGCGAGTGGGGCAGCATACAAGTAGTAGTAGTAGTAGTAGTAGTAGTAGTAGTAGTAGTAGTAGTAGTAGTAGTAGTAGTAATAATAATAATAATAATAATAATAATAATAATAATAATAATAATAATAATAATAATAATAATAATAATAATAATAATAATAATAATAAATGTGCCCAACATAGGGCAATCTCAATTTTATCATTTTTGTCTCCAGAGACAGTTCAGGCTTTACTTGATCTAGGATTCACTAGTTTGTGTTTTTGACAGTCCAGGGTATAGGTAATTTTGCGACCTATGGTATAGTGTTAGCATACAAACTACAAAGCAAATGTGTGTGACACTCTTGAAGAAGCTCACAGTAAAGCTATACAGTATTTTGATACAGAGTTGTTTGCAAATTTGAAAAACAGGTCACTAATTAGAAGGAAGTTCTAACAAGGAACAGGAATATCTGTCATTGGACTAGCACAACAAAAATTACAAATTATATCTGCAGCTTCAGGGTAAATAGAATTGTAATAAGCAGAAAATCAGCTATGCTCTTCCAGCAATAATTACAGTTGCAGCAGATCCTAATGATTCAGGATTTTCCTCATCACACATTGAAGGGGCTACATTTTATCTTAATCAATTCATCCACAGGAATCTGTGCTTGGGAAGATTAGTACTTTCTGTAGGTATCCACAAAAAAATGAGCTGAAATTACAGTTTGTTTACTCTAAATCAGGCAGTTATTGTTGTGAAAGAAAAATTCATTAGTTTGTAGATTTCCATCTTTTGTATAATTCATCCACCCTCCCCTTCTAAAATGGAGAAGTGGCTTTTCAAAAGCTTAGTTGCTGGCAACCAAGTCCCTTGAACTAAAATATGGTAGTATTTTTGCCCTCACCCAATGTTATTGTTGATTCTGTTCATTGGCACATGGTGAACTAAAACTCATCTAAAATTAAGTTCAGCCTTTATGATGGAAAAGGATTTTTTTCTTCTTGGTTTAACTGTGTATCTCATCTGGAACAAAAAATAATGTACCAGGGGATCCCTTCATATATGTGAGCGAGAGCATAAAAGTAGCCTTGTTGCTTCTTGTGCATAGAGTAAATATCAGAAATTTTAGCAACTGTGCATTTCTTTACTAATACAGAGTTTAGGTGGAAGGGATTTTTCTGAACTAAGGTCACTGCCTATTTATCTTGCCCTCTAATCAGTCACAAAGGCCCTTCTTCCCCAACTGTCTCCTCCTCTTCCTCTCTTTTTGCTCCAAGTGGTTTCTCTTTTTGCTTCTATCCTCTTCCTTTTGATCTTGTAGGAGAGGCATCACGATGTGTTGCTTTCCATCTCAGGCATAATGTGTGTGGTTTTTCAATTTTCCTTTCTTCTTTACTTTCTTTTCATAATGTAATCTTCACTATACTCTGAGTACATTTCTCCCCTTTTAATCAAGATGATACTTAGTGTGGTGGTGGATTTTTGAAGAACTTGTGGCTATGGTTTGCTCATGCTTTCTGTACTTCTGTTGCTTGTTTTATACTCTGTTAATCAGAGAGATTTTATCAAAAATTCAAAAATACTCAACAATAAAGTGAGTTACTCTCTTGTCCTTTATCTTAGCTAACAAAATATCTTGTGTTGGTTGTGAGTCATGTATGCCCCTGCACAGTTAGCATTTGCCACCCCAAATAACTCTTATTCTGTGGCCCAGGGGGCCACAGGTTCTTGGGTACTTAAATCAATACATTTTTATATTTATATACCTGTACACTACCATCTTCAATAGAGACCCTTCTCCAAAGTTCCCCACTTTCTAAAATTGGAAGGATTATAAGAAGAACTATGGACTTTTTGTATATGTTCATCACCACCACCCCTTCAAGGACTTGGAACATGGTTGCTCTGGATTACAAATTCTACCCAGCTAAAGATTTTGGGAGCTACAATCAAAGCAGGAATTTCCCCATGTTCAATCTCCTCTCCCTAACACCATTTATAGAATAAATTCCACATGAAACTCAGGTGACAGTTACTTTAATGTCCTTTCAATGCAGTCTAATGTTTTGATTCCCTTCAGTATTTTGGCTAACTGTTAGCATCATTTCCTTATCAGTCTTTATTACCAATGATTTGTATTTGTACTTAGACTTATATGCCACTCTACTTGCCGAAGCAACTCAGAGCGGCTAACATAACACGGGCAACATATATTACAATATCAAATATAAATACAACATAAGGGCTTTCTTTTTGTCTAGTTGTTTTAATCCAGTGATTTCCAACCTTGGGTCTGCTGATGCTCTTGGACTACTGCTTGGCCAACAAAGCCAATGGTGAAGGCTTTTGGGAGTTTTAGTCCAAAAACATCTGGGTGCCCAAAGTTGGGAACCACTGCTTTAACTAATTCATTTATTTAATTGACTTCTAGTACTACTATTCTGCCAGTTGTTTTTCTTCTGATACATTACAGCATTTGTTTTATTCTTTCAACTATTTTCTTATTTTAAATTTTATATTCTGTTTATTTTATTCTTATACAAAATTGTTGTTAGTTGCTGTACACTTATTGCTTTATTTTTGTTTTATATTTTAATTGGTACACAGTTTAGAGCAGTAGTGAGCAATTTCAGTGGGTCTGAGAGCTAATTTTCTGCCCCCAGATCCTTTGGGAGATGAGTGGACCATGAAAAAAAAATTAAACTGGAAGTGGCCAATTTAACGTTGGATAATTTCGGGTCCCACCTTCCCTGGGACTGGGATAAAGCTGTGGACTGCCGGGCAGCCCCAACACTGCCGCCCAGCTGATGTCGGGTCCCACCTCCTCTGGGACCGGGATAACGCCGTGAACTGCTGGGCGGCCCCAACACCGCCGCCCAGCTGATGTCAGATCCTGCCTCCCCTGGGACTGGAATAAAGCCGCGGACTGCCGGGCGGCCCCAACACCGCAGCCTACCTGGTGTCGGGTCTCATCTCCCCTGGGACCGGGATAACACCGTGGACTGCCAGGCGGTCTCAACACCGCTGCCCAGCTGATGTCAGGTCCTGCCTCCCCTGGGACCAGGATAAAGCTGCGGACTGCTGGGCGGCCCCAACACCACCGCCCAGTTGACTGTAATTCGCCGCTAGGAGGGGAGGGATTGTAATTGTCTTTGGGAGGGAAGTGATTGTAATTGTTTCTATGATACGTATTGACAATGTTGATGTATTTGTCGTTATTTTGCTGTTTTATTGCATTGTATTATTGTATTTTCTATGACATTTAATTTCAAACATTGTGATATATTGGGAATGTATACATATTGTTGATTATACTGTTGATGTTTATGAAATGTTATATGTGTGGGTTTTGTGAGCCGCCCTGAGTCGGTTGCACCGAGTAGGGCGGCATATAAATTGAAACAACAACAACAACAACAACAACAACCATCATCATCATCATCATCATCATCATCATCATCATCATCATCATCATCATCATCATCATCATCATCATCATCATCATCATCATCATCTTTGCTGTTAAACTTTGAAGAGAGACCTTGCAACCTATTTAGGAGATAAATCATAGCTCCTCAAAGCTACTACAAATCATATAACAATTAATGTTTTTACTTATGGGAATGTATTTGCAAAGGAAAAAGGCCAGCTAATAGCTCCAGGGGCTACAGATCCTGCCTTGAGAAGCAACATATAGTCGCAGACTACCTTTCGCTTACATAATTTATTTTATACTGTGATTAACACATATAACAAATACATAATGTATCATATTGAAGTATCCCCCTCCAGTGGGTAGCCGTGCTAAGACTCTCATATTAACAAAAATAGTGAACAAATTTTATTTGACATAGGTTAGTGTTTCCTAACCTTTGGTTTTTGAACTTCAGTTCCCAAAAGTCTAAATCAATTCCTCAAAGCACTGATCAGCCAATGTAATGACTTAGGCTTCTGGGAATTGAAATCCCCCTGTGGGTCCTGGGCCCCACACTGGAAACCACTAATATAGGTCTTCACGACTTCACTTCACTTCAAATACATTGGTTGAATTCAGTAAGAAGTCATAACTAGAGTAAGTCCATTGAGTCAACAGAATGTACTTAGATGTTGACCCACTAGATCTCCACTGACTGAATGGGCTTATTCTAACTGCCGCTTCCTAATGGATTTCAGCCTTTAAGTCTTGTTTCTGTTAAGAAATCTTTTCTTGTTTTGTTACTGTAAACTTTTTACAGCCATTGTGAAAGAAGAAGAAAAGCTGGAAATGATGTGAATCAATTAAACTGATAAATATCAGAATTCATGGAAGATGGGTTTCTTATGAGAGAAAAGAATCCTTAACTTTATTCAGTCTCTTAGAGAACAAAGCCTTTCAACAGGGATTGAACTTTGTAGAAGGAGTCCATACTCTGCTTTTATTAAGTATTTTAAAACTGCTTTTGGGATCTGATATATTTTTTGTTTTCATTAATGTCAATAAATGAGATGGTTGTCTTTCATTCCTTGATCTTCCCTACCTGAGCTGGTACCACCAATGAATAATTTCCTACTGATATATGACACTCTATAGATGCTTGTGATTATCATCTGTGTATGCAGAAAATGCAAACTTGCTCTTTTAAAAAAAGAGACACTATTTCCAACAGCCTCCGTACCACTCTCTCTTCTTTCAGAAACAAGTTGGCAATTCTCATCTTGAATAGCTTTAAAATTGCTCATAGCAATCAATGACAACTGAGGCATCACTAAAGAATTTCTTTTCTCTCCCAAGCTCCAATTTAGATCAGTCATTAAGCTTGAGTAAGCTTGAGCTGTCAGACCATTTCCCCCTCATCACATGCTCCCAGCACAAGAAGTCAACTTCAAAATCAAATTTGTTTTCCTTCTTACTATACTTTGTAATGGTTTAGTATGAACAATAAACTTAAATGAAAGAGTACTGTCACTCTGGAAGATCTCAGGGAACAGCTTTGGCTTTTTATCTGAGCAAGGCTGCCACATCTCAAACAAAATACATGGCAAAACTTTCATTCAGTTTAGATCATTAATACACACACCTCCATCTTGCTAGTAAAACATATGCTGATACATTTCACTATGACAACTTTTTTGCTGTTGAATTCATTTGGAAGGGAAATTAGTTCAAAACCAGAAAAGTAAACAAGAATTAGTGAAATATTAATAGGATCCCTCTCCCCTCTCCCCCATATACAAGTGGAGAAATGAGTATGATGCAGTGGATCGGGTGATGGACTAGGACTCTGGAGACCAGGATTCAAATCCCCACTTGAAAATCTCCACTTGACTATGAAATCTCACTGGGGGAGGGGGGAGTGGAACTGGTAAAAAAAAACTCCTTAAATATTTCACCTACCTTGAAAGCCCTATTAATTAGGGTCACTATAAGCTGATTCTGATTTAATGGCACTTAACTATCTTATATCAGTGGAATTTCATGATGATGGTGAGACTCCACTTGATCTGAACTTTATAAAAGTTGTCCAAGGTGCTAAATCCTATCTCTAAAATTTGTACACCATCTCTGACACTTCTTTAAAGCCCACACTAGTTTCACCACAAAATTGAAGTACTGTAATAGATTTTGGCTCAGAATTAATTATTATGAGATTCGTGGCTGTATTGAAATGGAATTACACAGAAGGAAAACCTATCCTTTCGTATTAAAGTAAACAAGACCAAAGTAAAACATCCGAATAGTGTGCTTCAACCAATTCCTTTCTTGAATTCAGAATGCTCAAAGGAGGAAAAAAAACTATAATAAATGAATCCTCAAACATATTGGAGAATCTGGAAGAGTTTCTTCAGTTCCACGTGCTATCCCAAGAAATCAATCAGTGCAGGTCATTCTGAGATAAGATAAGGTGATTTTGCATGTCCTGCCACCTGTTGAACTTCTCTGCAGGTTTAAATTAGAGTGGGCAACTCTGATAAAACTGGGAGCCATATTTTTGCCACCCTAAAGCTCTGACAGTTCACAGAAGACCCACCAATGGCCTAAAAAGGTAAAATTGGAAAAACAAGAGGCAGAATTGGAACTGTCTAAATATTGACTTGTAGTTTTGATTGTAAGAATGTGTGGTGGTTTTATAACATTGTACCATAGCACTGCACTGCAAGTTTGGCTTGTGGAAGTTTCTGGCCCACTTTCCAAGCAACAGGTGACTACTAAAAGAGGTCTCCAGAAGTAATTGGGGGAAAAAACATTTTTAGGGGGGGGGGATGTTTCTGTAGGTGTCATTTAGTAGGTCGGTGGAAACCTAGGGACCTATCAAATGACCTTGAATAATGCATGTTGTTCATTGACTTTGCGCTGCAAAAACTGTAAGTAAATATGCCCATGGACCATAAGGGCCTGGACATGATGACTGGAAAGTTGGCAGGTCAGCAGTTTGAGACCTGAGTGCTGCACAATGGAGTGAGTCCCATCTCTGTCCCAGCACCTGTCAACCTAGCAGTCTGAAAGCAAGAAATGCAAGTAGATAAATAGGTACTACATTGGGTGAAGGTAAACAGCATTCTGTGCACTCCAGTTTCTAGCCATGACTGCAACATGTCCACAGAAATGTCTGCAGATGCAGACATCATTGGCTCCTTAGATATACAGGTAAATGGATATGAGCACCAAACCCTAGAGTAAGATAGGATGGGCTTTGGAGCAAGGGTGGCCTTTTTACACATGGCGAAAGGCCAGAATCCTGTTGCTTTTAGCTGCTCATGGAGGGAAAATTGTAAAAGCCCATTTAATTACCAGTAATTTGTGAAGTGCTGGTCATATGACAGTGGGCCAGGCCCACAACCAAATGTATTTGGCATTTTGTTAATAAGTGACAGTGTCTCCAGTTATTTCCTTCGTATTTGCATAGATAATCTTGAATTAGTCATTTATAAACCATATACTGACCCTTCCAGGGAGCAAAGAAGACTGAGGCAGAGGACATGCATTCTTCAGGGTTCTTCTTCTTCTATAATGTTCCAATCAAACCCTAGACTGCTAACTTTTTTAAAAGCGTTTCCAAGCTTGACTACTGTTCTGCTTCATTTCTAGGTTCTCAACTAATGTGCACCAACGTGATTTCCAATTTTCGGCTAGAGCCTGCATCAGTTCTTCCCCAGCTTCAACAGCATCTTCCTGAAAAGAATCCTAGTTGTGGAATGCCTGATACCTATGCAGCAGAGGTTTGATGTCATCAGTCAGGCCCTGGATGTACTGGGTGCGGTATCCTCTTGGAATTGTTTTCCTTGATATTACTTTCACAAGATGGACAAATTCATGATACTCATCTGTGTGTCAGGGGATCTTCACACTTTTATCCAGATGCTCTCAAAAATTCACCCATTTAGCCTTCTTAAAGTTAAAATGTCTCTGCAAAGGCATCTCCTGGGGTTTCACTGCAGTGTTTATTATGCACACTATGGGTCTGTGTTGAGTATGTGGGATTGGATCATAAACAACTTTCATGCACTGTGCTGCTATCTTCTTGCTAATGAAGATGTTATCTGGATTATACCTCCTCCTCCATCTACCACTGGAGGCGGTACACAGAAAGAGCCTCCTTGAAGATTGTGAATACAATCAGGCATACCCTGGGCAGGAACCTTGCCAGCTAATCTTTTAAACATCAGATCAAACCAAATGATTGAGGCATGGTGTGAGGGCATGACTGATGATGTCATAATAGCAGCTACTTGGAAACCCTGAGTTTTTGAACCTATGAGCCCTGGCTCTACTACATCACTGTTAAAGAGATTATTATAGGGATTAAAAATATTTTCCAATTGGAGACTGCACAAAAAATGTGCATGAAGTATAAAATAATGTACATTATTTTGTGCAAAATGTAATGTTTTTGGTATTTGTTTTGTTTCATTTCTTCTTCTTCTTCTTCATTGATATTTTTGTGTCAAATTATGCTATGTGTCAAGGACAGGAAGAATATTTGAATATTTACAGAAATAACACATGAATATATCTGCTAATAAATTATATAATATCATTATCAAAATTTAATATAATTATTGATGTATAAACAATTAAATCAAATTTATAATTAACATACATTTAAACTGCATTTATTATAGAATAGAAATACTTATATCATCCCTTTGGAAGTGTTCTACTAGTTGCTGGCAGGCAGTCTTACTCATAATAGGACTTTTGCCATTTTGCTGACTCTTTGATTACCCATTCGACTTCTTAATGTATTGATCTTAAACCTTCTTTGTGCGTTTTCACAAAGGAAAAAATGAACTCTTCTTTAAAAATTCATTTTAATTTATAGAAAAATCAATATCTGTGAATATCACCAAATCAGGCCACCCCATTGAATCACTGCTGCTCCTGTTCCTTTTTAAGAAGTATCAATTAGTAGCAACAATGGTTTCTAAATATGTGTTCCTCCTTTCCTTGCTCAAGTAAAGAAGTTGGAAATGTTATTTCTTAGGAGTAAAACTTCCAGAATCTGCCAGCAAGTATTTTTTGGAGGCATCACCACCACTATCACCCAAATTCTGTTCAAGTCTACACAAACTCCAGACAGAGAAGAAGAGGAAAAACTCTTCCCATCCTACTGAGAGCACTGGCAATTCCCAATCCATTTCAATACCAGACAGAATTTTCTCCTCTTCTCTGAGAGCCACGTAACAGCCAAAATGGCAGCTGCATCCAAAAATGCTTGCCAGCCCAGCGTCCAAAGAGGGAAAAGGCTTAGCAAAGTTTACAGATGGAGACATCCTTTCGGTAGGGAGGTTAAGGATATTTTGGTAGAAGGGAGAGGAAAGAAATTCTCTGGCAGATTGAAAGGTCTCCTCTTGAATCTACTCAAAATTGCATGGCAAGTGATAGATTTTAAGATCATTTCTTGTGATTACTTTCCCCCTCTACCTCCTTTCCTCTACAGTACAGGCTAGTTCCTGAGATGGGGAAGGTTCAGCAGCTGGGATTATATCACTTGTAAAGGGATAGCATTCCGTGCGCTCCAGTGTCTAGGCATGTCTGCCACATGTCCACTGAAATGTCTGCGGAAGCATATAGTGCTGGCTCTTTGGCTATAAACAGAGATGAGCACTGAACCCCAGAGTTGGATATGACTGGCTTTTGAGCAAGGGCGACCTTTACCTTTACTAAAGTGGTAGAAGAAGTCCTGTCAGGATCTATATTACTTACTGAGAATGTAACATGTGGAAATAGAAGCTGAAAGCGATAACATGCAGCATCTTTCCATATGTTCTTGTAAGATCATGAGAGAACAATAATTCAGCCCAAAGTGATTCTAAGGCAGACCTTTATGAGGTTAGTGCTGAAAGTTTTGAGAGTCTTTTTTTTAATTTCCTGTCCTTTCCGTCTAAAAAAATGAAAGATTTTGCAAATGATGATAAACATTTAAAAATGAGCTACAATTAAATCTACCCTGCCCAATGCAGGATTTGTCTTTACATAATCATCTCAATAGAGCAAACTGAGTTCTATCATTGCTGCCATCAAGTGAGATTGCTACTTCCATTGCAGCTACATTTGGGACTTTGGCTGAAGCTATAGCTGGGATTTGGCAGAAGTGTTGATGATGGCTGAAGCTCTAATGTTGCCAGTGGTTTTCCTAAGCCTTCCTATCTCTGTACTACTAAACCATTTTTTTTTTTGAAACCAGCCTATAGTTAAACTATCCTACAGTATGCTCCTGGACAGTAATTTCCAAAACTGGGTATCCAGATGTTGCTGAAAAGAAACCCATAATTAGCTATGCTGGCTAGGGCTCCTGGAAGATGGAAGTCCAACAACATAAAAGGATCAGGGGTTGTAAGTTGTTGTTGTGTGACTTCAGTAGACCAACATTAGCATCTGTACTCCAGCTCTGTTTCTGAACAAGTCAGTCTCTGTTAATCTCCTTGCATTGGACAAGGTGCATGATTTGAAAAGGTGGTAGTTTAAAAACAATGATTCACAACACAAATTATTATGGGAAAACTAGGTTGCCTTGTTTAAACTATTAGCTTTGATATTATTTTGACAGACCGTTTTGCCAGCAAACAGAACTAGATATTCAGAATTAGGCTCCTATTTTCCCTTCAGCTTTCATATGAAAATCTCATTATGCATGTGTATTAGGCAGATTGTATATGTCTTATCTGTGAAATGCATTACATGAGATGTAAGAATAGGAGATCAGAATTAAATTCTTACCACCTTAAGTTGGTTTGTACTGTGCACTTATTATACACTGTAATGCTGTAATGCAAAAATTTAAAAATATTTAGAAAAATAAGGTGACATAAGGATATTAAGATTCAATTAATTTTATTTAAATCAATTCACACATAGTTATCCCCATGCTATTCATCATCTCTAAAAGTACATGTGATTTAGACTCATGCCCAAAAAAAGGGATTACTCATAGTTATTTTGAGATACCAAAAAAGAACTGCTCCACATTACAGTTAATCTTAGTGACTAATACTCTCCAACAATATTCAGGAGGAGATTAAGAACACAGTTGGAAAGTTGAACTTGTAGGGCGGTGACGGGGGGGATGTAAAACAGTTCTGGAAGCTGCTGAAAGTTAATATAAATAAAACAACCAGTTTGGATGTTATCTGTATCCAATATATGTCCACAGTTTTAAACTGTGCTGTGATCAGAAAGGAAGGAAGGAAGGAAGGAAGGAAGGAAGGAAGGAAGGAAGGAAGGAAGGAAGAACAACAACAACCAATTAATCAGTGAGAAAAAGTGAGAAGTGAACTAAATGGAGATATTCCATTTCTGCAATATGTGTTTAGATTAAATCAATATACACTTTTTGCTGTATTTTCCTTCAGATTTATATAGTAAAATATGCCTTGGGTGGCCTCTCAAGATTTAGCCCCACCCCCACCTCCAGCAATGAAACACAGGAGTCTCATGGCATCTTATACAGTGTATATTTTCATGAATGTGGGATTATACTAAAAAACAAATCTCTCATTTCTTTTATTTGTTGGGTTTCAGTCATATGTTGGTTTTCCAGCTCCCAAAACAAGATTCTGATTCAGATATGGATCAAATCAGGAAGTCTCTGCACTGCCTAGAGTGGATTAGGCTGCTCTCTGAATCACCAAAGCAGGGCCTGAAACAGTTCTTGTGCTTAATGCCTAACCCTAGTTTCCCCATGGAGGTGTGAAGCTGCAGATTATTTTCAAATTCTCTCTGTGTCTTGCTGCCACCAGCATCCCATTCTTGCACAGTAGACTACTGCCAATTCACCCAGCTGCTGACCTGATATTATCATAATAGACTGTGGATCGTTGTGCTTCATTTCAGAGATTATTTTTGCCTACTGAAATGTATTACTAATCCTTCTCTGGATATCCCCTTTTGGATTATTGTCCACCAAAGGTGGTATATAGGTTTAGATGGAGATTTGCTCAACGTTTGCATCAGTTACTTCTGTGGAAACACAACCATGGTCTTCTGCTTCGCCTCTAAGCAACCATATGAAAAGGATCAGTATCTTCCATGTGCTCAAATTGAACATGCTGCCCACTTTTATGTGTCAGGTCCGCAGGGTTTATCAGAGCAGGAGGATGTGAGGTGGCAGAAGCGACTGTGAGGGCAGCAGGGACAGATTCCTGGAACATTCATTCCTGTACAGGAAATAGTCTGAGGCTACATTTGACAGAATGGTCAGTGAAAAGTGATGTTGTAGCAATGAAAAGATCACAAAATCATAATGTTATTGAACTGCAGAGGACCAGAGATTATCTTAGTCCAAACTGTCATCCATGTAGGATTACACAACTAAAACATACATAGCGGGCAAGCATACAAATGTCTGTTTAAAAACCACCAATGAAAGAGATGAAGAAGCGATATTCTCTCTGCCAAAACAAGAGCAGGAGTGGATTGTGGTATTGCTGATGAACAGCTACTATCCAACATTAGAGTAAAGCTGAAAAAGAATACTACTACTACTACTACTACTACCACCACCACCACCACCACCACCACCACCACCACCACCACTACTACTTGGAGCACTATCTAAAGAACTCCCTGGATATTTAGAAATTTTGGATTTATTGGACTTCAATACAAAACGTTACAAAAATCAACTTTAATAGATGCTACCTCAACTGTTCTTAGGTCCTTGGTTAGGTCTTCAACTGTTAATTTTACACCAGTCTTTGACCGTGAATCTAATGATAGATTTTAACTTATCATAAAAATAGTAGTGTGCTATCAAACCAGTTCTGACTAATTTAATTTAATTTAATTTAATAGCTTTATATACTGCCCCATTCAATGGACTCTGGGTGGTGTACACAAGTTAAAACCAATATAAAACAATTAAAAAACTCTTTAAAATAACACTTCCTTGTCATCCCTTTCTTCACCTGTTTACTTCCTCTGTACTTCTCATGTCTCCCCACTCCTCCACAATCAAAATTGCTCTCATCTCTCTTTCCCACACATTTCTATTTCTTGGTTAATTTTTCCCTTTTCTTTCAGAAATGGGAAATGATATATCCCTTCAGCACCATTACTGCAACAAGAGCCAAAGTGATATATTTAAGAAAACCAAGATAATGGCAACAGTCCCTATCAGTCCCTGGAAAATAGATGGGGAAGAAGTAGAAGCAGTGACAGATTTTACTTTCTTAGGATCCAAGCTCACTGCAGATGGAGATTGGAGCCATGAAATAAAAAAGTGACTGATTCTTGGAAGACAAGCTAAGAGAAACCTGGGGAACATAGTTAAAAATTGAGACATCACATTGAAAACAAAAATTCGCATAGTCAAAAACAATGGTATTCCCTATGGCAATGTATAGTTGTGAGAGCTGGACCATTAGGAAAGCTGAGCGCAGAAGAATAGACGCCTTTGAAATGTGGTGTTGGAGGAGAGTTTGGAGAGTCCCCTGGACAGCAAGGAGAACAAATAGGTCAATCTTAGAAGAAATCAACCCTAACTGTTCTTTGGAAGGTAAAATAGTAAAGATGAAGCTAAAGTACTTTGGACATCAAATGAGAAGAGAGGGTTCGCTTGAGAAAGCCTTGATGCTGGAAAAGGTGGAGGGCAAAAGAAGAAGTGGGCAGCCAAAAATGAGATGGTTAGAAGGTATTGTAGATGCAATGGGCACAGAGCTGGGCAGGTTGAGGATGGTGGAGGAGAGGGGTGCTTGGAGGGCAATGGTCCATGGGGTTGCAAAGGGTCGGAATCGACTGTGCAACTGAACAACAACAAAGATTTCTCTCTCTCTTTCTGTGTGTGTGTGTGTGTGTGTGTGTGTGTGTGTGTGTGTGTGTGTGTGTGTGTGTTTGTGTGTGTGTGTGTGTGTGCGTGCATGTATGTTTAATACTACAGTCATGAGAAACATCAGTGTGTTAATATGGTGCATGATAGTTCTGAAATGAAAAATAGCTAAAGTAAAATAACAGCCCTCTATGCCTCATGCCAGATAGTGGATCCTGTTCTAGAAATTATATCTAGGTCAATATAGTGGTTTTATACAAAATATAATCACCATTAACTTGACAGGCTGTTTCAGTGGTTACACTCTAATTCATGAAATTACCTGTTTTATTCACTTTCCGAAAGTGTAGAAGATTTCAAAGAAACTACTGATGGAGGTGGGGGAGGGGGAGATCTAGGATAGAATTTGCAGCTTGGAGTCCTTGAAGAATTTCAGGTCAACTTCATTCTTCCCTCAACTTCAGGTAGGCATTATCTGTAATTGCTTATAAAAACTTTCAAAAAACAAAAGCAGCCATCGAGGTCTGAAACTTTTCGAAAATAAACAATTGCAGGAGAGAAATTAGAAAGGTGAATGATTTTCTCCTTTCTCCCCAACTGCGTCAGTAGTGGTGTCGTCCTTCTTAAAGACAATAGCAACAATACTGTCCATTCCACTTATGTTTGGTTTCAGTGGGAGGGGATGAATGTACATCAACTCCAGGCCAATTTTAACTCAAAAAATTTCTCTTGTAACAACTTCTTTTTCTGCAGAGGAAAATATTACCCATACCCTTCCCCTGAAGGAGCACCCTCACCCTATTTCAGTAGATTATTCTCTCCTATCATGGCAACAGGAAAGTAATTAATATTGTGGGGAAAACTATGTCCATGGTTGAGCACAATATCAATTAAGCTTCATATATGAATGTGAAATGTATGCCACACACACACACCCATATCCAAGGGTTCAGTAAGGTGCCTTCATTTTGGCAGTTTCATGTCTGGCCTAGACATGGAGGTGGAGGAGGAGGAGGAATATCCACACTTTCAGGTATCCATGGGTCTAAAAATATTCAGCAAAAGATCCTAGCAATATATCTGGCTATAAGCCAAACACCAATTCATGGCAAGCTAATGGCAGAAAAACGAGAAATTGAAAGAGTGGATAAAATGGTCTATTTAGGGAGTACAGTGGTACCTCGCTTAGAGAGCATAATGTGTTCCATGGGATTGCTCTTTAAGCGAGTTTGCTCTTTAAGTGAAACACCATTGTAAATGACCAATTGTGACTTCGGGGGGGGGGGGATTGTGAAACCCGATGGATTTGTTAAGCAAGTTTTTGGTTGGTTTTATTTGTTAAGCGAGGTGATCATTCAGAGAAAATTCTGCTCTTTAAGTGAGTTACTCGCTAAGCAAGGCGCTCTTTACACGAGGTTCTACTGTATGTTAAATGAAAATTGGGATCCAAGGCAGACATTAAAATATGAATAGAAAAAGCAAGATCCACCTTCATAAAAATGTGATATTTGTTATGCAGTAGAAATCTAACTTTTGCTACAAAGATCAGAATAGTAAGATGTTATGTATTCCCAGTGTTGCTATATGGAGTTGAAGCTTGGACATTGACTAAAGCATCTGAAAAGAGAATCAAAGCTTTTGAAATGTAGATCTACAGACAGCTGCTAAGGATATCATGGGCTGATCATGTGACTAACATAGAAGCATTGCACTGAATGGATAAATAACAAGAACTCTTTAAGACCATTAAGCAAAGAAAACTCCAATACCTTGGATATATCATGAGGAACATCATAAATTATAGAATACCCCAACTTGCTCTGCAAGGAAAGATCCCTGGGAAGAGAGGCCCTGGACATAGATAGACTTCATGGATGAAGAACCTGAGAGACTGGTGTGGCATGTCCTTGGAATAACTGTTCCAAGAAGTTAAGAAAAGGAAGACTATTGTTATGATGATAGCCAATATCCAGAATGGATATGGCACCTGATGAAGAATACATGTGTATTTCTATGTTGTATTACCAGGGCTGGCCACTAGGAGGTCACTGTCTGCAGGATAAAGTTCACAAAGAAGGGAGACATACTTTTTGGGAGGCATTTGAAAGCTGCTTCTATGACTCAGGTATATGTGTTAAATATATGAAATAAAAAGAAGACTGATTCTTGGGAGGCAAGCAATGAGAAACCTGGGGAACATAGCGAAAAGTAGAGACATCACATTGCAAACAAAAATTCATATAGTCAAAACAATGGTATTCCCAGTGGCAATGCATGGTTGTGAGAGCTGGACCATTAGGAAAGCTGAGTGCAGAAGAATAGATGCCTTTGAAATGTGGTGTTGGAGGAGAGTTTTGAGCTTCCCTGGACAATGAGGAGAACAAATAGGTCAATCTTAGAAGAAATCAACCCTGACTGCTTCTTAGAAATTCAAATAGTACAGATGAAGCTAAAGTACTTTGGACATCAAACGAGAAGAGAGGATTCACTTGAGAAAGCTTGATGCATGGAAAGGTGGAGGGCAAAAGAAAAAAGGGGGCGGCCAAAAATGAGGTGGCTAGATGGTATTGTAGACACAATGGGCACAGAACTGAGTGAGTTGAGGAGGATGGTGGAGGACAGAAGTGCCTGGTGGACAGTGGTCCATGGGGTCGCAAAGGGTCGGAATCGACTGTGTGACTGAACAACAACAAAATAGAATTCACTGTTATCCATAGTAAAGTTTGGAATGTAACTCCTGCAGATACAGGGGAGAGGGTGGCAGCCTCAGTTACTTCAAATGTTATTTCTATTTGAGTAGAACCCACTTGAGACCTATCCGGATCTTAGAAAGTTTCTTCTTCAAAGCAGTTGTCTCTGTTACTTGTTACAGCATTTTGAAAATAATTTATTATCTTTATTTACAAGGCTTAATTTGCTCTCTTGCTCATTGAGTTGTTCATTACTAAAGGTAAAGGTTTCTCTTGCTTGAAAGCCAGTCGTATCCGACTCTAGGGTTCAGTGCTCATCTCTGTTTCAAAGCCAAAGAACCAGTGCTGTCTGCTTCTGCAGATGTTTCTGTGGTCATGTGGCAGGAATGACTAGATACTGGAGCTCACGGAACACTGTTTACCTTTCCACCGAAGTGGTCCCTGTTTATCTACTTGGAATTTCTTGCTTTCAAACTGCTAGGTTGGCAGGAGCTGGGACAAAGATGGGAGCTCTTTCCAGATATCGAACTGCTGACGCACCTTCCAGTCAACATTTTAGCCACTTGAACCACTGCAGTCCTTGAGTTGTTCATTGCCATCTCATTATTTAATAGGAATCTTTAGGATTGAAGAGCAAATGGCAGAAAACATGAAAAGTGTTTCCTAGAACATCTTTAAAAATACTAGAAAGTGTACTTAAAACTAGGATAGGACAACAGGGACAACAGGGATATTACCACAGGGTACTTATTTTAGAATGTATGTTTCACCTCCACTAAGTGAGAACCTTGTCAGGGCTTGTGCAGTCTAACCAGGCCGTGTTGTCCATCTCTTGTCAGTGATGTTAGGCCAGGACTAAAACTCACCAAAGTGTCCTCCCTCGGATCCCTTGGGCAAGGTGAAAGCAGAGGGCACACATCATGGTCCACCTAGCTAGCGGGTGACATGATGTCCAAATGGCTAAAAAAAAATCCATGCAAATGGACTTGATTTTTCAGGTTAATTTGCATGTGTGGAATGTCACCACGGAGATGTCTACCAATGTGTGGACTCCTCACCAAATAACAACTCCAAGGCATCCAAGGGAAAGGTCCCACCCACCTGCCAGACGTTTCAGATTAGTCTATTGGCCCATCTGTCACCATAGGAAAAGACAAGGTGGACCAGATCTTCAGGACAGAAGAGTTTTCAGCAAGCTGCCAGAGACTACTGAATACAGGTGATTGCTAGACCAGGCTTTTCTGAAGCAGCAGAAAGCAGGTCTACCTAGGACTTGGTAGACCAGACCTGTGACTCAGATGTACAAGAAGCACCAGTTTCCAGATAGAGGGCTGGTCTATCCAAACAGTGGTAGATAGGGATCCCTTTTTGGACAAATGGTCTACCAGACACTCAGTAGTCTAAGTGCAGGTGCCAAAATTGCAAGTGATGGCTCAACAGAAAAATAAACTTTTAAACTCAATACACAATGTAACCTTGTTCCTAGTGGTTACTTTACCTTTAAAATGTGTTGTCGTCAGACCCTCACTGTAAAGAAGAGTAACTTAATGCAACTGACGAGTTAATTTGTTACTGCTAAGCTCTCGAACAGCTTTGTTGTTATTCAGTCACACAGTCAATTCTGACCTTTTGCAACCCTGTGGACCACTGCCTGTCCTCCACCATCCTCCTCAACTCCTCCTCAACTCTTGCCCAGGTCTGTGCCCATTGCATCCACAATACCATCTAGCTATCTCATTTTTGACCACCCCCTTCTTCTTTTGCCCTCCACCTTTCCCATCATCAAGGCTTTCTCAAGTGAATCCTCTCTTCTCATTTGATGTCCAAAGTACTTTAGCTTCATCTGTACTATTTGAATTTCTAAGAAGCAGTCAGGGTTGATTTCTTCTAAGATTGACCTATTTGTTCTCCTCATTGTCCAGGGAAGCTCAAAACTCTCCTCCAACACCACATTTCAAAGGCATCTATTCTTCTGCACTCAGCTTTCCTAATGGTCCAGCTCTCACAACCATACATTACCACTGGGAATACCATTGCCTTGACTATGCAAATTTTTGTTTGCAAGGTGATGCCTCTATTTTTCACTATGTTCCCCAGGTTTCTCTTAGCTTGTCTCCCAAGAATCAGTCACCTTTTTATTTCATGGCTCAAATCACAGTCTGCAGTGATTTTTGATCCTAGAAAAGTAAAGTCTCTCACTGCTTCTACTTCTTCCCCATCTATTTTCCAGGGACTGATAGGGCCTGTTGCCATTTTCTTGGTTTTCTTGATGTTGAGTCTCAAACAGTTAATTAGAAGTAATAGGACTTTTCCAGAGCTATAAATCCTTGTTTGTTCTTCTTCCTCACCAAACTAGAAAGTAAAAATATTTTTTCTTGCATTACCTTCCCAAAAGTGAATTTTTCTAAGGGGGTGATGGATTAATCTATTTCAGCACAGTTCCAACCCACCCCCCAAAGAAAGGCTTGGCAAAACACTTCTGTGTATTCTCTATCATTCTAGACAACCCTGAAAAGGGTTGCCATAAGTCAGAATTGACTTGACAGCACAAAGTCATCACCATCATCATCACTGCTGCCATGACCATGACTTCACACTGTTTCCCTCTCCTCCTCAACAGTAACCACTACATTGGCCTCCTTGTCTTGTAAACACTGCTATTATAAACATATGTGTTTTAATATAACTACATTGGATTACAGTACTATTGTTTATAAGCCAATGCATGATAAAGTCTGTGTAAGTATGTGCAATTGACTATCAGAAGTTGAAGAAAGTAAATCCTTTAATATTTTATATTGTTCTTGTAGAAAATACTAAATAATAGTTTGTCCCACAGCAACAATGCAGTATATAAATTGACATCTATTACAATATTCCTGTAATGAGACAATAGTTGTACTTCCTAGAATTCCGGATTATTATTCATAGGTTGGAAGCAGTTCTTCATGCACTACCCTGCACTGATTAACACATTCATCAAACATAATGGATTCCATAACTCAGTTATTCAACAGTGAGCAACATCCATGAACATCTTAGCTTCTACTGTTGCCTGTTACTGAGCTTGAAGCAGTGTCAGCTAATGTAAAAGATCTGTGTTTTTTAATCAGTGATGGGTGTTTCATACACAAAATCATATACAAAGGTCTCACAAGCAAATAAGTCAAATTGGAAGGTGATCCAAAGGTGTCAGCCAATATCTATGAAAATGTGATATGAAGGAATGAAGTCTTCCGCCATTTTGTTCTAAGATTTGAGCTTCCAAAATTGTTGCTTTTTAAAGATGTTGTTCTGTTTAGAGGGGGTAATAAATACACAGGTATATCAAATTTTCATTCCCCTAGGGCAGTGGTGGCACGTGTGCCAGAGGGAGCACTTAGAGCCTACTTGGTGGGCATGAGTGCCATTGCCTCAGCACAGAGTTTGTCCTGCTCCTCTGCCCATCAGCCCAATGGGAGAACTTCCTTCTTACCCCCAGCACACAGAGTTCGCCTCACCCGTCTGCAGATCACTCAGTCTTTAAAAGTTTTGCCATCACTGTCCTACGGATTAGCAATGAACTCATAGTACTGACTTGAAAAATCTTGGCCATGTCTTATTTCTTAGACAAGACAAGTTGTCTCAGTGTTGCAAGACAGACATTGTGCTAGGTATTCTTCAGATCATGCTAATATTTTCACTTCCAGAAAAAGAGCAGGGCGCTGTGTTGTTGTTGATGTTTCCCTGCATCAGTTTGCACAATATGTTTCCAGTGTCTTTTCCTTTTATAAAACTGAGCAAACAGACCATGTGCAAAACCATACAGTAATTATAAAGGCACAAACCATCTACTTTTAACGGACCATGCAACAATACAACAATTAAATATTGTGCATTTAGAGAAATTTCTCCAAATATTGTTCCAAATGTGCAGATTTGCTCAGAGATGGACATTAAAAATTCTTGCCATGTTGCAAGCAAGGACAACTGTCTTCTTTGATGTCATGGCACACATCGCTAACTCAGAGCAGGTCAAACTCAAAAATATGACCATCTCACAGCGAAATTTCAACTGCAGATTCCTGCATTGACAGGTGGTTAGACCACATAGCTCGTTTGGTCTCTTCCAACTCTGGGGTTCTGATTCTCCTCAGTTTCTGTTAGCGCAAAAGATTGGGAGAACATTTGAAAATAATAGATAGAAGTAAAACAAGAAGTTGGAATTCAATTGATTTGCGTTAAAAGCGACAACAAATTGATATTGGATAGGATACTGGAAAACAAGAAGACAGATGTGACCAAAGGAAGTTACTTATATGGAACAGGCAAAAACTTAAATAGTATGCACAAATATTTCTTACATTGTAGCTCCAAGTATGTATCTGGGAGCTGGGATAAATATACTAGATGAACATGTTCCTCCTCCCCACAGTTCTTGCTTCTCTTTAAACATGGAGGGCAGAGGAAAACTTTTACTGTCCTTAGAGGATCTACCTGATATTTTAGAATTCTGGAAAACCCGGACAGAGCTGTATATGTGGAGAGGGCAATCCAAATAGTAAAGGAGAAGGGCAGAAGAGCTCTTCTTGGCCTCTCCTCATCTAGAAGATGTGAAGAGAAAACCTGGATAAGTTTTGGACATTCGATAAATTTGGGGTAAAAAAAAAAAAGAAAGAAGAGAAAAGAGTATTGGAAGAGCCAGGAATGAAGTTACTGTTGCAGAAAGAAGCAGAGAGGCCTGAAGTAAAACCAGATGAAAATTCTACCAATATAGAAAGTTGGCTCTGTCACTAATTATGTCCTGAGGATTGTTTACTGAGTCAGAGAAGAGGAAAAAATCACTTTGTGGCAGGAATTGGGGAGAAGCAAGAAGGAGAAGCTCTTCTTGAGAATTCTGCTCATGAAAGAACTAGCCTTCTCAACGATTGTATAAACTACACAAAAATCAAGTCTGGATTAGTGACAATACTTAGTCAGCTTGCACTTGGAACCATCTCAGAATGTTCCCTCCTTTCTGGTCTCCTGTTTAATATACTATATCAACAAATAATTAAGTAGTTACTGAAAGAATTACATTCTGCTGATAAGTATATTCTTCATTGAGCTTGAGTTTTGTACGTGCCAGTTTTTTCAGCCTATGTCAGTGATGAGATGTAACAGGTTCACACCAGCTCGCCAGAACCGGTAGTAACTTTTCCCAGTGTCCCGGAGAACTGGTAGCAGCTTTGTGTGTGTGTGTGTGAGAGAGAGAGAACCACCTTTGGGGCTTACCTTTTCACTGGTTCCCCCACTGCACATACGTGCCAAGCACTTGGTGTGCATGCCTGCCTGCAGTGCTTCGTGCATATGCGCGGCCTCCTTGCTGTCCTCCCAAGTGGGGAGGAGGAAGAGAAGCTGCTAGCCTGAAGCTTCCTATAGCCTACTCCCCAAGGTAAGTGACTCACCTTTTGATGTGGTGTGTCTGTGTGTATTTTAATGTGTATTTAATACCTTTACCTATATTGACGTACTACCACAGTTCCTAAAAAGGCCTGGCAGCCGGCAGGCCTAGTGGCCTAGCTTGGGGTTTTTAAGCAAAGTCTTGGAGTTACCTCATCAATAAGCTACACCTGTGCTGTTCCAATTGGAGAACTCTTAAGGAGGTACAGCTGTATTACATTTACATTAAGGCATATTATCCTAGAGAATTGGTTAGGCAAAGACTTAGTACCTAACTTCTTTAACTGTTGAAAAGTTGAAAAGTTCCAAAATGAAGCCATCTTGTGGTGAGTTCATTCTGTAGTTCCTTCCATCTGACCTAGTGTGAGAAAGATTAGCCAGAATAAGCTTTAAGCTCTGGTTTAAAAGTTCTGGTTGATTTGTGTTTGGAGTGGGTGGGTGGCTGTATTTTTAATGTTATTTATTTATTTAATTAATTTAATTTATTTATGGGTTTGTGTTGTGGGTGGGTGGGTGGGTGGGTTGAGGTGTGTGTGTGTGTGTGTGTGTGCTTATTTTTATTTTATTTATTTTACTTTATTTCTTTGGCCCCGCCCACAACATCATGACATTGGCTCCGCCCATGATGTCATGATGTCATGACATTAGCTCTGCCCACACCGTGATGACATCACGGTGGGGTAGTAAAATTTTTGACATCCCACCACTGGCCTATGTCATACATACAGTACTGTGAACAGTTCTTAGCTTGTCCTTTACGACAACCCATCTGTCATGAGCAAAGCTGGTTCAAAAATAGGTGGGTGGTTGTGTGCAATTATTACACCATGTCTTCAAACAGCAAGTCAAATAAAAATAGCTAATGAACTCGTGGCAACATTATGAACCTCAGAACAGTAGCCTCTGTTAAATTGTATTAGGAAATATGCAATGGCAGGCATGAATCTTACAACTTTACATTATCAACAGTTTTAATTTATTTATTATATTTTGATTATTTATTGCTTTTTATAAAAAAAAACATTTTGACTTGCAAATGGCCATTTTGTGTTATGCCCTTGACAGCTAATCTTGTGGAAGGAAGATGGAAATCACCACCACCACCACCATTAACATAATCTATTTTTTAAAAAATCATGTTCCTAGTTATGATAGTTTGCTGTGGAGGCTGGTACAGTAGGTCATAAGGGGTGGTGCACCACTCAGGCTCTGACCAAATCCAGCAAGTTCACTCTGAGTTTCCTCCTGCCAGAAACAGAAGTCAAAACCCCACCTGTATTCCTATCTTGCAGTGTATATGTGTGAATGCTAGTTAACTTGTTTGCTTTTTTGGATATGTGCATATCTACAAATCCCCATTTTTGCCCCTTGCATTGCCTATTTTCCTGGAGTCCACCAACCACTGGCAGCAATGCCTTTTGCCTTACCTACCTGAATAGTAATGTCTGGATGGACATCCTGCTATGGTAATGGAGTAGACCTTACAGCCAGCAACTCAATGCTGAATGTTGGGCGGCGGTAAATAACCTGACTCCCTAAAGGAGCCAATGGCTATGGGTGGATGAGCACCTTTAGGTGGGGTGATGGTCCCCTCAGTGGAGGAAATGCCACTGGAAACTATCAACAGTGAAATGAGTGGAGGAGGAACTCAGATTCTCAATGGTCATGGAGGAGGAAGTTGCCATGCCAGATGAACAGGTTGTGAAGGCGCACCTTGTCCATATCCTGAAGGCTGCAGCAGTCCATTGCAGTCCCGGTGTTAAATCCTGCATGTCTCATTTCATATGTGCTGCAGGAAATTGATTGAAAGAAACTGGGATACTTACTGTGATGTAGTAGATAGACAAATTAGAACTCAGGAGACCTGGTTTTGAAACCACCCTGCTATCGACAGTAAATTTGAGGAAAGGCAGGTAGAAGGTTGGAAGTTGGTTCCAGCTTGATAGTGCATAGCACAAAGTGGGATTAGTGAGTAACTAGCAGACAGTGGAAGCATGCTTCAATGAACTATAGGTTTACAAAAATAGGGGGAGAAGCTTTTAAGAAAAACAATAATGAGATAACCCATCACCACCACAAGAACCATCAAGGGGTGAATGAGCACACTTACTGGGCAAGAATGCTGCGGGTCTGTTTGTGAGGATAGGGTGGGAATAGAATGGGATACTCATGTGGCTCATTGGCTGGCTGGAGCCCTGAGAGAAAGCAGCTGTCGTTATCATTGTTCAGGTCCTATTGTTCTTTTCAGTTCCTGGCATGTAGAAAGTGATTTAGTTGGGGAGCAGCCTAGTATTCATATCCCCCCGCCCAGTAATATTTCTGTTGTGTTTTCCTTAGCCACAAAATATTAAGAATGATAAAATTAACATTTCACGATTATCCTGGGTGATGAAAATGCCAGTGAAAGGTTGTGGGGAGTGGAATCTTCTACTTTTCATACTTCCAGGATAAATTTTGGAAGCCAAGCACAAAACACAGATGGAGTTGTGTTAACACAGACTCATTACAGACTGCTGACTCTTTTTGGGCAGGTGTCAGTTTCCTGCGGGGACCAAAATGTGCTCGTGTCGTGAACATGGAGCCGACTGTATGACTTACATAGTGCAGTGTTTGGGTCTGTAGGGCAGGACAATCCTTGATCTATTGATAGGCTTACCTTTTTTTTGTTTCTTCCATAAAAGCTGTGCTTCTGTACAACATTAAGCAGAGTTCCATCATAAAGGGGAGAGGGGAGGGGAAATATATACTGCAGTGCAACTGCAGTATCAGCCCCGAGACATTTGCTCAGAAATATTCATATCTCCCTGGAAGTTTCAATCCGAGACTATCATTTTCTAGTTCTCACTGTGCTGCCATCTGTTAGAGGGAGCGCTTCAAGTTTGCAGACATGCCCTGCCTCCTCCGTACCTGTCTGACACACCGCACTTCAGCAAAGAAAAGAAATCAATGGGAAGGGAACAGCGAGCGCCGCAGCAGCTCTGAGCAACTTTGATTGCTGCCAGCTCCTGCTTCTCATCTTCAATACTCTGGTTGACATGTGAAATGAGGGTCACTTGGCAGGCGATTCAAAGATGCACCTGTTTGGCACAAGAAAAAGTTCTCCGTACCACTTTCTATCTCTGCCTATCTTTGTTGTCATAGGGGTGGGGGTGGGGAGAGAAAAAAGAATTCTCAATTACACACATTTTTTTAAAAAAGAAAAAATAATAATCTAGGAGTGGGGGATAGTCAATGAAATCGCAGTTGGAAAAAAGAAGCACACAGTAGCATCTGTGGAAGCAAGTGCCCAAATTGGAAGATAAGCAATTGAAATAATCAAATTTCCTCAGCATTGTTGCATTTTGTATAATTTGATTGTCGACTCGTATGTGGGCCCCCTAAACTGATTTCAGAAGACTTGGCAGCAGTTGGTGGACATTTCCTTGGTGTGTGTTATTATAATTTTTGAGCCTGCCAATAATTTATAAAACAGAGAGAAATATTTGGAAATCTTAGGGGAGGGAAGATGATTTTCCTAAAACATTAAGAGGAATGGCTCCAAACAGAGAAATCTTTCTTAAAGACAAACATACAAGTCTAATGTGTTGTCAGAGCTATTTTTAAAAATATCAAATCAGTATTCTCATCTGCATTCTTATTTATTAGGTTAAAAAGAATGTGTTCCATTAATTATAACTTATGAGAACCCTTCCCCAGGTTTTCTAGGTAGAGACTACTCAACAATGGTTTATCTTTCCCTTCAACTGGGAACACCCTGGGAGTGTAGTCCATGGCTATACAGGCTGGGTCTTTAGGCAGGAGGCACAGTGGGGAACTGAAATCCCAGCCACTGATTTGCAGCAAAATATCTAAACCACTGAGATATCCAACCAGTTAGTTATCAGGGTAGGATCTCACAAATACTATTCATTTTATACAATGCTGATTTTGTTCCAGACTCACTCAATAATCAGAAAGGGCTGACATTACACTCTTATGAATATGCATACGTAAATGTAGCCTATTAAATTCAGTTGAGGTTAGACCCAGGTAAGTGAGTAAAGGACTGCAGCCTATGGCTGATTGGAAGTCATCCATATATTCAGTGGCTAAAATCCTATTGAGTTTTACCAGTAATAATAATTGTGTACTCTCACTGTCCCTTTCCAGGGTTTTTAAAATGAAGAATACACAGAAATGGTTTACTATTCCTTTCTTCTGGGGGCATTCTGGGACTGTGCAGTGTGAATTGAACTCCCAAAGTCTTGCTCAGCAGCTAGATCTAAATCATTAAACTATATGAACAGCGAATGAATTTTTGTGCTGGTGTAATGCAGTTAGTGTAAATTTTGGGATGAATTACTGCAATTGTAGGTTGCACACTAAATTGCAAGACTCAGTGCACAACCACAAATACCTGCAGTGATTTCTCAACTTCTGCCATTTGCCAGTAAGATTTATGCCAGCAACATTATACTGGTGGGCATAACCAATAGGACTTTGGCCAATGAATCTTTACAATAATCTATTACACATGCATAATGAAGGATTCCCTGAACCTTCTGTCTGAACAGAGTAAGAACAGATAACTGGTGTCTTGTTCAATTAGACTGCTTTGCTGCCTATCCAAGCTTGTAGAGAAATATATCTTCAAAAATCTCAAAAGGCTATATCACATTAAAGCAATATGTTTTCATTGTGGGAAATGCCTTCAAAGTATCACTGCTGCTTTACAGATGCAAGAGAATCGCATTATAAAAGCTTTCACTTAGAATAAGGATAGGTTACCTAGTGTACGGATGTTTTGATCTATACATCTAATTATCCCCGACCATTGGCCATTCTCAATGTAGCTTGCAGGTATTGTGATATAAAGCACCTCCAAGCTGTCGAACAACTTTTGGGTGCACCACATGCTGTTGGGCTTCATATACTTTAACTTTCACCCATTGGTCCATGGGGTTGCAAAGGGTCGGAATCGACTGTGTGACTGAACAAAAAAAAAATTGGCTACGCTGGCTAAGGCTGATGGGATATGTAATTGAGCAATATTTGGAGAGCTACAAGCTTCCCCACCGTTACTCTAAAGCAGGGGTCCTCAAACTATGGCCCACGTCATCAAATAATCCAGCCTCAGTCCTTGTCCCCTCCCTCTCTTGTTCCTGGATGAGCAAGGCATGCGTGTATGGTGGCAGTGCCACTGGCAGTGCCAGTGGCAGTAGCGGAAGCATGGCAGTGGTGGTGGCAACAGCTGGTACATAGTCCCTCAGACTGTTGAAGGCCCACTGCTTCTGTGCCTTCCTCCTCCTCCACTTGGCTTTGTGTGTCCCGGTCAGTGCTCCATACCAGGGCAGTTGATGGTGCCTCAGACTGTTGAGGGGCCGCTGCTTCTGCTGCTTCCACTGCTTCTGCCGCTTCTGCCACTGCTGTTCACTGCTGTTCACTGCGTGAACCAGCCCTCAGTTTAAGAAAATTGAAGATCCCTGCTCTAAGGAATACAATTTATACTGCAGTACAGAGATGATGTATATGAATTCCCACAGTATGAAGAAAAAGAAGATAAATCTCATTGAACATGGAAAGTTAACATGTTATGTAGGGAAAAAAATCAAGGCTATTCTTCCTTTGAGATGGGTATATACTTATTTCCAATGTCACTAGAAAGGTCAAGTGACAGAGAAAATGAATAAAATCATAGCTTTAACTAATTGTATACAGTCACACTGCATATGTGAAATTATTACTATCAGGTGTGATAAAACTCTGTGTGCTGGACTAGCTGTGTTTTTTAAACAAACAAACAAACAGCAAGTTTTTCAAGTGGCAGTTAAAACTGCCAGTAGCACAGCAAACCATGTGATTCACATATTGAGGAACTGCTGAATAATTGGGCCACCTTTGTAATTTATTACATTTCACTGAAGACAGATATAATGCAAAAAGAGATCATAACACATCCCTTAGCTACAGGCTCAGCCCATCTTCCTTCTAGCTTCACAATATAAATGATGGGTGAGCATTCTAGGGAATTGAATATTGTCTCAGCCATCTGTCTTGCCCAGATCCCATATTTCCAGGACAGTGCCTTTCTTTTGCTTTCCACATTGTATGAAAGTTTAAATATCCATGGGTAAACTGTGTTGAGCATGGGAAGACAATATATCAGTAGGTATATAATTCAATATACAATTTATTGTTTTAATTAAGAGGAAATTTTTAGAATGCAGAACAGAACCCAAAATGAAACATAGCTTCACTTCCTCTTAGTGATTTTGCAACATGTTTGTCTCTACTGCAGAGGTGGGGCAGTTGTCAAGGTAGAGACCATTGGCCCTGTTGTGTTTGCATGAAGAAGTAATGAGGAGCCTTAAAGTTCTTTTTCAACTTTTAATGTTTGGTCAGGAATAGGATAATCAGAAATCACAGCCAAGATTAGCCACAAATATTAAATCTAGATCAAGCGTTCACAACCTAAGGACTGTGGGCCCAATCCGGCCCATGGCACCATTTCATGTGCCCCCACCTCTCCAAAATGATCACTCCAAAGTGGACATTTTGGGACAAAATGGCCATCCTCATTGTGTAGGCAGGGAAAAACGGCCATCCAGCCCTTGAAGCTGACTGAGAGAGCATGACCCAGCCCCCAACTTGAAAAGGTTGGGAACCCATGGTCTAGATCATGACAACACATCTCAGGATAGACAGAGCTGATCCAGAGTTTGCTGAAACAGCAGATATTCCAAGCACCTCCTGTATACTATCAGAGACAGGTGTGAGTAGATCTCATATGGCAGGGAGTATTGCATTCTGGACACTATTGCAATGTAAACATACAGAGTCTCCCAATAAGCCACATTACCAAAAGCACTAAGATGCGCAGAAATACTTTCTTGTCAACAGGAATAAATAGGAAAGGTTTGCAGTCTTTTAAAGGTTATCCCCAATAGTTAGTACTGAGGCTGGAATTATAACACCTTTGGATATTGGCCAGAGGGTGGAAAATCTTTCAGCAGGAGAGCATGAGGGAAATGGTGATCTTGTTCTTCAGGAAGTAGGAACCACCTTGATTTAGGTCATTGGTTCTGAAACTGATCATTTAACTATTTTGGACTTCAGGTCTGAAGATGCTTGAGCATTGATCCAAGGTGAAGCTTTTCATATCTGAAATCCCAAACCTTTAGTGCAGAGGTCAGCAAACTTGGCTCTCCAGGTATTCTTTGACCTCAATTACCAGAAGCCCAAGTCAGTACATCTGCTGATCAGGGCTTTTGGGAATTGAAGTCCAAGAACATCTGGTGAGCCAAGTTTGCTGATCCCTGCTTTAGAGGAGCAAAGATTGAGAACCACTGCATCAGTGGCTGGGAATTCAGATTACAGGACTAGGAAGACTTTTCAGTGGGTGCATCTTTCCATCTATCAACCATCTAACACCCACATATTTATCAATCTCTCTCAGTTTGGGATATGTTTGCATTATTGTTGTTTTAGTTATCTATTATAAAAATGCAGATCTCTGCAACATTTCTAATTGTATTTGCAATGAAATTGAAACCCCAGAATTTAAGAGCATGGTATAAAAACTAATCGGTAGCTAAGGAAGGGGTAGAATAACATACTGTAAAACATCAGCTCATGTTTTTCACCCCTTGGTTGGTTTCCAAATGCTTTCAAAGGCAGCTCCAGATTTTCAAAGGCAGCGTGTGTTTGCATTAATCTAACCTTTGAAATTCCCATTATCTCATGTGTACAACTTCTTTTCCAAAATCCATAAACATTTCTGAGCAGATCACAGAATGCATAACAATTATGAGTTCACCCATATGTGTAATTCTTGGTGTGAAGTAGCCACTGTTGCTGCAGGCTTTCAATAAAACATTCTCACACTGATGAGAACCAAACAGAATGCAAGTGTTTGTGTTGTTTAGTTTTTCCTCTCACGTCATGGCTCTCTACACATTAAATGAAGTCTAATCCCTCTGGGGCCTATTTGCCCTCCAGAGTTTACTCCATTTCTCCTATATATCCCTCTCAGTCATATTGATTAGGCAGCTGTTTTGTGTAAAGACATAATTTGCGGCAGTGGAACAGTGTTTAGCAGGTGTTACAATACAGACAAGTGTTGACAGTCTAGAAATTAAATTAACTTCCAATAAAATTTTAACACCTGGCTTGATAAGCAGCAATATCATTGAATTTCACCTTTTAAGAACTTGATTCATGCTCCTCTGGCATTACCTTGACATTGCCCAACATCATAGGCTATGTCCTGTGTTGAAAGAAAAATGAAGAAGGCATTGTTGAAGCATTTCTATATACAAGAATCTCAATGGCTCTGTTCAGGTATCTACCTGACAGCAGAAATGGTACACATCAAGACATACAGCTAGGGTGGGTCACTTCCAGTTACAGGGTATGCACAGCCCTAAGCACACCCATGAGGAACCCTTTGCCTTCTGTCCCAACTTCCCTTTAAAGATATATGTAAAAACTCATTTCACCCTCCATAGATGTATGGCCAATTTTGCAAGATTTTGAGCAAGCTATTTTTAAGCTCAGGAATGTCCTACCACACAAAAAACTTGGAAATTATTTTTCAAGGTATACATATAGGCATATGTCACCCCAGGACTCTGGTATTTACCAACTTTTGAGGTGGGTTCATAGAGTCACGTATGGAGTCTTTTCCCCTTGCAGCCCATTTGGACATTCAGTTCTCCACCTTCTCTCATTACACTGGAAAGAATGCTCTTCCTTGTTATGTCCTGATTCTATGGAGGTGGGCTATGCAAAAGTCTCCTTACCTCACTGTAGGGCAGCTGAGGGCTTCCAAAGATATGTCTTTGGATTAGGACAGTTATATCCATTAGTATGGTTCAATATTTTTTTTTACTATCTAGTCTGTGGGCATGGTATGGTGGGTGCGGCCAGGGGGAAAGCCCTGTGTTGCACCTGAATTGGGACTACTTTATTTCAAAACTTGGATGGGCGGGGCCAGTTGGAATTTCTGCTACTGGTTCTGGTGAACTAGTGTGAACCTGATGAATCCCACCACTGATAATATCCCATCTGATGCATTTTGTCCCCCATATATGAAGCTACTTGTAGATTTCTAAAAACAATACATTGGAAAACCAAAATGGCTGTAACTTCTGTTTAGAGTAATCTGTGTGTATGGATCAAAGTGCAATGTCCACATCTGGTTTCAGAGTAGAGGAAAGCAAATTTACAAATGGATTTATATCCAAAGAACAGATCAGACTGGAATCAGGGGGTGAGAGTGGGTGGGGGTGTTTTTCTCTTTTAAAAGTATATCATAAAATTGCCTAGGATGAGAACATCTTCATGAAATTTGCCAGACTTACTCCCTCCTTTACAGTCTATCACATCTCTAGATTTCATATGTGAGAGTGCAACAACAACAAAAGGATAGTCATTTTGTTTCTCAGAAGCATCAACTCTACAAATACACAGATAGACCTGGATCTTGGACACAAATCAAATTGGATGGAGCTCAGATTTCTCCTCAACAAACAGGGAGGCATTTGGAAGCCCTAAAAAGACCCACAGAATGGCTTGGGGGATTTATGAACAGTTTTAGTGGAAACCATGAGCATCTGCTTTTGTTTTCTCCTTTTCAAAGGGAAAAAAAGAAACTAGATGTAAACAACTGAAGTGTCTGTCTTTGAAATAATGCATAAACATGTTTCAGTCAATTTGAAAATGTGCTAAAATGTAGACATTTTAGTAAAAGCAGAAAAACAAGAACCAAATTGCTGACAAATATTCAAGTAGGAAGAAAGGACAGAATCCTTGAGATTTAATATGAAAGAACAAGAGGTGAATGCAGGTAATATCTGGAGAAATGTAACAGAAATTTCTACTTCATATTGATAGACCACTAATGAGATAAATTAGTTAAAAAAATTCAAATTGTGTAAATTTCTTTTATCTCCCTAATTATAGAGAACACCTTCTTGGAGTTGGTACCCAATTTGAATGGCTTTCCCAAATAAGTTGATCTGGCATTACATTATGGTCTTTATAGACTTCTTTTGTTCACCTCGGAGTATAAATCATATACAGTACTTTTTTAGCTAAGATTTCTCAGTTTTTTTAAAAAATCATTGTTTTAAATCATATTTTATGCTGTATTTGTTTATTAGATGCACAGAGAATTTTGTAATAAATCAATAATACATTCTCTCTCTCTCTCTCACACACACACACACACACAAAACCAGTGGTATACACATACAATCACTGCCTTACATACAAGCATGGACACACATATTCAGCACCATAATGACTATGTAGATATGAAACTCATGGCTCATTTTTTTGTTAAAGTTTCTCATTTCTGAAGTCTTGAAGACTTGATTTATGTTAGTAAAATGTGGCTTATTCAGCCCCTAGTGGGCTTTCAGCTACATTATATAATTGCAAAACTGCCAGGAAAGACATCAGTTTTGTTCTGTTTAGGGCAGAAGCAATATCTGAAGTCCCTACTGCATGCATGCCAGCACATAAATCTCTATGAGTGATATTTCCTATTGCTCATTGCTTTCATCAAGTCCCTCAAAACATGGCCAAGCTCTGATCTCATTTGCTAATCAACAGGGTATAGGCTTTGGTCACAAATTCAAATATCAAAATTTTCATCCTGGTTAGGTAGAAACACTAATATGTTTTCAGTGGTGTTAAATATCAACACCGTCCAGGTTCATTTCTATCTATTGCATTAAAAAAAAGGTTTTATTAGGTATAATGTCATTTTTATTTACCTGCATTTCATTTTGATCACAGCCATAAAACTATGTTCTTAAATGTCAATAATAATTCCTGCCATAGAATCATGAAGTGAAGGGCAAAGCACATTCCAGAATCAGATAACTCTATTTAAAATCACTCTCGGTATGCACATACAGAGCCATTTATAAAGGTTATATGAAAGCATGAATGACTTGAGGGATGGTAATATGTTCTTGTAACAATGATAATTTTAAAAACCTTGACTTTTGTATCCAAATGACTTCTGTTATTTTGGCACCTATGAGTAGAAGCACAGATATATCTGAAAGATGCTGAGATCAAAGACAAAAAGAGAAAAAAATGAGAAAATTTAATTAAGGGAACAAAGAGCCTTCTGACTGAGGCAATCTCATGGTCATATTTTTCAGTTCTGTTCTTGAAGATACCCCACCAATGTAAATGTAATCAAAATAGCAAAGTCATCCACAAGAGAGAATTATCAGCAGATTTTGAGAAAATCTAAAGATGCTCCACTACACTTTCCAAAAGTTTCCAGATAAGGGACATGCATTGCATCAGAGATGAGAAGAATACTCACTTTCCCTCCAATCTCAGCAATTTTCCAAGTTTCACTATGCCGAGATTTCTTCCCAAGAACCACTAAAGGTCTCCCTTGCTTAAAAGCCAGTCATGTCTGACTCTAAGATGCAGTGCTCAAAGAGCCAGTGTTATCTGTGTCTGCAGATGTTTCTGTGGTCATGTGGCAGGCACTACCTGAAGCACACAGAACACTGAAGCAGTACCTAATTATTTACTTACAATTTTTTGCTTTCAAAATGCTAGGTTGGCAGGAACTGGAACAGAGATGGAAGCTCACTCTGTCATGCAGCACTAGGGTCTCGAATTGCTGACCTGCCAACTAAGTATAGAAACATGCTGACACAAACACAAGAGACTTAAAGAGATGCATTTACAACAACAACAACAATGACAGTATGTGTGTGTTTTACTTCCACTTCCAGGAGCGACGAGAGCAGCGTGGGCCAGATGAATCACAGTAAACCCATTTGTGTGGATTCACAGGGTGAATTGAATTGAAGTCCAAGAACATCTGGAGTGCCAAGGTTCGCCATCATGGGTCTAGAGCAGTGGGGGTGGGGAGGATTTCAGGCACTCCAGACGTAATTCTTATTAAACTGGGCATTTCCCCCTCCTTCTGTATAAGGCACAGTGTGTGCGTTCAGTAGTCAGCTGCACTGCAAAAGCTTTCATGCCGGTGAAGCACAACTCATTTGAATGCAGCAGATTTCCAACCTGCAAAGCATAGCTCAGTTCCATGCCAACAGCTGCCCTGTTAACAAAATTCACTTCCATTCTGTACAAATTACTGAAAGCTTAAATAATCTCTGGTTTCCTGTCACTGACAGCAGAAAACAGCAGAAGGCATTTTATGGTTACAACAAGCCTTCAAGCCAGAGGTCCCCCATCCCTGCCTTAAATGAGGAGGCAGACAACAGACAACATGCAAAAGGCCTTGGCTTTGGCCCAGGTCTAATTATGTAGTCCTATAGGCCAATGGAGATGAGCACCATCCCCTAGATATAACTGGCTTTCAAGCAAGGAATAGGTAAAGGTTTCTCTTGCTTGGAAGCCAGTCGTATCCGATTCTAGGATTCAGTGCTCATCTCTGTTTCAAAGCCGAAGAGCCAGCACTGTCTGCTTCTGCAGACATTTCCAATGTGGCAGGCATGACTAGATAAAGCCCCAATAATAACTATATATATTATCTGAGTTACAGTAGAATCACTGCTTCTTATAGGATTTACATGCCCCAAAAGTCTTATTGTGTTTAAAGACTTCAGCATGTAAGGTAATAAGGTGCCTGCCTCTACTTCTCTCTTGCCTTAAATTTAGCATGACTGTATTTCTGTCTCGTAGAAGTGATGCTGCAATCCCCAACACCGATCCAGTTAAGTTTTCCATAGAGAGACTTGGCTATAGGATATTGATGGTCATTTTACAATCCCTTACTCTTTTTTATAATACAATGATGCTTACTCCAAAACATATGCATTGAGTTATCAAAGCAGCAGAAAAATGATGATGATACCATGTGCATCAGACACTTATATCCATAGCATCACCATTGAGTTGATGTCAAGACCACGTGTTGGTTGCTAAGATCTCCACAGGATGGAAATTGGAAGTGGGGATGCCAGATTGATGCTTGACCACAATGCATTCTTCTCTTGGCCATGGGCATCTCCAAGTCCCCCTGTTCAGTGGTTCTATATCCAGAAGTAGTCAGCTTCCCAGAGACATAGTAGATGGGGTCAAGGTCCTCCTCCACTTCTCCCCACTCTTCCCCCTCTGAGTCCATCATGTCTTTCAGTAGCAGGTGCCCGTTTACCTCTTCTTCCTCCCTTTAACCACAAATTCCAGCAGCTTGTCTAGCCTACCTCCTCTCCCTACTGGGACTGCTCATGCTTCCTTCCACCTGCTTCTCTTTGTCTGCATCTCCGGGGGGGGGGGGGCTGTATGCCAATGTTTCCATCCAGTCCTCCAGGGAAATGAAGTGTGTGCAGATGACCCACTAAGGGTTCTTTTGTGAGGAACACACCCTTCACAAAGATCTTGTTAAATTTTTTTTACCTACATCATTGTCACATTTTGCAGTACACTTTTTCATCTTTTAAAAAATAAATAAATGTGAATGCTCTTATTTTTCTTAGTATTGCATACCACACAAGGTTTATGTGAAAAGAGGAGAAGTACAATCCAGAGGAAGGTGGGGACATAACATCAAAGGCATATTACAAGAACACCAAATAACTCTAGTGGAGGCTGCTAGAAGTGCCACAACAAGGACATTGTTTCTCCCTCAACACCTGAAAGGGTGGTAGAAGGAGAAGGAGGGGGAGGAACAGGAGGAGGAGAAGCAGCAGTAGCAGTAGCAGCAGCTCTTATTTTTCAAAATAGGAAATAAATACATCATTTCATTTTTAGTATATTGCATTAAAACCACTTTACATGGCATCCATACGTTTACCTCAACAGTAAGAAATTTTCACTAGCTCATCAATCCATGTCGTCTCAAATGTATGCTTTGCTACAGATCAAGCTGATGTGATCTAATCAGCTACTTTTTGGATTGGTAAAACTTCCTCTCCTTTTAAATACAAGCTAGTTGTGGTTATAAATGCAAAAGACCAATAACATAGATAGTCATCAAATAATATTTGAACTCTCAAGGCTATTTCTATGATGCGATAAAATGTGTCAGCACCTGACAGAGACATATCTCTGCAACTTTGAGGACTAAAATGTATTCATTTTAGGAAGATCAAATTTAATAGATATTTGAATCAATTTATGCCACTTTAACACACAATCAACCAGCAACCTCCTAACTTTGTATCATATTCATAATCCCAGAAGGTTGATACTGAAAGTGCACATACAATCATTTTGATTTTCATTGTGGTTTATTTTCATTATATTCTACTCTATGGCATTTTTTTAATGCTGAAATGGTTTTTCATATTTATGAAATAAAATAAATGTAAACCTCCCTTCCCCCAAGCTGATAAAAATACCATTTCAGCAAAATATACATAAAGGTCACTATCTTTACTCTCTTAAATAAGTAACTTAAATAAGTAATCTGAAAACCATTTCAAGAGATATTCAAGTACCAAACTATAATAAATATTATGAGATGGTTCAATATAATATTATAAAGCAAGATACAAATTAGACGGCAAACCATAATTTAGTAGTAAACTCATGCAAGAAAGAGAACATAGTCTGGAAAAATGTTTATAGATTCCATTAATCATTAGATTTATAGAAGATATTTTTCAGCAATATAATTTTTTAAGTCAGTGGAACATAATATTTCACTCCACCTATCACAGCTATTGTTGAATATCAATCACTATTGAACCCGCAAGCATAATACAGTATATTCATATATATTTTCTACCTAGAACAAACTCAAATTATTTATAAATTTATGGGTATGCAAATTATATGAATAGGCAATAGCACAAGTATGGCCATTGTTTGTCTTTTTCACATAATTTTTAATACATATTTTCACTTAAAATTTTCATGTGTGTTCATAAGATTCTTGACAATGAGATAGATTTATTATGGTCAGAAAGATGGAGATACAGATTCATATACAACAAAACAGTGGGGAATGTTTTGGCATCTTAAAACTAGCAAATTTTATTTGATGAAAGCTTGCATAGACTTCAGCTCACTTGTTTGGATTAGATCTTTGTAGACTTTGCTTCAACAGACCCAGTTGCACCTATGGAAATGTAGACTCACGTATATTTTGTTTAGGAAATCAAATATGGCTTCAAATTTGCTTCACTATTGATAAATATAGAAATTATTATTATGTCAGAATCCGTCACTGACAATTGGCGCGAAAGAATTGAGACTGCAGTCTTGGATCTGGTGCTTAAAAATCAGTCTGACTCTCTCTGTGAATTTCTCTGCCTGCCATCAAGCAGGGCATCTATTCTTACTGAGCCACCAAAAAAAAAAAAAAAAAGGGGGGGGGGTTGGTTACATCAGAAGAATGGGAGTGGTTAAATTTGAAGGGTGGGACACACCCATCTAGTCATTACAAAACACATTTGTTTAACAGCCTTTCTGCCTTGGAATATATCTTGCAAGCTTAGAATTGTTCATTAGTTAGAAATTCAGCAAGAATGCTTATCACTTTGTACACAGCTGATTGTTCTTGTGGTCTGGACACATCCCATTATCACTAGTTTACATCCTGCTTTAACTATTTCTGTCACACAGTTACAAACAGCATTTGCAGAGCCTGACAATTGATACACAGGCACAAATAAGATACAATTAAATCTATACACAGGTACATATAAGGTACAATTACAATTAAGGCTACAAATGAATTTCCACATTATTAGTGAATGATGCTTTTCCAGGAGAGTGATGTGGGTGCAAAGAAATTGATATTGTGTCTTAATAACGCCACAAGTGCTGTAACTTCAGAATAACCTTGCTAACTTGACTGATCATCTTATGTTAAAGTAATTAATTACTGCAAAACTATGTATTTTATGAATTAACGTTACCAAACTGGGTAATCAGTATGGGAGATAGTAAGTCAGCCCCTTGAAGTAGAGCCATTGAGTCAGTGGGGATTGGGTCAATCAGCTCATTCATAAGATCTATTGATTCTATGGGCCTACTCTAGCTGCAACATTCAATGCTAAGCAACAGGATTTAAACTATCACAATCCAATGCAGAGGCTTATGGACTTCTGTAAATCATATCCAGAAAGAAGTGAGCATTTACCAACAAACAAACAAAAAGCAGCAGGTAGAGTCTAAGGACACTACCATCAGGGATTTAGTTCATGAATTCGATGTGTTGAATTATGCTCATTAGTTCATTTATTTTTTTTGATCTGTATGAAATAAAAGAAATAAATGAACTAATGAGCATAGTTCAACACACTGGATTCACAAACTAAATTGCTGACAGTAGTGTCCTTAGACTCTACCTGCCGCTTTTTAAAAAGTTCTTGCTCACCTCTTCGCTGCTAGGTGGGTCCTGACCCACCCCCCACTTTATTTCTTACCTTCCTTCCTTCATGAAATGAACATGTTGACAGCCTGTTTACTTACACATCTAGTGAGAAGGCGAGAGTTGGAGTGAAACTTTTTTTGAAGGAAGGAAGGTTAGAAAGAAAGAATGTGTGTGTGTGTGGGTATCGGTATCCACCCGGCAGCGAAGAGGTGAGCCAGAAGCAGCAGATGCAAGTGAGAACTTTTTAAAGTTGTTGCTCGCCTCTTTGCTGCTGGGTGGGCCCTGATTCCCCCCTTTCTCTCTTACCTTTCTTCCTTCATGAAACAAACACGTTGACAGCCTGTTTACTTCCACATCCAGCGAGAAGGCAAGAGTTGGAGAGAGACATTTTTTGAAGGAAGGAAGGATGGTTAGAAAGAAAGTGGTTTTTTTTTGTTTTAAACCTTCGTAGAAAATGTTTCTGAAGTCTAATCCATCCAAATTGTATAAGTGTCACAAGAAAGGTTATTATGTCCTCTATCAATTGCACTTTGGATCACTTCGATTAGTTGATCAGTTTGGTCACTGGCTCTCTGCCAACTGACACCCCATGTCATTTTTACGAGTCAAGTTTTTCATTGATTCCTGCTTCAACATCATTCTTCTCCACATGATGTATTCAAACTGTGTCCACCTCGAGAAGCGGTCATATTCAGTTTCTAACAGGGTTTTCCCTTTTATTTTTGCACTTTTGTGATCTCATTTGAGTGGTTTTTTGTAAAATGCTTCATAGTTTCCCCCCAGAAATCCAATTCCAAATGTAATAGTGTCACTACAAAGGTTATTCTTTCCTCTTTCAAACACACCTTGGATCAACTGAAACGGTTGTGTGGTTTGGTCACTGGGCCACCAAAAACTGACCCCCCCCAGTGAAGATTGGATTTTCAAGGCAACTTTCTCAAGCAATGACATCATCACTTTGTATTTTTGGCCAATGGCTCTTTACATTTCTGAAAGTTGCTGAGATGAACTTTCAGTCGATGTAACCATTATTTTCGTGGGTGCTTTAGTTTTGTGGTGGCAGCTCGTCGAAAGCACATGATTTTCATTAGATTGCAAAAGCTGCCAGACCACCCAACTGAAATGTAAGACATTAATAGAATTCACATCAAAACTGTACAAGGTGAACCAACTGTGACATAGGTCAGGAAGAGAAGATTACCCCATTAGGGTTCTTGAGAATTAATGTAGTTCCCCACAATTTTACTCTTTTTAATTTCCAAAGATTAAATTCTAAATAAAACACAGACTTTTAAATATGCATAAATGTTCTTACTTTTTTGCAATTTGGATGAGTGTTTATTTACTACAGCTTGTTATTTAAATTCATACTGCATAGTTTCTTAAATTTGCTGTTGTGATACACATTACTAACCTTTTCAATAATAATAATAATAATAATAATAATAATAATAATAATAATAATAATAATAATAATAATAATAATAATAATAATAATAATAATAATAATAATAATAATAATAATAGAATGCCATCATGTCAATTCTGATTTATGGCAATCTTTTCCAGAGTTTTCTAAGTAAAGAATATGCAGAAGTGGTTTCCCATTCTATATGGGGTGCTTTGGAGTTATGCAGCTTGCCCACAACTTCATAGGCTCCTCTTCTGGGATACAAAGTAGGGCATTGAACTCTCAACCTCTGGCTCTGCATCCAGATAACTAAACTACTGAGCTATCCAGCCAACTAACTTCCTCCCTGCTTTATCCTAAAAAACAACCATGTAGGCTGAAAGACAGCAAGAAGCCCAATGTCCCCAGATAATTTCAAGATTGGGGACTTGAACCTGAATCTTCTGAAATAGTAACTTTGTTGCTTTTAGGTTATCTGTAAACTCCAGCTTTGCACCGTATAGCATTCGTGACTCAAGAAAGAGCATCACCCATATGCTAAAGCTAGCTTTATTATTATTATTATTATTATTATTATTATTATTATTATTATTATTATTATTATTATTATTATTATTATTATTATTATTATTATTATTATTATTTATATGCCGCTCTACTTGCCGAAGCAACTCAGAGCGGCTAACAATGTAACAGTATGAAATATACATAAAAAACACCATATAAATATAACAGTATAATACAATCAATGTGGTCAACAAATCATCATAAAAAATAAGAATAAAAATACAGTACAATCAAAGAGATGCAAAACAGTCAAGGATATACAGTACAAAACAATGGGGAAAGTCCCCCATTGTTTTATTGCTGAGAAACATTAAGATGCTTGAAAAGAACTATCATATCAGTTCCCAACCTTCCATTTTTTAATCTAAATAAACCCAGCTTCCTCATATAACATATTGGATGTCCTTCAGCTTCTTACTATCTTCCTTAAACTGAAGCGCCCAGAAATGGACACAGTATTGCAGATGAGGTTTGTCCAAACAGTATAGTAATACAGTAGTTCAACTTCTCTTGTTCTGGGCACTATGCTTCTGTTGATGCATTCATTTTTGCTATGTTTTGTTTTGTTTTGGCACTCATGTTTAGCTTGTGATCTACTAAAACACAGAACCTTTACATATACAGCCAAGCCAGCTTTTGCCTATTTTAGACTTGTGTAGCTCATTGTTCCTGCCTAAATGGCCCAATGTTCAATCCATTAGGTTATTTTGAATCCTGACTCAATCTACCAAACTATTAGCTGCCCTTCCAATTTTCATGTGAGAAACATCTCTTCTACTTCTTCATCCAGACAATGAACAACACTGGACCAAACAAAGAACCTCATAGCACCTCGTTTATCATTTCTTTCCAAAGTAGTGAGGAATAATTGGTGAACACTCTTTGACTATAACCCTTCAACCAGCTACAAACATATCAAATAGTAGCAACTTCTTGCCTACATTTTATGAGCTTGGATGCTAAAATATAATGGGGCACCTTGCCAAAAGCATTACTGAAAATAAGATACAGTGGAACCCCATATAACGATTACATTGTGCAGCGACGAAATTGTATAAGTGCCCTTTTAAAAAAATGTATTGTACAATGATTTTCATTGTTGTACGATACAATTTTTTTTAAGACAAAAGACAGGTGGCTTTGAGGTGGCATGGGGGAGCCTCCCCCTCCAGCCCCTTTGTGAACTGGCAGCACTGGGCTGCTTTCCTCCTGGGAAGTGTGTTCCCAGAGGGAAAGCAGCCCAGTGCTGTTAGCAAAAGGGATTCTCAGTGATCCCCCTGCTGTTTCAGCAAGTGGAACGCTGAGAATCCCATTCACTAACTCCACAAGGGTGCCTTTCCCCGTAGAAGCGCTTTCCCAGGGGTAAAGTACTTCTCCGGGCAATAGCTCCCCTGCGCTGTTAGTGAAAGGGATTCTTGCTGGTCCCCTTGCAGAAACAGCCCGGGGACCACTGGGAATCCCCTTTGCTCACAGTGCCGGGGGGGGGGGCTTGGCCCAGAGAAGCACTTTACCCCTTGGAAAGTGCTTCTCTGGCCCAAAGCCCCCCTGCACTGTGAGCAGAATGGATTCTTGCTGGTCCCCCTCTGCAGCTAATCACTCAACTAACTCAGCCATTCTTTAATTTACCCTCGGTTATTTTGTGTTTCTGCCATCGTAGTGACAATAAAAATGAAGAATGGAGAGTCTTTTGTCCTGTTCTTCCTCAGAAAACTGTAGCATCTTATCCTGATACACAAGACAAGCTGTTTCAGGATAGAATGTATCTCAGCAGTATTCATTCTCAGCTTCCCTTTTCTATTTTTATATCTAATTACCATGAATGCTGGAGTTACAATGAAAAGAAATATAAGGCCGAGAACCTCTTGATTATTCTCTTCTGTCGAACATAAGAAGTGAAACTTATTATCCTTTGAAAAAGATCAGAATGGATAGCAATACCAAAGGAGATTTTTGATTGAGAATCAGGAGGTGATGTCTTGGATCAGTGAAGTCAAGACAGGAAGTAATCTCAATACTACTGCGCCTTAGCATTTCTTGCTGTAATAGCTCTTCAGTCACTCATAATGTATACAAGGCAATGTTCATATCTTACACATCAAAACAACCACCACCGATACTCTGTAACTACAATTTAATCTGCAGTAGGCTTAACAGATTGAAATTCTGACTTCGTGGCTAAGCATATGATAAGATGACAAAAGTGTGCTGATGTTTAAGATTCTAATTTATAATCTATTGGCAAAAGTTATATTTGCAAGTAGTTTATAGAAATCGGATTAGGATACATTTTTAAAGTATTTTGGATTGGAAAGCAGAACATAAAGCCATTAAATGAATAAACAAATATGCCAAATCTAAGAGAGAAAATTATTGCTATCCCTGAAATTTTCTATGTGGTTCTGTTGAGCAGAATCTCTGTACATAAACTTTATAAATATGCATATCAGAGAGTAAACAAACAAACAAACACAACAACAACAACAACATGTTATGCCATTTTAAAGACTGCTATATTTTAAAGTTAGCTTTTATGGATCAGGTCCATTTCATCAGACATGGGAGTGATTTTGATGACACCAATAGCAGCAGTCCATATGTTCTACAGCAGAGTTCTCAACCTTTTAAAGCCAGGGGCCAGATCACGCTCCCTCAGACAGCTTGAGGGTGGTGGTGTCAGATGGCCCTTCCTCCACCACATGGCACTTCCTGGTGTGGTGGTGGCGGTGGCGGCGGCCCACATGAAATTGTGTCATGGGCCGCAGCCAGCCCATGGGCCACAAGTTGAGAATCCCTGGTCTACAGAATACTCTCCTGTGCTCACTTTCATTAATTAAGGAATATCCAGCAGTGGAAAAATCTAGAATTTGACTAATTTTTTCATTAGCTTAGTAGTTTTCACCTAAACACAAAGCAATTGTCAGTTTTTCAACAAGTTACATAGGTATAAATTTTTTGGTGTTATGATGAAACCTCTGCCTTTGGTGTATGTGTATGTGGACCTGGGTTTGTCTATCCAGATGAGCAGTCACATTAGTGTGTAAACTAGCCCTTGAACTGATTTGCAGATATGTGTGAGAGAGGTGGCTTTGACATCACACTTCTGATCTTAGATTTTGCAGATCAAGAGGGTTGGAGTCTTGCTATGCCCTCTCCATAGAGTGTAGATCAGGCACAGAGTTAGCCAAATTTGTCACTAGAAACTGTGGTAAAATTCAGTCATACTATGTAAAATAAAGAAAGTAAGAAAGAAGGGGGAAATCAACTCCTTTGAACTGTGGTGTTGGAGATGAACCACTCAGATATCACAGAGTGCCAGAAAAGAAGATAAGTGGCTGCTCAATCAAATGAAGCCTAAACTCTCATTAGAACAAAAATGAGTAAACCGAGGCTATCCAACAATGCACATATCACAGGAATACAGAACTGACTAGAAAAGACAATAATCTGGGGGAAAGTGGGTGAGAGGCAGTAGTAATAGCAATAGCAATTACACTTATACACCACCCCATAGCACTTAGTGCACTCTCTGGGTGGTTAACAAGGTAATTAGCATTCCACCCCTCCCCCAGCATGCTTGGTACTCATATTACCAACCTTAGAAGGGTGGAAGTCTGAGTCGACCTTGAGCATCTATAAGGCTCAAACCTATAATGTCAGCAGTTTTGGCTGCAGAACAGCCAACCACTGCACCATGAGGGCTCCAGTAGGACGAGAGGAAGCTCTAACATAAGACAAATTATTTCAATAAATGAAGCCATGGGTATTAATTTGCAAGAACTGAGCAGAACTTACTAGAAAAGACAATGTTGCTAAAAGAGAGAGCAGTACAAAAAGAGAACAGCCTAATGTGAGGTGCTGTGGACTTGCAAGATCAGAGCAAGCTGTTAATGATATTACATTTTGGATGTTATTAGCTCATGTAGACACCACACATCAGAAGTGACTTGATGGCACGTAACATCTTTGGATATTTTTTCTTAATTACTAAATAACTGTATAGTGACAAGATGGGTGGAATGGTTGGAACTATGACAGATGTAGGCACCAAAGCTAATTGATTGCTTACATCAATTAAGACCATCTCTAGCCACAAAGGGGAAAAAAGGAATTTTACTGCTTACCTGCAAATGAGCTTCTGACCCCCTAATCTTTAAAAAAACCTTTTATAATATTTTTACAACCTGGATAGATTTGTAAGCACAAATCCTTGTTTGGCCAGGAAAGAGTTAAAAGTTCAATTGGACCCTAATTGACAGGTTCAAAAGTTCAGTGCCCCACAACTGGAGCTCAATTCCCCTTTGAAAATTTCTGTTGGGAGCCTGGTTTCAGAAATCATGAGAGAATATTTACTGAAAGCACTCAGAGCTGGAACAAATACAACTGCGCTGTTCTTTTGTAATTCAGAAATACTTTGAACATGCCTTACAAAATCGTATGCTAATTCCCAGAAGAAACATAGCAGAATATCTCCCTTTCTGGAGGACTGATATTCCATTACTTTTTTTAAAAAGCAAATCCATTTTTAACTCCTTTTCATAATATCTGTTGCCTCTGGTTGCCCTGCAGTTCTTGTCCATGAAGCTACAATAGATCAAAGCTATAGTACTGAAGTTCTTGCTGGTAAGCCTGTACCTCACATACTCAGTGAGATTAAAAAAAAAAAAGCCTGTTCTCATATTAAAATTGCCTTTTTGAGGACCAATATTGCAGCCTCTATACCTGGATTCTTCCAGGATTTTTTAAAAAGCACTTGGGGGTCAACAATTCTCTTTCAAGATAAGCAAGATCAATTTCTGAAGGGAGCAGGCATTAAAACAGTTTTATTTTTTAAAATCATATCTTGGAATTTTTTTTTGTCCAATGTTCACCAAATTTGTCACAGAGAAAGAATAGCCTTTCTGCTACAACTGTTCCAAATGTGGTGCTGATCTGCAGTTTCAAGGTTGAAATTTTTGAAGTGGTAAAATTATCTGTTGTGCTAGCAAACCATTGTGTGCCTCTGGACTTGAAGTGTATAAATTGATGCCATGAAGACTCACTCTTATGTCTGAAGAAGTGCACTTGATCCATGAAAACTAACATTAAAACATAGCAGCCAGTCTTTAAGGTGCCACAACATTTTTTGTCTTATTTTTTTTGTTTAGTTTCAAAGTTGTGATTTTTTAGACTTGCCTTATAGACTATTGACTTGCCTTGACAGCACAAGATAATATTTATTTATTTAATTTATATTTATTACATTTTTATACCACCCATCTGGGATGTTTCCCACTCTGCACTCTAGTGCAGCAATAATAGATACATACAGGCTCTGCTCAGACTACTCAGATCATTATCATATGAAGAACAGTGCTGGGCCAGATGAAAGGCCTATGAATTATCCTAGCATCCAATTTTAGAAAGTGGCCAGCCAAATATCTTTGAGCTATAGTGGGACACTGTAGCTTTCTAGAAGGCTATATATCTGGCCAACTGTGATAGATGGACCTGCTTGTGTTTATCAGTTGAAGTCCATCAGACCATTTTCTTTGTTGTGGACAAGAACACCAGGACAGGCAGAAGACAAGAAAGGTGAAACCACACTTGTACCAGTGATTATTGCTATGTAAGGCAATAGAGGTAAAAATAGGAAGTAAGGGTTCCCCACATGTTCCCTTTACATTTTCTGCGCTGAGGCTTCCTTATATTACATACCTTAACTTTACTTTTTCACACTCTCCTCTTTCAAAGGTAGCATTGCCCCATATTTCTCACTGCAGGTATTTAATTCACTTTAACAACACTTTCTCTTCACTTAAGATATTTTCAAGCACTGGCTTTTGGCTAATAAGAACAAGTGAAGTGTCCTGTTGGGTCATACCAAAGGTTTATGTCTAAAAGTAGCATACTGTTTCATAAAGTCAGTCACTAGATATGTAAGGAAAAACCCCAAGTGTGATGTGGGGACAACAGTGCAGTCTCATTCTAATCTTTCAGCAGCAGTTAATTCAGAGATGGGACAATGAGCATGAAACTCCTTACTATCTTTTGTAGTTTTTATTTTATTTTATTTTATTACAAATAAGGCTGTTGAACTATTATGCATAAGGGTCAAATTAGACAATGGCTGAAATCTTCTTTCTTAGAGTCACAAGTAGAGCATGCTCATTGAAAAATTGAGGATCAAATTCTCCATACGTTTTATTGATTCAATGGACCTACTCTACTTGTAACTTAACTACCATAAACAATAGGTCCCCCCCATTTTTTTGAGATATCCTCCTCGCAAGAGTAAAAAAACCCTACTTGTCCTAATACTTGTCTTGCTCATGCATCTTGTATTCAACATGCTTTGTTTTTTTAATTCTACACAGACAAGAAAACAAGGTTTTATTTGGAAGTCTGATTGATGGCTCACATATTTCTGAGAAAATTCTGCTTTGGGAGAGGAAATGGGTTAAGTACTAGGAATACACATTTCTACTAACATCTGGTTTGACCTTGAGTTCTTGACAGAAATGGACATACTGTATTCTGAATTTGTGGTAAATCTACCACTTCAATGATACCTGTTGGGTCACTCTGATTATAGGGGAAACCACTAAATCAAACCTTTCAGTGGTAATGTGGCACATCTTAAGAATAAGCTGCTGGAGAATAAATATTTCATAAACACTGCCAATAAGTAGGCAGTCTCAAAGTTGTGAATAATAAAAATAATAGCATATTTCTCCTCAAGGCTTGCTCTGTACAGGAAGCAAAGTTATGCCATATGTGAAAGCACCAAGCTAAGCTTGTTTCATTTTAAAAATAGCTCACTTTTTGAAGCTGTAATGGGATTTTGCAGAATTCTAAAGGGAATTTATGCAAATGATTCCAACGGCATCATATATTCAAAGGACAGAAAAATAAGAAAGAAAAGTGCAAAATAAAATGGGGCTGGCTTTTGAAATATAGGCCAAAACAGGGAGAGTAGATAATCTAAATACAGTTATGTGAGTGTTCTAGGTATCCATGGGATAGTGACCATAAAGTTTTGGATCTCCATGAGTTGAGTCTAAGATTCATTTAAAGCATTCATGCTCATACCCAGTACATGTACTTGGAAAAGGTACTTTTCGAACTTAAGAACACTTTACCTTTACCACCACCCTGGTGCTCGCTTAGCTTTTTGCACATTTTTCTCCTGTGAACCCACTTTTCTTCTTTCTCACTAGTCCTTCTTTCTTTCTAAATGTAAAGGTTGCCCTTGCTCGAAAGCCAGGCATATCCAACTCTAGTGTTCAGTGCTCATCTAGGTATATAGCCAAAGAGCCAGCGCTGTCTACTTAGGCAGATGTTTCTGTGGACATGTGGCAGGCATGCACAGAATGCTGTTTACCTTTCTACTGAAGTGGTACCTATTTATCTACTTGCAATTTCTTGTTTTTGAACTGCTAGGTTGGCAGGAGCTGGTACAGAGACGTGAGCTCATTCTATCATGCAGCACTTGGGTCTCTAACTGCTGACCTACCAACCTTCCAGTTGTCAAGTTCAGTGTCTTAACCACTTAAGCCACCACAGTCCCTGCTGCTTAAGCAGTCTTTCATCGTGATCACTCTCTGTTTCTCTCTCGGAATTGTGTAAAAATCCAGTGGCAGACAAATGCACAAGTGGAGCTGTTTGCAGGCCCTGTGGAGATGCTAATGGAGAATAATAGGAGGAAATACTGCCCCTACATTCTCTTTCATACATCTCAAATCAATTTGGCTGGTCACATTTGGAAATAGCAGTGGAGTGATTACAAATGCATGATTTGCTAGAGGCCATTAAGAGAGTCTAAGACAGAAATTCTGACAATTTAAGAAACATAAGATGCAGATGCATGCCCTGACTGAAAATAATTAAGATAAAGTAAGTTCCATTGAATACTATGAACTTTGTTTGCAGGAGGATATGTAGACACTGTATGTAACAATTGCCATTGTTGGCAATGGCAGTGCAGAAAACCTCCACAGGTGTTGACTGTGTGTTAACTCTACCTTGTTGATCTCCAAGCAGAGATGGGATGTAACAGGTTCTCACCAGTTCTCTAGAAACGGTAGTAACTTTCCCCAGTGTCCCGGAGAACCGTTAGCAGCTTTTTTTTTGGGGGGGGGAGGGGGAACCACCTTCAGGGCTTACCTTTTCACTGGTTCTCCCACTGTGCATGCGCATGCATGCCTACAGTGCTAGGCACGTATGCATGGCCTCCTTGCTGTCCTCCCAAGCGGGGAGGAGGAAGAGAAGCTGCTAGCCTGAAGCTCCCTATAGCCTGCTCCCCAGGGTAAGTGACTCACCTTTGGATGTGGTGTGTCTGTGTGTATTTTAATGTGTATTTAATACATTTACCTATACTGACGTGCTACCACAGTTCCTAAAATGTCCTGGTGCCTGGCTTGGGATTTTTAAGCAAAGTCTTGGAGTTACCTCATCAATATGCTACACCTGTGCTGTTCCAATTGCTGTTCCAATTGGAGAACCGTTAAGGAGGTTCAGCTGTTTTACATTTACATTAAGGCATATTATCCTAGAGAACTGTCTAGGCAAAGACTTATTACCTAACTTCTTTAACTGTTGAAAAGTGCCAAAATGAAGACATCTTGTGGTGAGTTCGTTCTGTAGTTTTTTCCGACCTATTATTTTATTTTTAATTATTTTTATTTTTTCTTTGGCCCCGCCCACAACATCATGACACCATGACATTAGCTCCACCCACACTGCGATGACGTCACGGTGGGGTAGTAAAATTTTTGACATCCCACCACTGTCTCCAAGCCAGATGTTGTTCTATTCATAGGAACAAGGCTTCTCCTCACATGATGGGGTAATTTACAATTGTAGGGGGGTTGGAAAGAACCATGTGCATGATCAGCCATTACACAGGTAAAGGAGCAAATAGACTTTGGATAAAATAAAACCAACTGCTCCTTCATGATGGAAAGGCATCTTATATGCAATGTATACACAGGACCAACTGTGTGATCAAATTTCCTACATAATTCCACAGGCCAACGTTAAAGCAAACAATGCACCCACCAATGGACACAGAGTTCTACTTTTGCTTCACTTGTAGGATGTTATGTGGATATCCTGTAAGCAGTAATAAAGAGTGAAAACCTGGAGCAGGAAATATTAAATTAATTACAACAGAAATAATAGACAATAATACAGAAAAACCTGTTTAGCCAGTGTGGAGCTTTGTTAACTTAATAAGGTGGGACATGATGACTCTGAAACTAAACAAAACTATTACAGATCTGAGACAAAAAACCTGGCCAAAGGAGCTGGCACTTCTAATCTACCCTTTGATGTCCAATTGCCAGAAAAAAATGGACTGAAAATTAAGCAGATTAGAGGTGGAAATTATCTTGTCATGGTTCCATTTAACTTGTTCCATCAAATGTCCTGATACTTTTATGCATTTGTATTCTTTGGGTGAAGTTAATTTATGAACAGATTTTGAGCCACTTGAAGCATTGTTTACCTTCATTTCCAACTTGTGTTGTTTTCACCATCTGTAACTTCATCTGTTTATTGCTCACAGATTTGAATTTTCTTTTTAATGCCAAGGATTTTAAACTATACATTGTTCCTACTGTTCACATCATGTCATTGTTTCCAGCCCTTTCTTCCTTCTTATGCAACTAGTTTCTTTCAATTGCTGTGTGTATTATCATGTGACAACATCTGCAGAAATATCTATTTGTTTAATTGTCAACATGGGCATTTTATTCAGGATTTGTTCATTTTAATTTATTTTGTTTCCCTACCACTTGTTTCTGTTTTTGTTTTGTTTTTTCCATTTCATGTTTTCACTGTTGGTGCTTCAGTTTAACAGCAAACAAGACGGGGGACTCTATGCAAATAGGGCTTTGTTCATGTGAAATGGTTAAATGTCTAGAAGTGAACAAGCCCAGAAAGGACTAAAAGGGGCTTTCATTTTAAGGTTGTCCTTCCATGTTTGGATTTAGAATGCCCCCAGTTCAGAATATCTGGAATAATTGCTATTGAAGGCTAGGTTTCTGTGGAGTTTGGCTTAGCAGGTTCATTCCACTCCTAACTTCCTGGGAGGTAGCATTTGTCATGATGGTGTCCGTTGCTGATGAGAATCTAAAGCCACCCTGTGACATTATTTTATATACAAGAATGGCTGAACAAAGCGTTCCCAGGGCTTAACATTGCTAGGTAAAGTCACAGGAATACTGGGATACTACAGTTTTGAGGAATCTTGGGTGCTGCCCAGTGAACTGGATTTGTAGTTTTTTATGGTTATATTACACAAACTAATTGAAACCAACAGTTTCTGCAATCCTGGTGCATGGAATGTTTCCATTCTAGTTTCCGTTGCCAAGTAATTCAGGGGGCAGGGAAGACTAGAAAGTCCCATAATCCCTGATGGAAAATGATATTTCTTAAATCTGGCCTATTAGGTCTCTCATAGCTTCAATGAGCTTACACTGTAATTTCTTGTTTCCAAAATCCACTTCTTCGAGAAGGTCTGTGGGGTCTTTTGTTTGGAAAATCAATGTGGAGAAGGAAGATATGCCTTACTCTTTCATTAATATTTTAAAAATGCTACTGTTTTTCTGAAAGTTTCTTAACAGCATCAACAATCTGGGGAATATTTGTACAGGATTAATTATCACTAAGATTAAGTTTACCACCCCATCTACTTGACCAAATATTCTTCAGGCTTTCCTTTCTTAGCTTTTAGGCCAGTGGTGTCCAAACTATGGCCCATGAGCCAAATACGGCCCCCAATACCAATTTAATCTGGCTTGTGCCTCCCTCACCTCTCCCAGAAGCGGAAGTAAAAAGCGCCCATATAGTGCGTTTTACTACCACTTTCAGAAGCAATGAGGATGGCATGGGCCAGATGAATTGGCATCACGGCCCAAATCTGGCTCACAGGCCATAGTTTAGTCACCCCTGATTTAAGTAGAAAAATGGCAGTCTCTCTAATTCTGTTGCAAAACAGATTGCAAGGCAAGTTTTACTTCTGCTTCTGGTGGGAGGAACCATGTGACCAGCCCACTGAACCACATGACTGGCCCATGGCCCAAAAAGTTTGGCCACCTCTGCTTTAGACCCTATCTGTTTACATGGATTCTGAACTACATTGGGGTTTTTAAAGAGACAACTATTTTCCATTTGGTTTTCTGATCCAACTTCAGCTCTTCCACTTTATTCTCCCTGCCTTGTCAGCTCACAGGCTGGTCTATCCATCAATCTCATTTATTGGGTGTGTGGTGACATAGGTATATGACAGGTTTACAATGAATGGCAACAGTAAAATTTAAAAGCAAATATACATTCTAGTAATAAAACATTGCTAAGATCCAATATTTAAAAGATACCTAGGCAGAACTGCTAAGCCAATGTTTTGTCAGTTTAAAATTATCAACTCTACTTCATTGATTTTATTAGTAATATTATTATTCTTATTTTCACCTATATACTGCCCATAGTACCAAGCACTCTCTGGATGGTTTATAAAGCAATTTTAAAAACCACAGCCCCCCAAAAACCAACCAACCAACCAACCAAACAAACAAACAAACTGGGTACTCATTTTACTGGCCTTGAAAGAAGAGAAGACTGAGTTAACCTTGAATTCATCAGGATTGAATGCAGAGTATGAACAGAGTTTTGACTGCAGTATTGCAGCCCAACTACTGTAACAAGGAGTCTCCCTTTTTTAAATGATCATCAGATGTTTCTAAGTACCACCAGTTGTTTATATGGAAGCAACCTTCAGCCTCGAGAAGCATAGGTCTTTCTAGCTACTTAAAATGGTGCTCTAATTCAATACATCAATGAAGTCCATGTTCTTGCAAGTCCATCAGGTTATCCAAAAGTCTTTATTTTAGGAATGAAGGTGTGCTACTTCAGAGGTTTTTCTTATCTTATGCTCTTGGTCAAGCTACTAGGGTTATTTAAAGATGCAGCACCAACCCCCACTACAGAGCTGCATTTTCTGAACCTATAGTCTGAAGGACTGAATGTACTTCACATTACAGTAAAACCCTGACTTACGTAAAAAGTCAATTCCATGACAATTTATGTAAGTTGATTTTTTACGTAACTCCAGGCATCCCCATAGGGATGCACTGGGAAAAATACAATTTAAATGTAATCTCCCTACCTTTTGCATGCTGGTGCTTTTGCTTCCTCCTGCCTATCGGTAGAGTGGGAACCACCGCTGCTGCTTCTATAGCTCTGGTAGAGCGCGGGGGACCTATCCATTCAGCTGTGCTCCCTGTCCACTGTGGTAAACCACTTCATCCCCCTCTTCATCCAAGGCTCCCAAGGGGCTCTGGTTTGGCTGGGGATGCTCTTCAGAGGGAGTTGGAGCCCCACAGAAGCCTTGGAGGAAGAGGGGGATGGAGCAGTTTACCACCGAAGCGCATCCCCAACCAAACCAGAGCCCCGCATTCTCTGGAAAATGCAACAAAAGCCACAATCACCGACTTTTCTGTTGGTAACGCGGGGTGCAGAGTACCGTGCAGCGGGCTGGAAAGGATGGCCCCTTGTGCAAAAAAGGTAAACAGGCAGACAGTTTGGGTGCAAAGGCAAACTCAAAGCTGGTTTACTTAGGAGGTAGTGCAGATATATACAGTGTAACACAACTCTCTTGATTTCTCAGTTAAGTTCACTGAAGCAGTTCAAAGGTTCTATACACACGTTCATACAGTTTAGTTCAATGGGCATATGCAAGCTGTAAGCACAAGTCAAGCAACAGAATTCCACAGCTTCAGTCCTCCTGTTGGAGGCTTACCCAAATCCTTCTCTGCTTGGTAGATGAAAAATGGCTTGCCAGGCTAAACCACCAGAACTCAGTCCTCAAGGCAGAAAGCATAGGAGCCTTTGTTCATACCTGGCAGCAGAGAATTCGCAGTCAAGGCAGGCACTGAAGCTAAGCAACATCAGCATACAATGAGCTGGCAATTGTGGAGCTACACACCACTGAAGCAGTTCTGGAACGCAGCTCTGGAAGCCAGCTTTGGAACAGCATTGAAGCCACTTTAGGAGACAGCTGCTCAAACATGCTCCCAGTGGCTCAATTCTATATACACTGGTCGACAGGGGACACCAAGGTAAAGTCCAATCACCTGTGTGCTCTTGCAGCAAGACCTTAAAGGTTTACAGCCACAATATGCCTTGCAACTCCTCAAGGTGTTGAATGAACACTTACACACTCCAACATCTTCCTCCATTGCCTCCACTGCCACCACGGTAAGTTACTTCTTTAGACTTCTGACAGTGGAGGCGGGTGGTGCACGGTGGATTTTTAGCAGTCAAAATGGCAGCACTACCATTTTAATAGCTAAAAACTTGAATTTTAGAGATCAAAATGGCGGTAAACCCCATATGTAACTCAAGTTTTTTGCATAAATCAGGACACTGATTTACCCCAAAACCACTTACATTAGTTCAATCTTACGTAACTCAAGGTGTACATAATTCAGGGTTTTACTGTACCTACTATCCTATTGTTTAGCATAAGAAAACAGGTAGCTTTCAATCCATTCCTAGACAGCAAAAAAGGAGTCCTCGCATGATTCTCAATGGTGCATATGGATGCTGGCTTGATGCATTCATCCCAGAGATTTGCAGCAGATTGATTAGGATTAAACTAAAAGCTACACAACAAGATTTCAAGCATTGTCATATAGCAGTCTTTGGAGTGTCACAATCTTGTTTTGTTGTCCTTTGAGTTTTATTTTTGTCCAATTGGCTCTCTGAGAACCTGATGCCCTAAAGAAACATTAGATCCATCCAACAATAGACAAGAAAGAAAGAAAAAAGCTGATTTGTGGACCCTAATTCTCTTCCCTGGCTTTTCTTTACAGAGTGATAACAGTAAGGTTTGTTTTTTAGAATTCTGTCTTTAAAGTAGTGTTGATATCTGGTCATGCTCCAAACTCATCTATCTTTAGACATAGTATAGTCTAAGAATAATCTGTTTTTCCTATGTCCACCCCACCCCCATGCTACTGACCTATGAAACTAACATCTGACAGTCTTGCAGCGACTCTTTCCCTAACATAGCTGGTGAAACGAATAATTTTGTACACTGCATGCAAGCATGCTAATTAAGGTTTAGCTATGTTAAGCCTCCCAAATCTCTACAGTAAAATGTCTGTGTTTGTGAGTTGCATATTAACAGAAAGAAGCTCTAACACCAAAGTTTTTCCACAGTTGTGATAACAGCTAAGAATGTATTAGCAAACTCATATTGAAAAAGTGCCTGTGGCATAAAACCGTTGGGACTCTGTTCACATGTGTTTTGCTTGCAACATGTCAGATTACTGTCATGACACAAAATAATGCTCACTGAAGTCCCCTCCCCATTCCAGCATGTGATGCTGTAGGCTAAGAGCTTCTGCCATTTAAGTTTGATTTACCTAAAAATTGGCTTATCATTTCCTGTTAGAGAATTGCAGAAGACATATTAAGGAATCATTTTCTGAGCAACAATATAATGCAGGGTCTGGTATTGCCACTCCAGATGTACGTCAAAAGATGCTAGCAAATAATGAACAAAATAAGATAATACAGCACCAAACCCTAGTAGACAATGGCTAAAAATGAAGAAAAAGTTTTCTGCACACCTCTAAAGTTCTAAATCTAAAACAAGAAGAGACTTGGCAAAACCAATGGAAAGCAAAACCAACACACCTTGCTGAATGGATGAATGCCAAGGATCATTTCCCACCAGACCACATTCTGTCTGGCCCATCTGGAGGTCACTTAATAGTCTTCAAAGCAAAGTAAGAAGATCAAAGAATAATCAAGCAAAATAGGGTTACTTAAATACAGGACAAATTTTCTGTGAACGTGGAGAAATTCAATCAATACAGCATATATGTGTATGCAACGTTTGCCTCTCCATGTGATAAAAAAAAATCTAGTGAATGGCTAAGATAATTCTATTGAAGTAGCCGGCTTCTTGTCAAAAAATAGTGCAATAATTTTAAATTTAATTTGTTTGAATTTTATCTGTATGTTATGTATGCTTATAATTTTAAATTGTGAAATACTCTGACATAAAGAATGTACTGCAACAAATAGGAGGATAATGTAACTTGATATTTTTTTCTTATTTCTTGCCCATTGAAAATATCATGGCCAGCACATAAGTCAAATCCAAACTGTTCTACATATGTGTACACAGAAATGGATCTAGTCATCAGCAACAAACAAACAAAAAAGTATTGGTTTAACTCTCTCTATAAAATCAAAGCCAGATATAGTATAGGAAAACACAAGAGAGTTGAGTCATATATAGATACACATGTCTGCTGTACTGTCCTTCTTGTGTTTTGAAATTTTATATATGAATGTTACATTTGGTCCATGCTGGTGAATGTCATTTTGAGCAATCAGATCTGGAGCTATCAACTTTACTTTTTGTAAATACAGGGTGTGGCAGGATAACTTCCTTTTTTAAAATGCGCGCAATTCAGTCGGTTGATGTCGTAGTGGAGCGCTAGTGGTCTCGTTCGAGAGGCAGGACTATAAAATTTTGTCCCAACATAGTTCAGTCACCATCATGTGTTGGAATAATGTGGAGTGTGCGTTTGCCATTGAGGCCTACTTTTCGAGCAGTTGTTCAGTGATCGCAACCCAGCATACAGCCTGCTATGCTGGAAAGAGTCATGACAAACGCCAGAAATTGGTTTACTCAGTGTATGGAAAATGGGGGACATCACCTACCTGATTTGATCTTCAAAACTGTGTAAAACAAAACTTTAGGTATGCGGCTACATTATAAAAAACAAATAAAATTTTTCTGATTCATACAATGGGTTTTATTAACTTTTGAAAACAGGAAGTTATGCTGCCGCACCTTGTATGATGTTGAGAAATTTCTGTGTTGCCTGTATAACATGGCAGCAAGATTAGTGGTTACCAACCAGTGGTCCCAGCACACGCTCCACAGGGGGGGTCTTCAGTTCCCAGAAGCCTAAGTCAGTACATTGGCTGATCAGTGCTTTAGGAAATTGACTTAGGCTTCTGGGAATTGAAGTCCAAAAACCAAAGGTTGGGAAACACTGCTAAACTGTCTGTTTTTTTCCTCAGAGTTTGGGAAACTACTTTTTAAAAAGTAATTTGTCCTATAACTTTTTTTAAACTCCTAAAGGGAAATGTTACAGTTATGTTTTAAGAAAAATTTGGTTGTATTACTTGTTGGCTTTCTTCTAATTTCTTTTTTTTTTATTCTAAAATATTTTTAAAATGGAATGAAATGTACAGTACTTTATTCTATGCTCTACCCCAAAAAAACTAAAGAAGCTCATGGTAAAGGCAAATCAAGACTATAAGAGAATTCTTTTAATATAGTTGCAAAGATTCTCCTCCTCCTCCTCCTCCTTCAACAGACATGAAATTCCCTTAATGAAGACAAAAATAACAGTGTCCTATGGTACAGTACTTCAAAAGTATCTCTCTATCCAGGCAGTTAAAAATCATGCATTGAGTGATTTGTGAGGTATTTTTCTGTTCCTGTGAAAATTCTACTGTACAGTTGTACCTCGCTTAAAGAGCATAATGCGTTCCACAGGATTGCTCTTTAAGTGAGTTTGCTCTTTAAGCGAAGCACCATTGTAAATGACCAATTGTGAGGGGGGGGGGATTGCAAACCTCAATTTATTGTTAAGCGAGTTTTCGGTTGATTTTATTTGTTAAGTGAAACGAACATTCAGGGAAAAATCTGCTCTTTAAGCGAGTTACTCTTTAAGCGAGTCACTCTTTATTCGAGGTTTGACTGTACAGTAAAACCTCAGATAACTCTAAAAATTGTTTCCACAAGTCTTAGTGTTATCCGATTTTTAATGTTATCCAATGCATGCATCAGATAATGTTAAAATCCTATGGGATGCATCAGATAACGTTAAAACTCCATAGAGATACATTTTAACCGGCATATGCTTTAGCGAACGTTATCCGATGCATCCCATGGGTTTTAACGTTATGCGATGCAATTTCCCCCCCAGATTGCTTAACTTTATGCGGTTTTAGCATTATCTGATGCAAACGTTATCTGAGGTATTGCTGTATTTAGCATTTATGGAAACGTTAGGCTCAGAGATGAGAGTAGAGCTAGAGTTTCATGAACCATCCAGGGTTTCCAAAGCCCCCTGACAATCAGAATAGTATTGATGGGGTGCGGGCATTACGCTCGTGCCTCACCACTGCTTCGGCAGCTGCACTGGTTGCCAGTATGTCTCCGGGTGCAATTCAAGGTGCTGGTCATTACCTTTAAAGCCCTATATGGTAGTGGGCCAGGCTCGCCTCTCTAGCACCAGAAGGAGGGCCTTCTCCGTGACCGCCCCAGCCCTGTGGAACCTCCTGCCTATCGATCTACGTCAACAAACAGAGCTCCTGCCCTTCCGGAAAGGTCTTAAAACGTGGCTGGCAAGACAAGTTTGGGGATCCGGAAATACCGGATCTCATGTTGGGTGGCTTATCAGATGAGACAGCCACCCGTTGTTCTTACCTTCCTACCCTGGTTCTGTTTTTTAATAATTGCATAATTTTATAACTTGGAAATGTTTAATTTCTTTTAGCTTAACTTTTAATTATTGTATTAATTTATATTTTAACTGTGAATAGGCTATTGTATATTGATTTGTGGTTTTATATTGAGTTGTGGTTTAGCTATGTATTTTTAAATTGTGTATGTAAGCCACCCAGAGTTGGGTTTTTGACCTGATTGGGCGGGATAATAAGTCGAAGGAAATAAATAAATAAATAAATAAATAAATAAATAAATAAATAAATAAATAGTCCACCTCAGTTTTTCAGCATTGTGGGCTACCAGGGAACAGTGTGCAACCTACATTAAACTGACTATGACATAAATTTACCCTTATAGCAAAAAAAAAAAAAGAAAAAAAAAGAAAAGAAAAAGAAAAAAAGAAAGAAAGGGGGAAAAAAACACTAATTTGTTAGGGCACTTTTTGTCCCCTCAGGATAGTACACAGTAAGTGGCTGAACAATTGGCACATCATTTAAAACTATTCAAATAACAATATGAAGAAAAATGCCTAACTTGTAGGTCGATAAAGGGTAAAGGTCTCCCTTGCTCAAAATCTAGTCTTTTACAACTCTAGGGAGTGATGCTCATGTCCATTTTCTGCCAAAGGGCCAGTGCTGCCTGAAGATGTTTCTGTGGACATGTTGCAGGTATGACTAGATGCCAAAGTGCACAGAATGCTATTACCTTTCCTGCCTAAGAGGTACCTATTTATCTACTTGCAATTTCTTGGTTTTTGGACTGCTAGGTTTGCAGGTGTTGGGATAGACAAGATGGGAGCTCATTCTGCCATGCAGCACTCAGGACTTGAAATGCTGAACTCCCTACTGTTAAGCTCAGTGTCTTTATATCTCACATGTAAGAATTCTCCCATCCATTGTGAAATCCCTTCTCTCTGTACAGCTTCACAGGTTATAACCTTAAAGGCCATGACTTCTTTTAAAGTTATAACCTTTATTTTCCTATTCATAGAAAACAAGGAGCAGGAGACATTTAGTTTTCTGAGTGTAATTGTATATACAGTACTGTACTCTAAATTAGTCCATGCCAAACTTGGCCATTTTGGAAAGTCTCTAACCAGGTTTCAAACACCCCAAACATGCAGCTCTGGCAACAATAGTACCATTTTGTAATATACAGTATAACATCTTCAAATGTTATGTAAATTGACTATTTATTTTGTCTTCTTTTTGGTGATACAGTTCTTCTCTTCTTTGTAGTTGCCATGCCTTCAAAAGAATAGTGTTATTGTCTTGCTAGAGTTTTGCATCATTATAAGACCATTACATTTCATAAATGACCTAGCCATTTCCCACTATAACATCCAACCAACATGAAACAACCCAGCCATTAGTGATACTGGCTTTTCTTGACCCAAGCCTGCAAATTAATTTTTTTTTGGTACATTGATAGTGGGGAGCAATGATGAAATGTACATCTAATATAAAAGATATCTTGCAATTTAAAATGGATCATTCAAATTACATATCCACTGATTTTAATGAAGCTCTCCGCGGCAAATCCTGTGAAGGAAAGCTTGACATACTTAGGAAGCAAAAACACAGTAACTATGTATTAATTGGCAGTAGGGACTGGCTTTTTTGGATACAACAGTAAAGAATTTTTGAATTCATCTAATTCAATTATCGGTATATTCAGTAAAATGGCAGATTTTTATTTTTTTAAAAAAGCAATCCCCAAGCATTTCCTTGTCTTTTATTTTACAAAAATGAGCTTCTATGTACAACATATAAAGATTAGGAGTTCATGGGAACACTTAAAATATGAGGATAGGAAAAATTGTATGGGGTATATATCTGTATAAAAATCCACAGTGGCAGATCATTACTGAAATAACTAACTACTGTATAAGGAATACAGCATGTTCCACAATAGCTTATTCTCAGTGGACAGCAACATTGTTATACTTGGGGTTGTTAAAACTCCCCAGTGAGGCTAAAGAGCTAGTTCTACGCAGTTTTGTGCTGAATAGCATAATGCAACTAGACTTTTTGTAGTCTATGTGAAGTGAGATAAGAGAATCTAACAATGTCACACTACTTTCCATTATGGTATGTGCTTTGGACATGTTGAGTTAATACATAAGTATGAATAGGCACCAGTACTTTCTTTTCAAGAGTAATCGCACCATATTAACAAAGTGAATAAAATCAATTCCTCTTTCTTCCATGTCTACTGAATTTATTCTATACATTCCTGTGAAGGTCTGGCTCAATCAAGCACCTTAAAATTTCACCCTCCTTCAAAGTTGCTTCCAAACTTCATGATGCATCTTGAGATGAACTGAATACGGGACATTTTCATGTTAGGATGTCAATTAGTTCAAGTACATGAACATGTCTTAGTGGCAGTTGGTGATACAGCTTATATAGAATGCTTAAACCTCTAGGCTTTTTTTTTTTGGTGTTCTGATTGCTTTGAAAACATCAAACACATTTTCTTCTAATGTGGGTAAAAATAGCAAGGTCATTAAAGATGAACAAGTTTCATTTGGGGTAAGTTTTTATGAAGTGCAAGCCCAAATCTGAAGAAACAGGCTTGCAATCCGCAAATGCTTCTGACAAATGCAGCCTGCTCCCCCCCCCCTTTGTTCTTGTCAGGCACTCCCCGGTACAATTCATAAATATATCATAATTTTCACTCAATAAAGGGTGAAACCTGCTGGTCTTCAGAACACTGAAATCATAATAAGCCTTGGAAAGATTTTAAAATATATGTCCAATAAGGAAAACCAATATGAATAATACAAACACAGCCCTAAGTGGGTGCAACCCATTTTTTTTTGCATAAGTTTAATCTTGACAATAAAGAAACTTAAATTTGTAAAGGATTTCCTTGTCCTATTTCATCCATCAATTTATTTTATTTATTTGTTGGATTTATATAACTGCCTTTTTCGCCTGAGCAACCCAAGGTGGCTCATAATATCAATGAGAATAATAATTGCATGCAAGATAGCAAAAGAGATTTGGAAGAGGAAGTATGAAGGAACTAGAAACTGTAAGACTATATTACTGGGGAGGGAGGTCAAGATCATCCATATTCTAGTGCTCTTGATAACTGTACCTAGGTATGAAATTTGAGCAATGAAGAAAGCTGAAAGGGGGGAAATAACGCATTTTAAACGAGTCATTAATGGACCGTTAAAAAGTCAAATAAATTGGTTCTACATCAAATTAAGCCTAAATTTTCACTAGAAAGTAAAAGGAAAATTTTTTGACATATTGTGAGAAAATAAGTATGCTCTGCCCACCTTCTTCCATATTGGAATTATTTGCAGAAACTTTCTTTAAATATAGACACTCAATTTTAATAAGAACACTTATTTTTTAAAAGTGTTTTCAATTGACTCAATTTAAGTATGCCAGACTTGAGAATGGCAGTTAAGAATTGAGTTGATGTCCTTCAGGAAAGAACTAAAAACTTGGCTGGCAAAGCAGTCGTGGGGCACTGGAGATGCGGTGACCTCCGCCTGCTGGCTGATATAGTAATATCACTCCATTGCTCTTTTTAGCTGTTGGGGTAATTTCTTATTGTATTTTTAATTTGGTTTTTTACCGGTGTTAAGTTTTTAGAGTGTAGTACTGATTTTAACATTGTAAACCACCCAGAGTCATTCTGAGTTGGTCGGCTATACAAATTGGAAATTAAAATTAAATTAAAAATATTAATTAAATTAAATTAAATTAATGGCAGGACCTTTTAGTGGTGGTAATTCATAGGGTAACAATTAATTAAGTGACTTGATTTGTTCTTCAGTCGCACAGTCGATTCCGACCCTCTGTGACCCCATGGACCACTGTCCTCCAGGCACTCCTGTCCTCCACCATCCCCCTCAACTCGCTCAGCCCTGCGCCCACTGTCTCCACAATACCATCTAGCCATCTCATCTTGGGCCGTTCCCTTCTTCTTTTGCCCTCGACACTTCCAAGCATCAAGGCTCTCTCAAGTGAATCCTCTCTTCTCATTTGATGTCCAAAGTACTTTAGCTTCATCTTTATTATTTGACCTTCTAAGGAGCAGTCAGGGGTGATTTCTTCTAAGATTGACCTATTTTGTTTTCAATGTGATGTCTCTACTTTTCACTATGTTCCCCAGGTTTCTCATCGCTTGCCTCCCAAGAATCAGTCGCCTTTTTATTTCATGGCTGCAATCCCCATCTGCAGTGAGCTTAGATCCCAAGAAAGTAAAATCTGTCACTGCTTCTACTTCTTCCCCATCTATTTTCCAGGGACTGATAGTCCCAACACCACCCAGGCAGCTGCATTCTAGACCAGTTGAAGTTTACGAATGGTCTTCAAGGGCAGCCCCATGTAGAGTGCATTACAGTAATCAAGTCTGGAGGTGACAGATAGCTATCAAGTGACTTGATAGCAAATAATTAAATGGAAAGAGGTGAGTTTGGGGGAATTTATGTGTCATGTTCCAAAGTAATTTGATAAACTTTAGGATTTTGGATTATCTTGAGGTGGTAGCATTTTCTTCTCTTCTGCAGATAGCAAAATTGGCCTGTTTCTGTCCCATTGTCAATGATTCCAAAGAAACAGATAATTTCATGAGATAAATTGTGCTTTTCAAAAAAAAAAAAAAGAAAGAAAGAAAGAAAAAAGGAGCAGCACATGGAACCCCCATACCAACCTGATGGAAGACAAGCACTGCCTGAAACTCATCACATCATTTTGTATGCATGAGGGAGAACATTCTTCTATCTAGTGCATCTCCTCATTAATTACTATAAAGATACAAGAACAAATTAAATAAGTAACAGTTTGTGGTCCTTCCATGATGCTTAAAAATCTCCTGCTCAAACTGGCCACACCACTCTGTATTTTCTTCTTCTTCAAGTGCTGTAGTTGATTCTGAATATTGGCTATCATCACGGTGATCAGCCATGAAGATTTTTTTGGGAACAATATAATGCAGTAGTCTTTCACTTGCTTTCCGTATCACAGCATGACACCCATGCCACTGATCCAGTTCCGTAAATCATTTTCTGGTCCCAAGCCCTTTTGTCACAGAAAGTCTTCATCAGCCCCAGGCTAGTATTGATGCTGCCTCTGTCCTCCACCAAGATGGATTCAAGTGGAAATTTAATCCACTCGGGGACCATCACCATTCCCTGTGGATACCCAAGGCCATTAGTCCTCAGGGTTGTCTGGCTAGTTAGTCTCTGCTGAAGATTTTATTTATTTATTTATTATTCATATTTATCCACTGCCCTCCTCACAGAGGTGACTCAGGGTGGTTTACAGTTCATAATAAGTATCATAATAACACATAAAACATTGCTAAAATCATTCCTAAAACCCCTCAAATTTAAACTATCAAAGATTAAAATTCAAAATCTAAATAATTTTAAAAGATTTAAAAAGAACACCAAATTGTTACATCTTGGGGGAGGGAGGGGGACTTAAACCATCCAGCGAGCTGGGGTCATTATACCTTCCATACCCCATACCCCATACCTGCCCTGCCAGCCATGTTTTTAAATTCTAACTAAAGGGCAGCAATTCTGTCTGGAGACGTAGATCTGTTGGCAGGAGGTTCCACAGGGCCTGAGCAGACACAAAGGCCCTCCTCCTGGTGCCAGAGAGATGTGCCTCTCTGGCCAATGGAACAAACAGAGAGCCTCTCCAGTCCATTCTAGTGGGATGGACAGATATTCTTGGGGTGGGGCGGTCTTTTAACTATCCTGGCTCACTACCATGTAGGGCTTTAAAGGTAATAACCAGCACCTTGAATTGTACCCAGAGACATACTGCCAACCAGTGCAGCTCCCAGAGCAGCGGTGAGGCATGTGCATACTGCCCACACCCCAACACCACCCGGGCAGCTGCATTCTAGACCAGTTGAAGTTTACGAATGGTCTTCAAGGGCAGCCCCATGTAGAGCGCATTACAGTAATCAAGTCTGGAGGTGACCAGAGCATGTGTGAACATGAGCAAGGAGTCCCAATCTAGGAGCTGGTGTAACTGGCAAACAACTCGAAGTTGCGCAAAAACCCTCCTGGACACGACTGCCACCTGCTCTTCAAGCAGGAGTCGTGAGTCCAGGAGGACCACCAAGTTATGCATCAGGTCTGTTTGGGGCAAAACCGCCCCATCCAGAACCAAAGATGGTAGCTCCCGAGATAACACAGGACCCCTGACCCACAGCCACTCAGTCTTGCCAGGATTCAGCTGAAGCCCATTGTCCCCCATCCAGACCCTGATAGCCTCAAGGCACCTAGAAAGGACTTCCACTGTATCGCTTGGGTCCCCACAAGCTGAGATATATAGCTGGATATCAGCAGCATATTGATGATACCTCACACCATGGGAGCGAATGATCTCACCCAGCAGTTTCATGTAGATGTTAAATAGGAGATGTGAGAGTACCGAGCCATGTGGCACGCCATAACAGAGGGGCATCAGGCAGGACACCTCACCCTCCAACCACACCAACTGGGTCTGGCCCCTCAGAAATGAGGAAAACCAGGATAACACAGTGCCCTGGATCCCCAGTCCTCGGAGCCTTTCCAGAAGGATACCATGGTTGATGGTATCGAATGCCGCTGAGAGGTCAAGAAGAGCCCAGACGGATGGATGACCTCCATCCTGTTCTTGTCAGAGATCATCCACCAGCATGACCATTCCAGTTTCCATACCATATCCAGGCCTAAATCCTAACTGAAAAGGGTCCAGATAATCCGCTTCATCCAGGACTCCCTGTAACTGCCATGCCACTGCTTTCTCCAAAACCTTGCTCAAAAAAAGGCAGGTTGGACACAGGCCGGTAATTAGTAAGCACCGCGGGGACGACCGTTGTTTTTTTCAGGAGGGGATGCACCAAAGCATACTTTAAATTTGTTGGAAAAAACCCTCCCATAGCGAGTTTATGATGGTTTCAACCCAACCATCTGTTACAGCCCTGGAAGTTTTAATCAACGAGGCGGGGCATGGCTCTAACGCACAGGCAGTAGCACGAACAGATCCAAGGAGCCTGTCAACTTCCTCAGGGACAACTGGATCAAACTGATCCCAGATAACATGGCCAGACTGCACTCCAGATAACCCCAGCTCTACATTATTCACACCAGGATTAAACTTCAAGCGAATTTGAGCAATTTTCTTCATCAGATAATCAGCAAAAGCTTCAGCAGATCCCTGCCAACCGGGGCCCAACCCCCCTCTACCAAGGAGGGATCTGGTCACCTGAAACAGGGTTGCTGGGCAATTATCCACAGAGGCAATAAATGTGGTGAAATATTGACGTTTCACCACCTCTATCACCACAAGGTAGGCTTTAATAGTAGCTCTAACCAGTGTTCAATCAAACTCACTCTGGGTCTTCACCCAGCGGCACTCTCAGTGTCTCTTTGCCCGTTTAAGCTCCCTCAGTTCTTCTGTGAACCATGGGGCAATCAGTATTGAGTTGCTGGTAGTATCATCTACTCTGTAACCATACCAGGATAACCTGGCAAGACATTAATTGTATAAAGCCTAAACATTTTAGAACTGGTTGAACTTCATATTCAAGTGCAGGGAATTGTGGTTGCCTGCAGATTCCTGTTGAAGCTGCTCCTAGTGACAGATTCACAATTATCCCTTCGTAAAGTTATGAAACGGCCTATGCAGAGATAAGCAGAGGATGTTCTCTAATATCCAACACGTTCCCAGCACTTTGCCTGGATTAGTGGTGGAGCCCATGAACTTCACAGGATAGAGCTGTGTCGAAAGTTGCAGGCTCAAGTCTTTAATTCAGTAATAATCAGTTTGCTTTTTTTCTTTAATGTTAAACCCTTATTTGACAAGGACCATGCCAAATTACACATTAATATGTAGAACAGGTTTAGAGATATTTTAAATTAAATTTTAAAATTCAGCTTCATTCTTTTCTGACATAATGCAGTATGAGGATTACATGTATCTGCAGGAGATTAACTAATTGGAAATAAAACATTCGGCAATGTTATTAACACAGGATGATCAACTAAAATACACATTCACAGAAAGATTAGGCCATTAGTTGTGCAGCTATAATACAAATTATAGATGGAATAACAAGAGAATAAATGAAAGATTTTATTTCAGAAGTGAGGGCAGGGTCAGGAATGTGAAACAAATGTGTGATGTAGAAGAATGTATGAGAAGTAAGAGAAATATAAGATAAAATCACTGATATATGGCAACCGAATACTTGGTTGTTTCACTAGTAATATTTTTTTTGGCATCTTGACTACTTAATATATTGTGTCCTTCTAGTCTGTATAATAGGAAACCATTAAATTTCACTCTTTTTGGTTTTCAGATTTTCAACCTTCAGGTTCTTCACATCCAAAATATGTGACAAGTTTTGTCATTTATAGGATCAATTCAGTTCAGAGGTTCAGATTGCCATTCTCCTTTGCCTCTACAGGCATCAACCTCATTGACTATGACTGGGACTATAACATTTCTGATAGAGCTTTCTGAATTTTGAGGAGTTTTACATCAGACTCTCTTAACAATCACATTTCCTCTTATTGTGTCGCAGCCTAATTATCTTAAAGCAAAGCTGTTCTCCTTAAACATATGTTTTTCTCAAGCTATTATCCTGCTATGAAGTTTTTACAATTCAGGCAATCCATTTGTATTCCTGTTCTTTTGCATACCCACTCATTCTCCTTACTCGTCTCGAGCTAGAGCTATGTACAGGCTCTTTCCCACAGCCCTATCCTTCTTATACATCTGCCTATTCACAATATAGTTGTACCTCGCTTAAAGAGCATAATGTGTTCCACAGGATTGCTCTTTAAGTGAGTTTGCTCTTTAAGCAAAACACCATTGTAAGTGACCAATTATGGGGGGGGGATTGTGAACCCTGATTTATTTGTTAAGCGAGTTTTTGGTTGGTTTTATTTGTTAAGCGAAGCGAACATTCAGAGAAAATTCTGCTCTTTAAGTGAATTACTCTTTAAGCGAAGCACTCTTTATGTGAGGTTTGACTGTACTACTTACACATCCTGCTAATGTAATGCTGTCTTCACACATAGACTGGTTGAACGGTATAGCTCAGTCTTATTGTTACAGCACCTTTTCCTGCCAATCTTATATCTGCTTGGGCTTTGTGTGCTGACAGTTTCTTTGAAGCCTTCTGAGCCATCTGATTATTTGTAAGATATACCATAATTCCTAAGCAGCCAAGACAATTCAATCAACTGAACCTAGAATTCTTTCACCTAGTAGTTATGAAGTCTTCAAGCAATGATGAAGCATGCCGTTATTATTTCTTCTTCTTCTTCTTCTTCTTCTTCTTCTTCTTCTTCTTCTTCTTCTTCTTCTTCTTCTTCTTCTTCTTCTTCTTCTTCTTCTTCTTCTTCTTCTTCTTCTTCTTCTTCTTCTTCTTCTTCTTCTTCTTCTTCTTCTGCTGCTGCTGCTGCTGCTGCTGCTGCTGCTGCTGCTGCTGCTGCTGCTGCTGCTGCTGCTGCTGCTTTTCCTCCCCCTTTTGTTGGGTTTATGTGATATTTTTGAAGACAAGCCATTATCTCCTTCAAATTAAGGCATAGAGCACGCAGATTAGCATTTTCTTTATTTAATTTGATTCTTTGTTTGTCTCATTATGAACACAGCCTAGTTTACCAATAGTAAAAAAAATCTGACTTTCACTTCAGAAATAGAAAACTTAAGCTACATATGACCATATCCTTCCATTCAATGTTACAAAACCTCAGAATCTGTAGGTGTTTTTAAACCTGTGAGACTCCCCTGTCATTTCCAGAAGACAGGATACTGTGTTTCAGAGGCCTCTGGGGCCAAATTCTCATTTCTCAAGCAAGTGGGGTTTATGAAAGGAAAGGAGAACTTTGTACAGCTGTACCTTGCTTAAAGAGCATAATGTGTTCCACAGGATTGCTCTTTAAGTGAGTTTGCTCTTTAAGCGAAATACCATTGTAAGTGACCAGTTGTGTGTGTGTGTGTGTGTGTGGGGGGGTTTCGAACCCCGATTTATTGAGCGAATTTTTTGTTGGTTTTATTTGTTAAGCGAAGTGAACATTCAGATAAAATTCTGCTCTTTAAGCGAGGCGCTCTTTATGCAAGGTTTGACTGTATATTTTTTTGGTCCAGTTTTCTTTATTTTAGCTGTTCATCTTGCTCCTTCTCCTGGACTTCATAGCCTATCCTGCCAGTTCCATTTTGCATGAAAATCTATGCATTCTGCCAGTTTTCCCCATCCCCAAAATTCCTATGTGTGCTTAGCACATTATAATAATTTCGTGTCAGAGATTTTTAGGGGATGCCCGAATGAGGCTTCTTTCATGTCCCGAAGTGCAGATCTCAGGTATCAAAACCTGACCTTCCAGTCTCCAGCTCAATGCCTTAACCACTAAGCCAACTTGGGGGGGGGGGGGGGCTTGCAACTTAGCACATTCATATGTGTTGTGCAAGCCCCATGTTACATCATGGATGCCCATTCTGATTGTGGCATAGAGTAAGCATATACATTTTCAGGTACTTATTGGCTTTTCTCTGTCTATGAGCAAAACCATATTACAGTCCTTTGGTTGAGGCCTTAGTCCTGTTTTATACTTTATTCCTATCAAGCAATTCTAGTTTTCCTATCACTATACACCCTCCTCTACTTCCCCTTCTCCTTCACATATTATAGTTTCTATCCTTGCCAAATTTGCTTCAAAACTGGAGGGGGATTGGCTTTTGAGAACTGGATTTTTCTCAGCAACCATGCTTTCCAAGTTAGAATTCTTGATGTACTGATTCATCCCCAAAGGATGGGGTAGCGTTGGCTGCAATCCTAATCAAATCAAGAACACAGAAAAATCTGTACTTTGTAATGGATTTTGTGCGTGTTTTGTTTTCACACTGAGAAGGAGAGTTAGGGAAAAAGAGCATTTAAGACCTGCTTGAGACATGATGTATAGAAGAGGATTTTTCCTTCTTGTATCATTCATTTTTATTGACCTTGCCCTCAGTGTAAGCCAAGCTTCAGAGAGTCTTAGGCATACGGCCAGTATATTTTTCTGAGTCTCAGCACATTCAGCACTGAAGAGTTCAACAATCCTGTACTACAAGAATGAGGTAATTTGTAAAATGGTTTACAAACCACCATTAAAAGGAGCTGTTGGGAAGTTGGAAACCTTTTTACATACTCTTTGTGCTAATCTAGATATATTGCTGTAAAGAAATTCAGACTTTTATAAGTTCCTTGTTTATGTAACAGGCTGGCAGTGCTACAATTCTCAGAGGCACATCCCAATGTGAGAAGGTTTTCCTGCAATGGCAGAGTTTTGTTAAGCAGAAAAATATTATTAAAATTGCTCTCTCCAAAGAATTGTGGTATCAAATGGATTATTCATGAAAATCAAGCAGATTTCTGCCATCGTAACAGAATGAGTTTTAGAATGGGAAAAGGGCCTGCATGTGTATTGATTTTCTGTCAGATTGTGTGTGTTCATTTTAGAGCATTGTCCCAAGTAGCAATGGTGATAGGGACCAAAATCTAGTTTTGCCAGAGAGACTGTGTAAGACTGTGATAAGGGGCAGGAGCAGCTACAGCAGTTGCTACCAATTCTGCTAAGTCTTGCGTTTCCTGCAGATTTGGCTGCAGATGCTTCTTCTGGGACTTGTGGAAGGCTTTTCACCAGTCCATTGGCAGTCTTTTTCTAGGCATTGTGGGGCTTCAATCAGAGTCGGTGTGCATGGTTTGTCCAGCACAAGTTACATCCCAATTCCCTCATTTCCCTTCAATTGACACTAGGAGCACCTCTCTCTTCTCTGGATTATGTTTAAAATTCATTGCCATCATCCAGCCCAGTACTGACATCAGTCATTGGTTCAGAAATGAGAGAGCTTCCTTGGAATTAGGTGGAAATTAGAGACATTGTTGGGCATTGTCAACATATAGGTGTCACTGAAACCCAAAACTCTAGATATCCATTCCTATGTTAAAAAGTAGGGCAGTGGTGGGATGTCAAAAATTTTACTACCCCACACAGTGTGGGCGTAGCTAACATCATGATATCATGATGTGGGCAGGGCCAAAGAAAAATAATAAAATAAAAATAAACACACACACCTCAACCCAACCAACCAACCAACCAACCAACACCACAAACCCATAAATAAATAAATAAATAAAATAAATAAAATAAATAAAATAAAAAAATACATTAAAATACAACCACTCACCCCAAACACAAATCAACCAGAGCTTTTCAACCAGAGCTTAAAGCTTATCCTGGCTAATCTTTCTCACACTAGGTCAGATGGAAGGAACTACAGATTGAACTCACCACAAGATGGCTTCATTTTGGCACTTTTCAACAGTTAAAGAAGTTAGGTACTAAGTCTTTGCCTAACCAGTTCTCTAGGATAATATGCCTTAATGTAAAACAGCTGTGCCTCCTTAACGGTTCTCCAATTGGAACAGCAATTGGAACAGCACAGGTGTAGCTTATTTATGAGGTAACTCCAAGACTTTGCTTAAAAACCCCAAGCCAGGCCATCAGGCCTTTTTAGGAACTGTGGTTTACCTCACTGGCCGAACAGCTTTACCATCGGCTCCTGATTAAGTTGAAAGAAGAGAGTGAAAAAGCTGGTTTGAGACTCAATAAAAAGAAAACAAAGATCATGGCAACAGGCCCTATCAGTACCTGGAAAATAGATGGGTAAGATGTAGAAGCAGTGACAGATTTTACTTTCCTAGGATCAAAGCTCACTGCAGATGGGGATTGCAGCCATGAAATAAAAAGGCGACTGATTCTTGGGAGACAAGCGATGAGAAACCTGGGGAACATAGTTAAAAGCAGAGACATCACCTTGAAAACAAAAATTTGTGTAGTCAAAGCAATGGTATTCCCGGTGGCAATGTATGGTTGTGAGAGCTGGACCATTAGGAAAGCTGAGCGCAGAAGAATAGATGCCTTTGAGATGTGGTGTTGGAGGAGAGTTTTGAGAGTCCCCTGGACAGCAAGGAGAACAAATAAGTTGATCTTGGAAGAAATCAACCCTGACTGCTCCTTAGAAGGGCAAATAGTAAAGATGAAGCTAAGGTACTTTGGACATCAAATGAGAAGAGAGGACTCGCTTGAGAAAGCCTTGATGCTTGGAAGGGTTGAGGGTAAAAGAAGAAGGGGGCGGCCAAAAATGAGATGGATAGATGGTATTGTGGACACAATGGGCACAGAGCTGAGCAAGTTGAGGAGAATGGTGGAGGACAGGAGTGCCTGGCGGACAGTGGTCCATGGGGTCTTCAAAGGGTCGAAATCGACTGTGCGACTGAACAACAAAAAAAGACCTGATGAAATGGAGACATATGGTAATATTTTCTGCAGTAATATAGACTTGCAGATTTCAGTCTTTGTTTTTAATGCAGGCACCGAATACCTACATCTCTCTTACTGTTCTTACAGAGATGGCCTGGGTATTTTCAAAGTTGGGGTTTTCTGATCAGAATTTAGCAAAAGCAGTCTCTCCTCTTCAGATTGCACAAAGGAGATTCCCTGAAACAGTTTTTTCATGTTGTTTTGACTTTTCACTACCATTATACGTGAATCAATGAAGACCAAACTTCCTCAGCTCAGGTTGGAAGAGACCTCATGAAACCATCCAATGCAGGTTGCATCCAAATGTTTGCTATACAAATTGAGACTGACCTGCCTGTAGCTGATCTGTAGCTGGCCTGAACTAATTTGTTCTTTGGTTTCTGAAAGTATCTGGAGAAAAATAAAAAAGAATTGAGATCTTTTTATTTAGTTTCCATATTGCATATCCTCATTGCCTGTGGCATAATTAGGACACAACAGGTGGTCTTAACAAGGGCATAAAAAGTCAGATCATCTTTTAAAAAATCAGAACCAAGTTAATTAATTGGTGGAATGAATACTGTTTACTTGTTACTTGAAAATAAACACACTAAACACAAAAGAAGTCTTTTTTCAAACTCTTTGATATATTGTAGGGTTTTTTAAAATGCTTATTTGGCTTCCAGCATTTCCTAATATTTATTATCAAAGCAATGGTCTGATGAGGTGGACTTGATCCATGAAAGCTAACGTTAAAATATAGCAATTACTCTTTAAAGTGCCACAATGTGGTTTTTTTTTTGTCTTTTTCTCTTGTTTTGTTTACTGTCTGATATATCAAAGCAATGTGCTTGTCTCCACACTTCCTATGAAAATTAAATCAGTTGTGACCATTCTTGGCTCACATAGTATGTGTGTACAATGTGTTACAACAGCAGACATGTTTTACAATTTCAGCTCCATTGCTGTTTTGAGCTGGTGCCCTCTAGTGAGAGGCAATCAGAGTGGCTGATCTTTGCCAAGGGGATTTTTGGAATGAAATGCAGACTTGAAATCATTACCGGTTGGCTGAAATGTGGTTTCACCATCCCTGGAGGCAATTTACTCCATGAGATTACACAAATAATATCCTTACCACCACTCCAAAATATTAAAAATATCCTTGTGGCAGGCAGATGTAAACAACTCTAAGAGAAAATGGTGTTGTGGGGATCTGCAACGATGCAAACACAACCACAGATTTGATTTCTCTCCCTCCCACCTTTTAAATGTCCTTCTGTACTGTTGAAACAGGTTCCATCTATGGAGGAATTAATTTCTACATTGTCTTCGAATCTGTTGTTGTGGCTCTGCTTTTTGCAGCAGGGTAAATCCCATTTCTGCGGAATGTTTTGAAAGTCTGCCATGAAAAGAGTAAGCCTGCTGTTTGTTTTTACAGAACCTCCTGTTCTGTGCTTAGCAAAGCCCTAAATCACACTCCTGTTTTATTAGAGAAAATAACAGACAAAGTGGTGTTTTAGAACTGACACTGCAAAAAAAAAAAAAAACATGACACAAAAAAGTTTTCTTTTCACCTTTTAATCCCAAATAGAATTCCACTTTATTCTGAAAGACGGTAAATATAAGCTTTTGGCTGAGTGTTCAGTGGAACATCTACCCAGTGTAAGCTTTGCTTATGTTGCAGACAGCTACCCGGAGGAGTGATTGGAATTTAAATGTGATTCCCTTATTAGTTTCTGCTAACTGCAAATATCCCAGGCACTTAATTAAGTGGCTGGATAATGTATGAATGCTCACTTCTGCCTGTCATGCAGAACAAAGTGATATATTTAGATTCTATGCACAATATGAAATTTAATGACACAGGCAACAGTCATTTAGAGAAAGGAGGGGGCAAAACCTTTTGTTTTTCATCTTCATCTTTTGGCTAGGCAGCTTCCATCTTTTCTAAAAGGGTCTGCAAGAACAATGATAGCACTGTCTCTCTTAAGCTAACATGCTGTCCAAGGGCCGTTGGTGTTTTCCTATTGGATTGCATATTTTTCCAGTGAGAGAGAGATCTGACTGCAAAAGACCCTTCCCCTCCCAGTATTTATCCTTCTACCAGATTCACATTCTGATTCCAAGCTAGCATGGGGCATTGGTGAGATCTTCATGGTAGTTCTTCTTTTGGTCTGATCTTTAAATATTGCAGTACAGGTACCTGAATGAGTATTTTCAGAAGAGTGCAATTGAAGCAACTACAAATGGGAAAGAAACAAGGAGAAAATCAAGCTTTTTAATTTTCTTTTCTTTTTTGCCAGAATGCCATTTGAGAGCTACCATGAATTCTTCTAATCCCTCTGATCCAGGGGTCAGCAAACATGGCTCCCCAGGTGTTCTTGGACTTCAATTACCAGAAGCCCAAGTCAGTACACCTGCTGATCAAGGCTTCTGGGAACTGAAGTTCAAGAACATCTGTAGAGCCAAGTTTGCTCTCTCTTGCGGAATCTGCTCTCTTTATAGATTTTCTAATAGTTATATGTAGTCACCATATCACTCAGCTTCTGACCTGCTGTTCGTTTATGTCCACAGACATTTCCTTGAGGGACAGCACAGTGATTTTATACCTGATTGTGTGATTGTTTCTATTGCTTGCTCACTGTGCTCAATGATTCCTCTGCAGACCAGACTAGCTGTGATGTGTATGTGCGTGCTGAAAGTGGAGGAGCGCATAGGTATAGTAATTTGGTCTACTGTTTGATTGGCTGTTTGTCTCTACCATTGTCATGGATTTTATAATGAATTAATGTCCCACTGTTTTTGCTATTGAAGCTCAAGCGCCAGAACTTGTCTGCTCCTTTAATTAGAGCTCTAAACATCTCTTGTGTCTGCAAATACTAATTTCAATTATCTGTGCACTTCCCCTTGAAATGCCTTGCTACAGTCCTTCCCAGCTTTCTGCGCATTTCAATGTAAGGAGCTACTGCTTTGCAATTCTCTGTGTGAGAAAGACTCAGAAATAAAGCCTCTCGAAAATACTCAGATGTTTATGTAGGTCTGGGAATAGCTTCCTCCTTGAGCAGACTTGGTTTAAAATATTTAAATTTCTGCATTTGTTTTTAATGATCTTTTAAGTATTGGATACATATCTGCAGTGAACCAGCAGGAGTAGTTTCTTTGTTCCTCATAACACCAGCACTGAGGATAATACTTTATCAGATAGGAAGAGCAGAGCTTGGAAAAGGTTATCTTTCTGGACTACAGTTCCCAGAATTCTTCAGCCAGCATGCAGACTTAGCAATGCTGGCTCAAAGATTCTTGGAGCTATTGTCTAAAAAGCTTTGTATAGGGCTTGAAAAATGATGAAGTAGGCTATGAGATCAGCTCTCCCAGTGGCTTAGTGGTTTAGGTACTGAGCTGGAGACTGGTAGGGCTGGGTTTGATACCCAAGAGCTGCACTTGGGTACATGAAAGGAGCTTCATACAGGCGTCCCCTAAAAAAAAAAATCCTTTCAACCCAGAGTAACCTCTGACATGAAAACACACACAGTGGCTATAAGCTGTGATAATTGAAGTCCACATTCAGGAAGAGTACAACTTTGACTCTCACATATAAGTCATAAGCAACTACGAAGGACAATAGCAATCCTCCTAGTCATGCCTACCACATATCCATAGAAATGTCTGCAGAAGTAGACAGCACTGGCTATTTGGCTATAAACAGAGATGGACACCAAACCCTAGAACAGTGGTGCCCAAACTAAGGCCCGGGGGCCAGGTGAGGCCCCCGACGCACCCGGCCCACGGGCCTTACTGACTGGCTTCCTGAACTACATGATCGGCCCACGGCCCAAAGAGTTTGGGCACCCCTCCCCTAGAGTCAGATATTTCAAGCAAATCATTTAACTAAAAAGGCACAATATCATTATGATATTTTGAATGCAGTAATAGCAATATTCAGAAAAATGCATTGAAAATTTATGCTTCATGTGAAATAAGACCGAATAATGGGGATGGGTAGATTAGCCCCTGAGCATGAGGGAATGGAAGGCCAGAGAAGAGAGGGATACCTGAGAGCCATGGCAAAGCCAATGCAAGATGCTCACCTCCTTAAGACTTTGTTGTTCAGTTGCACAGTGGGTTCTGACCCTTTGCGACCCCATGGACCATTGCCTTCCAGGCACCCCTGTCCTCCACCATCCTCCTCAACCCACCCAGCTCTGTGCCCATTGTGGCTACAATACCATCTAGCCATCTCATTTTGGCTCGCCCCCTTCTTCTTTTGCCCTCCACCCTTCCCAGCATCAAGGCTTTCTCAAGTGAATCCTCTCTTCTAATTTGATGTCCAAAGTTCTTTAGCTTCATCTTTACTTTTTGACCTTCTAAGGAGCAGTCAGGATCGATTTCTTCTAAGATTGACCTATTTGTTCTCCTCGCTGTCCAGGAGACTCTCAAAACTCTCCTCCAACACCACATCTCAAAGGCATCTATTCTTCTGCGCTCAGCTTTCCTAATGGTCCAGCTCTCACAACCATACATTACAACCGGGAATACCATTGCTTTGACTATGCAAATTTTTGTTTTCAAGGTGATGTCTCTATTTTTAACTATGTTCCCCAAGTTTCTCATCGCTTGTCTTCCAAGAAGACAGATTTATTGTTTCTGTCTTAGAAAATCAGCAATTCTTGCAGCTTCTCTGAATGCAGTTAAAGAAGGGCAATTCATGCAAGCAATGGGTGCTTTACCTTTGAATCTGAAGTTCCTTTCTGCTTGTAGGCCAAATGGGTGAACCTCAACCCAGAATTTCATGAGGTGCCACTCTGCTCCAGTAATATTTGGTTTATCTTTGCTTTACTTTGTGCATGCTGTTCTTTGCTGATCCTATGTAAGAGGATATGCCTAAATCAGTCATTGACTATACAGAGATGACCAACTGCCAATGTTATGTTGTGGCATCCATAAACAGAGGATCAAGACTTCTTAACTGCTCAAGTGATAATGTAAAGGTAAAAGTTTCCCTTGCTTGAAAGCCCGTCGTATCTGACTCTAGGGTTCAGTGGTCATCTCTGTTTCAAAGCTGAAGAGCCAGCACTGTCTGCTTCTGCAGACTTTTCTATGGTCATGCGGCAGGCATGACTAGACACCATATGCCATACACCCTTGTAAGTTGCCTTGTTTCAAGACAAAGTAGAGAAAAAACCCCTTCTAATGCAGATTAGCTTGTAACCAAAAGAATACTTGCATTTCCCTGGTGTTGTGTAGAGATAAGTGTTGCAAAACACTGAGGACATATCATTCTGAAATGTCTTATACCTAAGCATCATTGCACAATTAACACCTGTCTTATATACCTTCCTGCATTTCCAACTCATCCATCATCATACTCCACTTGTTTGTTCCACTTGAATCAAGTATTTCCTGAACCACTGGCACATTCTGTTGAGGTCATTATATGCAGTTATTCTCATCTCACCTTCCTCCTACACTGCATATAACATTGGCAGACAATAGCTGCTATATTTAAGTGATTAGAGAATGTAATTTGTCCTCAAAATATATGGATAACATTGTAACCAAGGTCGGTTGCTGTTTGCTGCTGGTATAGTTCTAAGTTCCCATCTGCATTTTTATAAGCTACTAATATTACATTATTTTACAGAAACTCTTCTGAAACAGAATTATAGCCTTTCTTGGGTCTTATCTAGAGGAACCAAAAACTATATTATTAATCTAGTTCTATGCAAAAGAATATTCCACAGAGGATAGTGGGCAGCTGATTCCATAAGTCCAAGAAATATTATCAGCAATTCTTCTGCTAATCTTCTCACAGTATATTTGTTTCTCTGTGTACCTTGAAAAGTGCTCCATTGGTGAGATTCATCGGAAGAATAACCTGATGCATTAGAAACACAGATGACAAATAGAGCTTTCCAGGCCAGCCTACTCCCCTACTAGCCATGGTTTCAATCACCTTGAGAAGGGCCCTATCCATGTCCCTGTTTATACACCTAGAACAGTGGTTCCCAACAAGGGGTACACAGCCCACTAGTGGACTTCAATTCCCAGAAGCCTCAGTCAGTACATTGGCTGATCAGTCAGTGATGGGATGACAAATTTGTTACCACCACTCCATGACGTCACGACTTCATGGGCTTGACCAATATCATGACGTCATGGGCGGAGCTGACGTCATGACGTCATGACGTTGTGGGCGGGGCCTTAAAATAAAAAATAAAATAAAATAAATACACACACACCCTCAACCCAACCCACCCACCCACCACACAAACCCGTAAATAAATTAAATAAATAAAAAAAATTAAATAAAAATACAACCCCAAACACAAACCCCTCACTTACCCCTGGGAGGGCTCGGCAGGGGCGGACGGCCAGGGCAGGGCAGGCCTCAACTTGCCTGTGGGGGCTTTGCGGCCCCGGGGGAGGTGCCCTCCTCTGAGGGCTGGTGCCGCCTGCCCACGCCACCGCCAAAGTCATCGCCGCTGCAATCTCCGCCGCCGCCATTATCGTTGCTGCCGCTGCTGGCGCCGTCAGCGCCGCTCCCGTCAGCGCCGCCGCTGCCTGTGTTGCCGCCGCCGTCAGCGCCGCCACCGCCACTATCTTGTTCTTGAGGACTGCCGGTGTTGCCGATTTTTTTAAAAAATTGGAGCTAAAATGGCTCCGATTTACTGCCCATGCGCAGAAACTCAAGCTGCCGCATTGCGCATGCATCAGATTGAGTTTTTAAGCATGCACAGTAAAATTGGAGTAAAAATTGCTCCAATTTTATTGCGCATGCACAGAAACTCAATCTGACGCATGCGCAATGCGGCAGATTGAGTTTCTGCGCATGCGCAGTAAATCGGAGCCATTTTAGCTCTGATTTTTTTTAAAAAAATTTCTTTCGGTGAGGCGTCCGGAACCGGAAGCCTCAAAAGTGGACTCCCCTCCCGGAGAACCCTCCGGGATTGTTCTTACCGGTTCCAGGGAACCGTATAGAACCGGGGACATCCCATCACTGTGATCAGTGCTTTGGGGAAATGACTTAGGCTTCTGGGAATTGAAGTCCAAAAACCAGCATTTGGGAAACACTGACCTCCACTTGGTGAGGAAAAGAAATATGTGTCCCGTTAGTATACCCATAGGGTCCCATCCTGCAGTAAACAAATGTTGGGACAGTGGGGATATTAGCATTATGTTTTAGAGCAGGGGTTTTCAACCTATGGCCCATGGGATGGATCTGACCTGTGACATCAAATAATCTGCCCCCCCTCACTCCAGCTACCATCACCAGAATCGGCTGCAGACTCATTTACGGCTGTCATAAACGCATTTACAACAGCCGTAAATGAGTCTGTGACATCATAAACACATTTACTATAGCCGTAAATGAGTCCACAGCCATTGTAAATGTGTTTACAACAGCTGTGGACGTGTTTTACAGCAGCGTTTATGGTGGGGAGAGTCACCAGTCTGGCCCACTCAATTGTCTGAGGGGGTGTGGTCTGGCCCATGGCTTGAAAACTTTGAGAACCCCGGTTTAGAGCCAGTTTCTGCAGCCCAAGTCTCTCATATTAAAAATCTATTTAGGCATGCTGTGAAAAGGGCTAACCATATGTGATTGGAAAATGTGAAAAACTGAAATTCCCATTGCTGTGGAGAGCTTCAGTATACACTAGAACATCGGATAACGTTATGACTTGGCTCCACAAGTCATGAGGTTATCCAATTTTTAGCGTTGTCCGATGCATGCATCGAACAAAGCTAAAAAAAAAAAAAGCCCTGACATCAGGGACAAACCGTGGGCCAAGTCAAGGACTGGCTTGTCCAAAATGACCTCCCCGGGGGGGAGGGGATTTTGGACAAGCCGTCCTTGCCTAGGCACGCGATCGTGCGTCTGTGCAAGGACCAGCTTGTCCGAAATGACCTCCCCCGGGGGGGGGGAATTTCAGACAAGCAGATCCTTGCATGAGCGCGCAATCGCACACCTAGGCAAAGATCAGCTTGTCCGAAATGACCTCCCCTGGGGGGTTGGGGAAAATTTCAGACAAGACGATCCTTGGCTAGGCGTGCGATCGCACGCCCGTGGAAGGATCGGCTTGTCCAAAATTCGCCCCCCCCCCCAGGGGAGGTCATTTCAGACAAGCTGATCCTTGCCTAGGTGCACAATCATGTGCCCGTGCAAGGATCAACTTGTCCAAATTCCCCCCCCTGGAGGGGATTTCGGACAAGCCGATCCTTAGCTAGGCGTACGATCATGTGTCTGTGCAAGGATCAGTTTGTCTGAAATGACCTCGGGGGGGGGGGGGAATTCTGACAAGCTGATCCTTGCATGGGCGCGCGATTGCACCCACACCCCCAGATGATTAAATTGGATAACGCTAAAGGATCGTTATCCAGAATTGTTATCTGATGCAAGTTTTTTCCCAAAAAACCTGCATCGTTATCCGATTCTAGCGTTATCCGATGCAATCGTTATCCGGTGTATTACTGTATAAAGTCTGTTCTCTTCAGATTTGTTTGTTTAATCGCTTTTATAGCTCGCCATCTACTAATTAGAGCACCCTGGGTGGCTTACTGTTAAAAACAACAAGTCAAATGTAATGTAACAACAAGAAACCCAAGTACCTCAACCTATCTAGGAAAATAGGGCAATAACATTATGGTCCACTATCACAGTCAGCAACATTTAGGGGAAGGCCTGTTGGAACCAGTGGGTTTTCAATGCTTTCCGAATGCCAGCAATGATGGTGAAACTCTAATATATCAGTTGGCAAGTCATTACAGAGAGAAGGAGCTATGGCAGAGAAAGCTCTAGATTGGATCATCACCTTTTTTGATTCTTTAGTTGTGTCCACCTTTCCTTATTCAACTGAGTTCTCCAGGTGTTCCTCTTGAGAATGATGCACTCCCATAGATAACATGGCCCCAAATCATTTAGGGCTATATAGATTAGAACCAACACCTTGTTCAGATGTTGCTATTCACATGCTATAGCAGGGGTGCCCAAACTTTTTTGGGCCATGGGCTGGTCACGTGATTCAGGGGGCTGATGACTATGGGCCAGGTGCTGGATCCAGCCTCTGATGGCAATTTATCCAGCCAGCGAAGCCCTCATCGCTCCTAGGAGCAACGAGGGCTTTGTGGGCCAGATGAATTGCTATTGGGAGCTGGATCTGGCTCCTAGGCCATAGTTTGGGATCCCCTGTAGGGGTGGGGGTGGGGGAGAGAGGGGGGAGCCAGCCTCATAGATTCAGATTAATTCTTATGTCAAATTTTTCAACAGGGCTATACAAGGGTTCAAAAACATATGAAACACCGGGGGGGGGGGGGGGAGTTCTTTTAGCAAAAGGCCTGAATTCAGTGTCAGATTCTAAAGAGTTGCATTTGGCTGGAACTGAATGTGAAGAAGTGGGACCAAAAATAACTGCATATTTTACCTGAAATACCTTGCTGCCAGTAACTAAGCCTTGGCAGTGATATTACCACTTCACAAGATGATGTGGAAAAAATACAATAGTCTGAAAGCAATCAAATGCTATTCTTTTGAGTAAGGCATCATAGCCATCTGGAAACCCCAAGAGAAATAGGTTAGGGTCCTAGAGTGCCTGAATGTGGCCAGTGGTGGGATCTCAACAATTTTACTACCCCACCGTGATGTCATCACAGTCTGGGTGGAGCTAACTCATGATGTCATGACATTGTGGGTGGGGCCAGAGAAAAAATAAGAAAAGAAAAAATAAATAAAATAAGCACACACACACCTCCACCCACCCACATCACAAACCCATAAATAAATAAAATAAATAAATAAATAAAATAAAATAAAAAATACATTAAATACACCCACCCACCAACCCAAACATCCACCCACCCACGCCAAACACAAATCAAACAGAGCTTTTAAACCAGAGCTTAAAGCTTATTCTGGCTAATCTTTCTCACACTAGGTCAGATGGAAGGAACTACAGAATGAACTCACCACAAGATGGCTTCATTTTGGCACTTTTCAACAGTTTAAAGAAGTTAGGTACTAAGTCTTTGCCTAACCAGTTCTCTAGGATAATATGCCTTAATGTAAATGTAAAACAGCTGTACAGTAAAACCTCATATAACACTAAAACCTGGTTCCACAAGTCTTGGTGTTATATGATTTTTAGTGTTATCTGATGCATGTTAAAATCCTATGGGATCCATAGAGATACATTGTAACCACACAGGCTTTAGCGGTTGTTATCTGAAGCATCCCATAGGATCTTAATGTTATCTGATGCAATTCTTCCCCCCAGATTCCTTAATGTTATGCGATTTTAGTGTTATTCGATACTAATGTTATATGAGGTATTACTGTACCTCCTTAAGGGTTCTCCAATTGGAACAGCACAGGTGTAACTTATTGATGAGGTAACTCCAAGACTTTGCTTAAAAACCCCAAGCCAGGCCACCAGGCCTTTTTAGGAACTGTGGTAGTATGTCAATATAGGTAAAAGTATTAAATACACATTAAAATACACACAGACACACCACATCCAAAGGTGAGTCACTTACCCTGGAGAGTAGGCTATAGGGAGCTTCAGGCTATCAGCTTCTCTTCCTCCTTCCTGCTTGGGAGGACAGTAAGGAGGCCGTGCATACGCGCCAAGCACTGTAGGTGTGCATGCACACCAAGTGCTTGGTGCGCATGCGCAGTGGGGGAACCAGTGAAAAGGTAAGCCCCGAAGGTGGTTCCCCCCCCCCCAAAAGCTGCTACTGGTTCTCCGGGACACTGGGGAAAGTTACTACCGGTTCTGGGGAACTGGTGCGAACCTGTTACATCCCATCACTGAGTGTGGCCCTGTAAATGTAATTCTTCTCACTAGAAATGCTTATTTCAGAGAATATGAAACTGCTTCTGGATCATCTAGAGATGGAGGCATTCAGACATTAATAACATTTTAGAACTGCAGAGCTGGAAAGGATCATCGACTCTAGCCCCTGTCAAGGAGGCACTGTGGAGAATTGAACTGAGCACTTAAACTCTGGTAGAGGGAAAAGTGTATGATCATAGTGATGCAATCCTGAACAAACTCTAGAAAATGTAGTGAACTTTCTTTTGCTTTAACTACACCTACAAACTAATGAACAATATCTAAATCCTGCTGTGTAGTTCCATAAAAAGTGTAACTTTTAGTGGTAAATTACTGTAAATTAAGAAATTTGCAACAGATATTGCCTATGGAGATAACTTAACTTGTGGCAACTTGCTGTTAAAATGTACACCTTTTGTATAATTTTGTGCAGCAATTTTGGGCCAATAAGAGCTGATTACTGAAAGTAAAAGTTTCTACAGATAGATCCCATGGATTTTTTTGTCTATGTGCAGGGCGTTGGACAGAAGCACTGAGTGTTATCCCAGAGGAGTAAAAATATCACTTGGCAGCCCCCCCCCCCGACCCCCAAATGAGAAGACTCAATCATGAAAAGTTTTGGTCAATCCTGGAGAAGAAGTGTGCGATAGTGACTGGAATAGATAGCGAGTTGCAAACCAGCAGGAACTCATCCTTGATAGTCAGGGCAATTGAGGAATGTGCAGTTGGAAAAAGCCTCATGGGGAAGCACCTTTTGCTGTTATAGAAATAAGTCTGCATTAACCTGCAATTCATTGAGATATACATCCAACCGCTAGGTATGACTACCTATTTGGCTTTAATTATTATTTTTTAAATAGTGGCACCACTTAAATCGTAACCACTTCCCCAACGTTTGCTGACATAAAGACTGTATTTTTTTCCATGTGTGTCACCTCCAAGCCAACAATGCAGCTTGAGAGTATTACTCAATGCAGGATCTAGGTGGGTCCAGGTCTGACATTTTGTTCACCGCAAAAGGAAAGATTGGGACTTTTGTCTCACTTTGGCTCTGTAAATTCCATCATGCCTTCCTAGCAGTCTGCATTCAAGGACAGTGGGCTTCGCATCTGGCAGATGTTCTTGGATTTCAATTCCCAGAAGCCCAAGCCCCCGTGAATCCACATGAATGGGTTTACTGGGATTCATCCGGCCCATGCCGCCCTCATATGGGTGCGTTTTACTTCTGCTTCTGGGAGTGACGAGTACCAAGGTTCGCCATCACAGTTTTAGATTATTTGCTGCATTCCATTCTCCCAATTGTATGTTATATTGTCTTGATAGAGAATTCTACACAATTCAAACCTGTACCTTCTTTGTAACATTTTAGAGACCCGAGTGCTGCATGACGGAGGGAGCTACATTCTCTGTCCCAGCTCCTGCCAACCTAGCAGTTTGAAAACAAGAAATTGCAAGTAGATAAATAGGTGCAGCTTTGGTGGGACGGTAACAGCATTCCATGTGTTCTGATGTCGAGTCATGCCTGCCACATGACCACAGAAATGTCTGCAGATGCAGATAACGCTGGCTTTTTGGCTGTAAACAGAAATAAGCATTGCAGAATCCTGTTGATGTATATTACTGGGAAAAAGCAACTGTAGAGTAATAGATTATGCAATTGCAGAGTTGGAAGAGACCCCTAAGTGTCACTGAGTCGAGCCTCCTAATAAGCAGATGCTACCCAACATCCACCATCACCACTGCCACCACCACCCTCCTCCTTCTCCTCCATGTCTAGGCCAGATGTGAAACTGTCAAAATTAAGGCACATTTTGGTGAGTTTATTCTGCAGTTCCTTTTGCCTGACCTAGTGTAAGAAAGATTAGCCAGGAACACAAGGTTCCCATTCCCAGGGTAGCCCCGATTGCGGTTCAAAAATACCATAATCTTCGAGGAGGCTCTTTCTGTGTTCCCCAACATCTGTCTAAAAGACACAAATGAAGGAGATTTCACCACTTTCTGAGACAGTCTGTTCTGAAAAATGTGAAGTCTGTAGCTATGAGATATTTTCTGCACCATGACAGTATTGAGGTTTTGGCTTACAACCTTGCAATATGACTTTAATCAGAATGACATGGAGGGTCTTTAACGGGCTGGGGTAATATTCATATCCAACAATGGCAGTAGTTCCTTTCCTCCTCTGAGTTCAAAGAGGGCCCAGATACTCTCTGATCTACATTCATTCCTTCTCTTTTTATGTTGGTATAATTTGTTTGTTGCTGTTGCTCACTAGCATTCATGCAATAAAGAAAGCACCATGCACATGTGTTAATTCCAAGTAACTGTAAGTAAATAAACCTATTTTAGTCTTTCTCCTACTACAACTGTCTTAGAGTATTCAGACTTTTGGCCTATCTACACTGGCCCTCCAGAACTATTGTAGCATACCTTTTTAAAAAAGCTGCTTGAGGGGGAGCACAATGCTGTTTGGCATAGTCCCTGCATCCAGACAGCATTTTCCTTCTTAGAAGGAGAAATCTTCTCAGCTGATCAGGGAATCATCAAGTCCATCCTCTGTCAAGGAGGCTCAATGGGGAATCAAATCTCCAACCTCTGGCTCCACAGCTGGATACCTAAACCTCTGAGCTTCCTTCCAAAGCTGCAGAAAACAATTTTGCTCTACCTTCTAACTAGGAACCCATGAATTATTTAAAGATAGCCATTATCTCTCAGCCTTCTCTTTCCCAGGTTGGTGCAGATTGAACAGAAGCCTGTAACATGCTCAGTTTAATGCTTCTTCATTCCTATTTTTTATTATTAAGGAACAGTTGTGACTTTTGCTTAGTCTCTTTTCTCTTAGCATAAAAAAGAAAAGTTGCATTCCACACAATGACACAAAATGAGAATTGCTAAAAGATAAAGATGTACCTTTGAATAAATGTCTTAGGAGAGCATCATAAAATGAAGGTTGAAAATCATTATACTGAAACTTTAAAAAAAAATACAGCATTTTCAATAATGTTTTTTTGGGGGAAATTATATTTACAATTAGCACATTTCCTGGTCTTTAGCACTATGGGTTTGAAATATGGGTGCTAAGCATCTGGTAAAAGATGTGTCAGACTTTGGTGAGCTCTGTGTTGAGTCCTGTGAATTCTAAATCGTTTAGCAAATGAGACTTGATTTAAAATGGGTAGGAAAGAAAGTACATTCTGAGACTCATTTCTCTGTCATGATTTCCTTTTAAAAAAAAACAACAACCCTAAAACTGTATATTTGTTCCTCCTCCACTGACCTCCTCTTTTTGGAGATGTAATAATAAACCAATCTATGGTTACTCACAGGAAATGACTTTTCCATTTTCTATATCACAGTGGCCCAAGTAGCCTATTTCCAAATAATACAGCATCTTTGACCCCAACTGAGCTGAAGATCATAGTTTAAGGAAGCATTTTCTTTGTGTCATAAATGGTTACGCTGATGTATTTCCCAGCTGGACTCAGCTTTACAACTTTCAGTTCAGAATCTAGACCCATAATCTGCTCAAGCTATCTTTTCAGATGGATATACATGCCCACACACATGCATTCACATATTAATACAGATTAGCCATATATTTATTTATTTGTTATATTTATTAGTCACATTTGTATTGCCGCCCACTTGGCAAGCGACTCTGGGCGGTGTATAGCAATTACATCATGAACTACATAAATACCACTTGAGAACTATAAAAATTAAACTCAGTAAAACCCCATATAAAAATACAATAAAAAATTAGCCTGACAACTAAAAACAGCGAGGGAGCAATATTACTATATTAGCCAGCTGATGGGTGTCACTGCATCCCCAGTGCCCCACACCTGCTTTGCCAGCCAGGTTTTTAGTCCTTTCCTGAAGGTCAGCAACTCCATCTGGAGTCGTAGCTCAATTGGAAGAAGGTTCCATAGGGCCAGAGCAGACACAGAGAATGTCATCTTTCTGGTGCTAGAGAGGTGAACCTCTCTAGCAGATGGTACAATAAGAGAGCCTCTCCTGTCTGCTCTGGTGGGATGGGCAGATGTTCTTGGGGTGATGCGGTCTCTTAAGTATCCTGGCCTAGTACCATTTAGGGCTTTAAAGGTCATTACCAGCACCTGGAGGCATATCTGTAACCAGTGCAGTTCCTGAAGCAGTGGCGAGGCACGAGAGTAATGTCCGCACCCCATCACCACCTGGGCAGCCGCATTCTGGACCAGTTGCAGCCTCTGAATGGTCATCAAGGGCAGCCCCATGTAGAGCACATTACAATAGATCTGGGTCCAGAATATCCCCCCCCGTCCCGAATTCTCTTTTTTCTGTGCTAGAGTCCAACCTTTAGCTCAACAGACTATGTAGAGGGCTGAAAGACCTCTACATAGCTTTCAAAATGCTCCTAGAATGATTATGGATTTTGTGGCCCCTCTTGGGTTTATCACTGTTTGAACCCCTACCACCACAAAAATAGCAATTGGCATTGATACCATTGTTGTCAGCAGCTACTTGTGTGCATACATTTTTTTCTGAAAGTCATTATTTTCTCTAAGGGCTGTTCTTCTCTCAGGTCTGTCATTGTTGTCCCAATTGTTTAGTGTCCTCATGTTCCAAGTACCAATAGTCATTGTCATTTGCTTGTTCTTCACTTTTCAGCCACATATAAGGGGTGATCCGCAGGGTGTGGCCTCCCTGCCAGACAAGATGTGTGGCTTCCGATGTTTAGCCCACATTTTCTAGGGTCTTCCCCATGCAGATTGGGCTTTGAAAGAAGAATGACAAACAGGAAAAATACCGCTGACATGAATTTGTTTAAGGTGGATCCCAGCTTGCCAAGAAGTGCAAGTTATGCAAGTTTTTCCATAGGGAAAGTCTGACTCGCAAAACGAAAATTTTCGTTATGTGAGTCAGACCGCTTAGCAAAAAGCTTGCTCGTTATGCAAGTTTTTCGCTAAGCGAAACACTCGTTATGCGAGGTTTGACTGTACAATAGAACCCCGGACAACATGATGACATGGTTCCACGAGTCATGACGTTGTCTGGTTTTTCACGTTGTTCGATACATTGATCGAACAATGCTAAAAAAAAGCCCTGACGTCAGGGACCAACCACGCCGAGGCAAGGCTCGGCATTCCCCCCCCTTCGGAACCGCGGGCGTGCACGCGCGGCATGGCGGCGGTCAGGCGAGGATGCGGGAAGGTCCCTCGCATCCTCGCCTGACCGCCGCTGCGCAAGCCTCCAAGCCGCCCAAAGTTGCGAAAGGGTAAAGATCCTTACACTTTCGCAACTTTGAGCGTGCGTGCGCATTTCGTTCAGGGTTAGGGCAGGAGACGGGGGTCTTTCCCATCTCCTGCCTCAACCCCGAATGACACACCCGTGCACGCTCAAAGTTGCGAAAGTGTAAGGATCTTTACCCTTTCGCAACTCGAAGTTTCGAAAGGGTAAGGATCCCCGTACCCTTTCCAAACATTGTGGGGGCGGGCGCTGGGGGGTTGGATTGGGTAGATGTTCTACCCCACGCATACACTTGTTCTGAATAACGTGAAAATTGTGTTATTCGATACAAGATTTTCCTGAAAATCTTGTCGCATTATGCGGTTTTCACGCTATTGGGTACTCGCGTTATCCAGGGTATTACTGTATTTAATTTTACATGTTCACTCTTTTTGTCTGTGAAACCCTTTTTTCTTCTTTTATGCTTCTCTGAACATGCTATCATTTCCCATTTACTCTTTTCCGTTTGAGCATCCAACAGTAGTCAGCTGTCATACTGATGTTCCATCTTTCTTGGTAGCATCTCTCAATATCACAGACATTCTGGTGAAATCTTTCACCCTGCTCTTTACTGCAGGCTCCCAAGTTTTCAGGAAAATAGTTGACATGGGAATGTAGCAAATGAACTTTTAAGCTCATCTTGCATCCTTGAGCTTAAGCACATTCAACATGTGTTGTACAATGGTTTTGTAGTGAGGGTCTTTAGTATTCCCTAAAAATTTGTGAACTGTGTCTTTGAAAGATTCCCATTCTTCGTTTTCTTTTTCTCCCATTGTTTCTAAAAAGAGGGGAATCGGATAACAGTTTTTGTATGTCAGACCCAGTAAAAACTCCCTCTTTCAACTTTGCTTCAGACAGTTTTGGGAACGTGGAACACAGATATCTGAAATATTCCCCATCTTTTGGCAGTAATATACCAAACTGCTTCATAAGCCCCAATTTAATATCAAGAGGTGGCAATAAAACCTTTTCTGTTGGAACCAAGGTCATATTAATGACGGTTTTTTTTTTTTTTTTGCCAGGGATTAAGGTGTCTCGAAGTGGCCAGTCAGTTTTTGTCCAATGGAGGTCTCTGGCTCGACTGTCCCACAAACATAGGAAGCAGGGATATTTTGTATAACCTGTTTGCTGGCCTAACAACATGATTAGTATTTTAAAGTCTCCACAAACCATCCAGCAATGTTCTTGATATTTGATTTTGTCAAGAATCACAGTTAAATCATTATAGTTTGCATCCAAATGCACCGAGTGTCCTATAGGAAGTGATGCAAATGTATTTCCATTATGCAGTAAGACTGCTTTGAGGCTTGTTTTAGATGAATCAATGAATAGGCACCACTCAGATGATTCATATTCTATTTCAAAGCACTTCATTAACCCTTGAACATCTCACTAGAATAAATGAGATTTCCATCTTTGGAGAAAAACTGAGTGAGTTTTTTCTCTTGGTACCTGTACCACAAAAATGATGTTACAGGTGACAGCAGGTTTTTATTTGTTAGTCTTGACCCTAGCAGTTCAGCTGAATCTTTGGAAAGGCTGAAATCTCTAACTAGGTCATTGAGCCTACTCTGAGAATAAAGGTGAGGTACCTCATCAACAGAAAAATCTGAGCTAGATTCGTCCTGGGAAGGCAATGTGTCTCTGTCCTCTGAATCACTCAAGATATTATCCAGACTGGAAGGTGGGTGTGGAACTGGTATTTCAGAGCTATGAAGCACTGGACAAATAGCTGACTTAAGGTTTGGGTAAGATATCTTCTTTTTATTTTTTGTATTAAAGTCTTTCACATCTACTGAACAGAAATAGCAGTAGGTAGAGTGATTTTGCTGTTCACGCTACATCATAGGAATGCCAAAATGGAATGAGGTTTTCTTACCTTTAAATCACAAATGAAGATCTTCTTCCCACTTTCTACACACCTTATAAGGAACCCCTGCTTTGTCTCGATCCCCAAATTTCAACTTGAAGTAAGCAAAATACACTTTCTTCACAAAATCACTTATGTTTCTTTGTTGTCTTTTAATAGTGTATTTGCCACAAATAAAACAAAAGTTGTCTGGAGAAATAATACAACCTCTTGGAGCCATAATACAGGACTAAAAATGAGCACAGCCACATTTGAATGCAGGATGTAAACTGAGTGTGGCTCATACAACAACGAAGATCCTGAACTTATTTAGCATGTTGAAACATGATCAAATTTGACAGTAGGCATGTTTATACTCATTGATAATACCCCAGAGAACATATCAAAACATGCTCAACTCAACTAATAAGATTTCTGGATATGTTCACCTTTCACTATAATCAAAATAAACCTCTTGGGACATGATCATCTGAGCTTCCTCACACCACTAAACCTACACTATGCCCAGTGGTGGACTCCAAAAATTTTTACTACCACACTGTGGGAGTGGTATGGTGGGCATGGCCAGGGGAAAAGCCCTGTGATCCACCTGAATTAGGACTACACTAATACCGCAGATAACGTTATGACTTGGTTCCACAAGTCTTAACGTTATCCGGTTTTTAGTGTTGTCCGATGCATACATCGAACAACGCTTAAAAAAAGCCCTGACTTCAGGGACAAACTGCCCCAGTTTGTCCCTGAAGTCAAACTGACCCTAGGCTAGTGATTGCTAGCCTATGGTCAGCTTGACTTCGGGGACAAACCAAGTGGCATACACACCCACCCACAAGCACAGTGATGGAACGCTGCACTTGTGGGGTGGGTATTTCCCCCCTCCCCAAGCGCAGCACTCTATGGATCGCTGTGAAAGAAGAAGGGGTGAGGAGAATCCTAAGCGCGCACGCTCAAGATTTCCCTCACCCCTTCTTCATTCACAGAGGTACAGCTGTGAATGAAGAAGGGGTGAGGGGAATCCCCAGCGCGTGCGATCGAGATTCCCCTCACCCCTTCTTCATTCACAGCTTTAAAAGCAAGAAAATCAGGATTTTCTTGCTTTTAAATTAGCATTGGGTTTGGGGGGGTTGGGGGGGAATACCCACCACCACCAGCAAGGGCAGTTACTGCCCTTGTGTGGGTGGGTGGGTATTTTACCCCCAACCCCCATCCCAAACCCAGCGGTGAGTTTTAAAAGCAAGAAAATCCGGAGGAAAGAGACAGGTCTCTTTTCTCTGGATTTTCTTGCTTTTAAAATTAGTGCTGGGGTTGGGGGGGAATACCCACCCCCCCAAACCTTCCCAACGTCAGCGCTAGCATTAAAAGTACGAAAATCCAGAGGAAAGAGACGATGTCTCTTTCCTCTGGATTTTCCTCTGGATTTTCTTCCTTTTAATGCTAGCGTGGTGGTGAGGGGTGGTGGTGGTGGGAATACCCACCCACCCCCATGCTAGTATTAAAAGACTTATCTCCCTGGAGCAGGCAGGGGAGTTAGAGATCCCAAAATGGGTAAAAAAACCAGACTTTTTTTTTACCCATTTCGGACTCTCTGATTCCCCCTGCCTACTCCAGCGAGATCAGAGGAGCTGATCTAAGCTGTTTCCAAAGGTTTCCTGTTTCCACTTCAAAAATAAGCTGTTTCCACTTCAAAAATAGCGCGCATCGGCTCTAGGGAGGTCAGGAGACCCGATGCACACTATTTTTGAAGTCCCCCTACCCTGCTCTAGGCTGCAATGAGTCAAAACGTCAGAATTCAAATCCTGACGTTTTGGCTTGTTACAGCTTATAGCAGGGTGGGGTTTTGTAGCAGAAGGGTGTCTTATCTTATCTGCAGCTTATCTTATCTCCCTGGAGCAGGCAGGGAGGTTAGAGATTCCAAAATGGGTAAAAAAAGGACCTTTTTTTTTTACCCATTTTGGGTAAAATCCTCCGGATTTTCTTACTTTTAATGCTAGCGCTGGGGTTGGGGAGGTTTGGGGTTTGCTAGCACTGGGGTTGGGGAGGTTTGGGGTTTGCTAGCACTGGGGTTGGGGAGGTTTGGGAGGTTTGCTAGCACTGGGGTTGGGGAGGATTGGGGTTTGCTAGCGCTGGGGTTTGGGAGGTTTGCTAGGCTTCGTCCAGCAATTCCTGCTACTGAACTATGGTTGGGGGGAAAGGCAGGCACCCACCTGCCTTTCGCCTGACCCTAGTTCAGTAGCAGCGATCCATCGCTGGGGTGTGTGTGGATTGGGTAGATATTCTACCCAATCCAAACCCCCCCCCCACACACACGATTGTACCGGATAACGCTATAAATCACGTTATCCGATGCAAGATTTTTCCAAAAATCTTGCACCGTTATCTGATTCTAGCGCTATCTGGTACAATCGTTATCCGGGGTATTACTGTACTTTATTTCAAAACTTGGATGGGTGTGGCCAGCCAGAATTTCTGCTACTGGTTCTGATGAACTGGTGCGAATCTGCTGATGCCCACCACTGGTTCCCCCCTCCTCTTTTTTTCTCTTTGCATTATTCTTGATTCTAGCTCTAATAAATATTAAATGAAAGTAAGAAATAATTTTTGGATAGGGTTTTTAGAATCAAGAATAGGATATCAGATTTTGGGTTAAAGGCAAACTTCATGCTAAATTAAACTAAAACACGAGTTTTGCAAGAAAACTTGATGAGATTGAATTTTCAAAGTATTTTTATCGGTTTCACTAAGTAAAAATCAATAAGAAACAGTAAAAAAAATCCTATGCAGTTTTTTGGTTGCAGACCTGTGTTATTTGCCAGTCTTTTAAATGCATTTTTAATCAATCTGTCTTGTGTTAACATTTACACACGTGTTTCTCATGAGATGAGTTCTACAGATGCAGCCTTCTTACATAAGAAGTTCATATGTGTTTTGCACCTACATTGGCATGTACTATAAAAACACATAGTGAACCACTTCTGTGCATTCTTTACCTGGACAATTCTGGAAAGGGTTTCCATAAGACAGCAATGACTTCATGGTACACAATTATTATAATCATTTGCTCCATCAGACTTAGCAATAAAGTAACATAAGTAGTGGTGTGTAATTAAATTGCCATGCTTGTGTGGTGAAATGCATTTAAATATGTGCTTTGAAATAACCAGCTTCCAATGACTAGTAAAGGGTAAAGGTTGCCCTTGCTTGGAAACCAGTCGTATCCAACACTAGGGTGTGACACTCATCTCTACTTACAGTCAAAGAGCCAGCACTGTCTGCATCTGCTGGCGTTTCCATGATTATGTGACAGGCATGACTAGATACCAGAGTGAACAGAACACTGTTTACCTTTCCCACCAAAGTGGTACCTATTTGTCTACTTTCAATTTCTTGCTTTCGAACTGCTTGGTTGGCAGAAGCTGGGACACAGATGGGAGCTCACTCTGTTATGCAGTCCTCGGGTCTCTAACTGTTGATTTGCTGACCTTCCAATCATCAAGTTCAGCATCTTAACCACTAAAACACTGCAGTCCCCTTCCAATGACTACTGGCAATTAATTCATTATTCCATTACATAAATGCATCATGTTACAGTAATAATAATAATAATAATAATAATAATAATAATAATAATAATAATAATAATAATAATAATAATAATAATAATAATAATAATAATAATAATAATAATAATAATAATAATAATAATAGGACTTTGAAATTCAAACAATTAGACATCTGACTTATAATACACCTCGTATGGAAAAGATAAATGCCAGGTTTATTGATATTGCCATACTAGGGGATGCACTAATTGAGGACAAATAGCTTGAGAAAATCACAAAATATTGTGATTTGCAACTTGAAGCTGAGTATTTATGGAGGAAGAAATTTCTTGTACCCATAGTGATCAGAGCCCTTAGAGCAGTGGTTACCAACCTACAGCCTGTGGGCTGGCCCCGGCCCAAAGCATTGTTTCATGTGGCCCACCGCCACTGCTGCACCTGAAAGTGGAAGTGGGTGTGTTTACAACAGCTGTAAAATGTGCTCACTCATGCATAAATGCGGTTTCATCAGCTGTAAATTCATTCATGAGTGTCATAAACATGGAAGTAAGTGCATTTGCTTCTACTTCTGGGGGGCGTGGTCCAACTTGCTCAACTGTCCAGGGGGCATGGTCAGGCCCACGCTGTAAAAAAGGTTTGGAACCCTTGCCTTTTGAGCAATACATAAAGGACTCCCTAGATATTTGGAAATTTTGATTCTATTAGACTTGAATATCCTAACTACAAAAAGCAACAACAAACACACCCAACCCTCTATTAGGAACTGCATATATACTTAGATGTTACCTTAACAGTTCTTATGTCTTTGGTTAGGACTTGAACTAATAATTTTATACCAGTCTATACTTCGATTGAGATTTCTAGATACAGAATAACTCCCAACCCTTGGTTCTGCTGCCAGATACCTAACCCACTGAGCTATCCAGCCAAACAATTGAAACTTATCAAAGGATAATTATACTCTTCCCCCCAGGTAACTCTGACTCTTTAATTACTATCATGGTTATGAGAATGTGGCATAATTATATTGTGGAGGAAGAATAGTTCATGTTTCAAATGTTGACTCATGCTCTGCTCCACATATTCTGCTTGCTATGGAGGCAACAGTAAATTGAAGGATAATATGATTTTTACAAATTAGGAGGTTGGAGAATTCTGACTTATAAAAGTAACTAGAATTATAAGTACAGTAAAACCCCTACTAACGTAAAAAGTCTGTTCCATAGGCTTTTATGGAAATCAGTTTTTTACTTAACTCGAAGCAAACTCATAGGAAAAATGAATATTTATTTACTTAACTCGAAGGAAACCCATAGGAAAAATGAATTTTTTACTTAACTTGAAGCAAACCCATAGGAAATTGTGTTATGTAAATTGGGACATTTATGTAAATTAGGACATGGTTTTAGTGCAAAAATCAATATGTAAGTCGAATTTTATGTAACTCAAGGCATATGTAAATTGGGGTTTTACCGTACAGCAATTTTTGACAAATGGGAAAACAAAGAATTGTGGTTTTTTTAAAAGGCTTAAAAAAACTCTTTTGATTCTTGGAACCTTAAGTGTAATTTAATCTTTTTCAATAAAATAATTTCTAAGGTTTGGTATACCTTTATTGTATATCACATGTGGCTAACATGTGGTCTAGCAGCCTGTATATGTGAAACTGTTTTTGTGAAAAGTTGCTTAGTAACTTACTTCCTGGGAGGTCTCCTGCTTAGCAACCTTTTCTGCCCATTCTGAACTCAAATGGCTGCGTTTTTGTTTACCAGCTCAAAGCAGTTTTTTAAAACTTGACCTGAGCAGGTGATCTGACTATAGCACACAGCAAAATGTCTCAGCCCAAACAAAGACCCTAATGATTCTTTAGAATGTGTGATCGAGAATGAAACCATGCCAAGCCAAAAGAAAAAGGCACTTTGTGTAACAGAAAAGCATAGTTGTAACAATATCCTTGGATTGAGTACAGAAAGGTCCTTCATGGCAACTGGGATCTTTATTCTCTCTGTGTATTCTCTGTGTCTCTTTAAGAAGTATTTGGCAGTAATTATTCCATTCATCACTGTTGACCAATCCTAAACAGATTACACTGAGGTAAATTGCACTGACTTCACAGAATAATGTTCAAGCTTTGTAGCAACTGCAGCAAGATTTAGTACATGTTTGCTTAGAAGTCACTTCCACATTGTTCCCACTCCTGAATAATTCTGCCAGGGATTTAACATGGCCATCTGAGCCTGAGGCCATCTGAAGTGTTTCGCCTTTTGGATTTCAGCAGACAAACAGTAGATACCTTACATGTTGGTGAATTATTGATATGCAACTTATGCCCTATAAATATATATAACACTGAAACTTGATATGACAACATACATTTAATTAGAGGCTGTTACAGTGAGTGCCACTTAGGGAGATATATCAATATACATTAAACAGTTGTTGAGATTGAGTTTCTAGCCACAAAGAAAACAATCCCTGCTGAAATTATCCGCAAGTGGGGTTTGTTTATGGAGACAAATACTTTGATGAAACCCTTGTGAATGACATGATTCAACATGATCATCACATAATGTTAGAATATAGTGGTAAAATAAATGTTGTGTCAGAAATTACTCTGGGCTGAAAGGATTTTTGCTGGAGAAACTCTGCTCAGGGGGCGCCTGAATGAGGCTCCTTTCATGTCCCTAAGGAGAAATACAGTAATACCTCGGATAACGCTAAGACTTGGTTCCACAAGTCTTGGTGTTATCCGATTTTTAGTGTTATCCGATCCATGTTAAAATCCTATGGGATGGATTGGATAATGTTAAAGCTCCATAGAGGCTTTAGTGGTTGTTATCCAATCCATCCCATAGGACCTTAACGTTATTCGATCCAATTCTCCTCCCCAGATTACTTAACGATATGTGATTTTAGCGTTATCCAAGGTAAATGTTAACCAAGGTATTACTGTAGATCAACATTCCTAATTAATGAAATGAAGGAAATGGTCCTAGTTGGAGAGGAATGGATTACAATGTGTGTGTGTTGTATTAAAAAGGAAGGAACCACCTGATGAAGGAAAGTCTTAAATTTAATTTTTGTTTTGAAAATATCTTACATGGCTCTCAACTCGATATCAGCTAATAATAATTTCATGTCAGAAATTTTTCCAGGCTGAAAGGATTTTTGCTGGAGAAACTCTGCTCAGGGGATGCCTATGAGTCAATAACCAAAATGTTTTAGCTGACCCACATACTTGGGATTTGGGAATCTGTCACTTTCACTTCCAATTTATTCCTCAGAATCCCACAAGTAGTCTAATTCTATTATTCTATGAAGGGGGTGGGGTGGAAGCAAACAGCAATTACCTTTTGGTGATTGAAGCGACATGGTGCCTCAGTTTTGTAACTACTCACACAAACCCAGGCAACAGCCGTCCTTTTGCAATCTCATACAGTCAGCCCTATCAGTGTAATGATGCTTTAATAAAATTTAGTAAAGTAAATTGAGTGAGAAAAGGAAGAATTCAGAATGCAAAATGATTCTCTAGACAGCAGCAGAAATCTTTCTCTTCACCTCACAGCTCTGCAAAATGGTTGTCAAGAATTCCTGCCTCGTGTCCGTAGTCTGATTATTCTGAACAACTCAGTGGTTGGCATGTCCAGAAAATATATTGGACTGTATTTGGGCTTTCAGATGCCACTCACCACTGCCTTTAGTACCAGCAGCTCATGAAGCGATTAGATGGGCATTTTTCATGTTTCCCATTGTTCCTTTCAATGTTTACTCCATTGACTATACAACTTAAGTGCTAATCGTAGCAATAGCAATAGAGTTGCACTTATGTACAACCCAAAAGTACTTACAACACTCTCTGTACAGTTCACAATTTAATTAGCATTTTGCCCCCAACCACAATAGCAATAGCAATTACAATTACATACTGCCCCATAATGTTAGTGCACTCTCTGAGCAGCTCACAAGTTAATTAGTATTTTGCACCCTGTAAAGATAACTGAACCCATTATCCTACTATGATAGGACCTGCTCCACCAGACAGATACCTCAACTCATTTAGGAAGCCAGCATAAGAGTACATAAGGTCCTGCTCTAAGCTACTAGTCACTGGTAAGGAATACAGTTAGAATATAATTTGTACATTATATATTTTTTTAAAAAAATATGTTTTCTCCTAATTTAGCACTATAGCTTAACTGGTTTCAGCACAGAATTGATAGAGCACTAATTCAAATGCTAACTATGACTTGTCAGTTCTGTGCAATTTAACTTCCTAAATATTTTAAATAAAAAAGGGATATGAATATGTGGTGTCTTTTGTGTGGTTCGGTGTGCAAACTGAGCAAACAATCAATTGCACACTCAGAGGATGACAAAGGACACAGCAGACAACACCTAAAATAGGTAGTATCAATTGAAGGATTGTCCTTTTGCAGTCACGTAAGGCATTAAGAGTTATGTCCACAAAAATATAGCAACTATATGGCATCTTCTCACACTGCAGACTTAATAACACAGCAATGCTACATTTATAAACAGATCTATATTCAGCCTGGATGCAGATTCCTTAGCATCTGTTGTGTTTATATTGTTGTTGATATGTAGCCAAAACTTATTTCCTGTAATTTCTACCTATTGGCACTGGTCCTTTCATCTCAATCAGAAGATAAAAATTCAGGTTTATCTTCTACATGATAACTTTCCAGTTATTTGAATGATACCACTGCATCTCTCTTTATTATTCCATCTTTGGGCTAAACATACCCAGAACATTTAACAGTTTCTATTTGGAAACCTCACTGTCCTGTTTAAACTTCACTGGACGTGCTTTCACATCGTCGACACCCTTTTAAAAATAAAGGATCAAGAACTAGTCACACGTCTCCAATTATAGTCTAACAAAAGCAGAACAGTCCTGAACTATTACCTCCTGTGCCCCAGACCATTTTTTATGCAATCCGAAATATGAGAAGTAGAAAAGCAAATACAAAGAAACATATATGGATAAATTCTGCATGTGTGGTTTTAATAGGGGATGTCACATGCATCAAAACCAGACAGGCTGTACAATCCTAGAATTGAGTAAAAAGATCCACTAGTGATGGCAAACCTTGGCACTACAACTGTTCTTGAAACTCAGTTCCCAGAAGCCCTGACCAGCAGGAGTGCTGACTTGGGTTCTGGGATTTGAAGTTCCAGAACACATGGAGTGCTAAGTTTCACCATTGCTGCACTAGGCCATATGTGTCTGTGTGCTGGTTTAGTCATGTTTCATGTCAAACCAGACGTGCACTGGGAGCAGAATGGATGCTGATTCTTTTCTCTCTTTCTTTCAATTCATACCTTTCCATCCTTGTACATATTCTATTTCTCAGCACATGGTGATTGTAAAACAAAATATGATGCTGGTGTTCATGAGAAAATCTGAATCAGCACCAAAAGAAGAATGGGTTTTCATAGAGAAATGAATTTTTGAGTCACTGAGGATTTTTTTTTAAAACCATCATCACAGAATACAGTAATCTCTTTGTTGCTTAAAAATATACATTAGCACTGGTTTCTGTTCATTTGTTTCCCAGCAGGTGTCTCTATACTGCAGCTTTATTGAAATAAAGTGAGTAGTGCCTGGGCTAATTGTATAAGAATGTACAGAAAGAGAAGAATGCATAGTAAATGAGCAAGAGGTTTTGTCTTGTAGGATGCAACACTGTGTATCATAAGGCCCTCAGCTAGCATATCTGTTGCACTCATGGGTGATGAATTAGTATACAGTATTAGATATATAGCCAAAGGATCCTGAACCACTAACGCACTTGCAAATGTTGTTCTAAATGGAAAAATTTCAGCAGGTGGGGTCTTTTTTTACACATCAAGTTGAAACTTTTGCTTACTATGAAAAACCTTAGTAATCTCTCCAGCTTTGGCGTGTATAAATACATATTCAGAGTATAATATCAGTTGAAATGTATCCTCATCAGCAACTAGAATGAAACCATTAAAGCTTTAGAAAGATAACGTGCAACCTTTCTTAGGATCATAAATAGGGAGGTTAATGAAGACCACAGGCAGGCAGCAGAATGGAGAGTGGGAGTTAGACGGGGGAAAGTATAAGTTAGAAAAAGGAAGTAATCATTATTTATCAGGTTTTCACTGCAAGGAAGGCTGTGGTGCCTTCATTTCATTTGCAACCAATTGTAATAAAAAAGGGTGGAAGGTGCAGATTGAAGAGAATAATCATTTTATCACATAATTGTCAATATATACCCTCCTAGTCAAAAAGAATTTGTTCTCTGATAGATCTCTATACTGTAGTTGTGTTGTTTTGCTAATTGCAAGCCACCCAAGTCGCCATGGCGAGTGAGCGGCAATATAAATCTAAATAAAAATAAATAAATACACATGAGTGGATTTTAGCATCCTAAGTATACAGACATAAAAGGTCAAAATTCTGTTTTTCATTTCATTTTAATTTCAAATTTCATGCAGTGGCACCCTCTGAGATAAAATACAGTACAGTATAGGTAAAATAAGGAACACCTTTAAAAAACACCAGATGGTGTTTCCATTTCCTGAGAAACAAAACAATTTTTTTAGTTAATATTCTCCAATTAATCAATACCTTGCCACATATCTAGAATGTACTCAATAAAACATAAATGCTAAAAACATGTCAGCTTCTATTCATTTTCCTCATTCTTCTTTCATATCTAGGTCAGATGTTAAACTGCCAGAATGAAGCCACCTTTGGTGAATTCATTCTCTAGTTCCTTTTGCTTGACTGAGTGTGAGAAAGATTAGCTGGTACAACAAGGTTGCCATTGCCCAGGGTATGCCAGATTGTGATATAAAAATACCACAATCCTTGAGGTGGCTCTTTCTGTGTATCGCTCTGTTCTCATAGAAAGGTTAAACAATTGACAGATGACACACATAGGTTGAACTTTCAAGCAAATAATTATGGTGTTTGCAATACATTAAGTATAGCAATAGCCTTGGCAATTTGTATTTTGAGATGCAGATTCGGTCTAATGGTCTGCCATTGAGGTTGTCAACATGAAACCTCCAATTCCTTCCTAGTGAACAAAAACTAAGGGTTTCTGGAAAGACACAAGAAAACATTAGACTTGGGCAAGAATTTGAGAAAACATTTCTCACAACTGTTGTTCTCAAACATTCCATACAGCTTACAAAATGCCATATTTTTGAGGATACACATTGTGCTTCATACATAATTGTAAAAAGAAAACAAATTGGAGGTAAGTTGCTTTTATAAAACAACCATGGGGCAGAGCAAAGACCACCAAAATTTTAACAAGGAGAAGGACAATCACAATTTTCTGATGTTAAGTTTGGTTTTCATACATAGTAATTAGAAGAGGGTAATGGAAAAAAAGAATATCCAGTGGTGGGCAGCAACAGGTTCACACCCCCAGGGAGGGTTATTTTAAGCAAAATTGGGTGGTCTCTGAGCAGGGTGGTGGTGAAATTGGGTGGCCTTTGGGCAGGGGGGGGTAGCTACATTGAGTGGCCACGCCCACCTCCCTGCCCTGCCCCATCAGGTTTTGTCCCTGCAAGTGATTCAAGGTCTCCCTTGCTCAAAAGCCAGTCATATCCGACTGCAGGGTGCAGTGCTCATTTCCATTTACAGCCAAAGACCCAATGCTGTCTGTGTTTGCAGATGTATACATGGCCATATGGCAGGCATGACTAGATCGTCCATGATGTAGGCTCTGCCCACAACATAGGCTCCGCCCACTGTATGGTAGTGAATTTTTTTGCTGCCCACCACTGTGCATATCTAGTATGTGGTAGCACAGGTGAAGATTTATGGGACCTGGGTTCAAATTGCTGCTCAGCCATAGAAACTCATTGGGGATGGTAGAAGTGCTAAAATCACAGTGTACATATCTCATTTACTTTGCAAACCCCAATTGGATCATTGTTCCAAATGGATGGCCCACAGCAACAACAGTGTTCTTTACTGTAAAACTGAAACTTCATTGTCTTTACTGATAAAAAATAATCAATTAGAGCATCAAAGTATTGCAACCACAGCTCCATTAAAAGATCCAAGAAACGGGAATGTTGGGGGCAGAGAGACCATCTGGAAAAAAATGTGAGTGTGAACTTCCAGCATTGTCCTTTTCCAAAGGAATAAAAATGACTGTGCCCACTGCACCTCCCTCATTCCCATAGAGATGACTGCCTTAGGAAACCATTGGGTCTTCTCCCTAGTGCCTTGGGAAATGTGGGAAATAAAAAAAAGAGCCAAGTTTGGTTGACTGCCACTAGTGGCCTTTTGTCCAGTCTGTAACATTCAGACTATGACCTGTCTGTACCACTTGCTTTTCACCATCTGCAAGAATGGGATCTGGCATGGAAATAGGACTAGACTCTCACCAACAGAGCATGGGGTAGATTTTCCCAGTTAATGATGATTTCCTGGGAGCAGTACTAGAAATTTCTCATACCTGGTCATAATTCTAAATCTCACTAAAATGAGACTCCCCTGAATCAGTAAATTTTCCTGTTTTCCTTTGAAAACGAGATCATGAATTTTGCATTTCCCAAAGAAAACAGTGGGCAAAGCACGAGGAAATTAAAAGAGAATTAAGATCTGGAATGCGGTGATTCCTATTTTAAAAAAAATGTTGTCAAGGTGATATTGTTCACTCTTCGTTCGCATCTTGGAAGCAAACTATTGTGAGAATATGCTTTCTAATAGTGTCCCATTCATGAAACATTGGACCTTGGGATCAAGTCAGAAAAGGTCAGTGTTAGGGGTAAACAGAATTACAACATGAAAGTGTTAAATTGATGAAAAAAGCAGAAAATTATTTTTCTTAAGGGACTGTGATGGCTCAGTGGTTAAGAAGCTTGTCGTGTTATCTGGAAGGTTGGCAAGTCGGCAGTTCAAAACCCAAGTATTGCATGACGGTATGAGTGCCCTTCTCTGTCCCAGCTCCTGCCAACATAGCAGTTTGAAAGCAAGACATTGCAAGTAGATAAATATGGACCACTTTGGTGGGAAAAGATCTTGGGGACATGAAAGGAGTCTCATTCAGGCATCCCCCGAGCGGAGTTCCTCCAGCAAAAATCCTTTCAACACAGAAAGCACCTTTGTGTGCTTCTGACATGATAAAAAATTGTTAAGATGGTCCATATTTTAATCTATTAGCTATCATATGTATATATGAACCATAACTTTTATTGGGTTTGTTGGGTTTCTCGTATTTCATGTTGCACAATGGGACGATCATGCAACAACACTGGCATACAAATTGTTACAAAAGGAGTCAGATAAAACTATCATTCAGTATATCAATCCAAGTTGTCTCTGAGAGCGAAGAACAAAATTTCTATATGCCACATATTAATCAATTTCTGCCTTGTTATTCTATACAAAATGAATATTCAAACAACTTACAATTTGAAGAGAGAAATGATAACATTTAAACAATCATAATCAAAAATAATTTGAAAATCAACACATATAATGAAACAATGACAAAAACACATCTTGGACTTTTTATTGTTGCTAATGTTGCAAAAGTTGGGCTTCAAAAATATAGGCAGAGCCATGGCAGGTGTTGATGAATCAAATGCAGCTTCTTGTAGAAACTGTGATCTGGTTAGTTTTCAGACAACAATTCCACTCACTCAAAAGAAACACAGTGCAACTAGTATATTAAGTGTTGCTTGGCAACCCTACTTACTGCTGGATGTTCTTATTGCTGGATGGATTGGGCTGGACTTCACCATTAGGGACAGATACTATTAGGTTCTGCTTCATGCTGGCCGCTGTAAGAAGGAGCTACCTATGCCAAAAATTGAACCAACCAAGGGAAGTCTGGTGTCTTTATTCCTTTAGTAAAGAAAACAGTTGCAGAAACATAGACCAGAAATGCATGCTCTAAAAATGGATGACTTCTTTGAGGAGGGCCAGCTCCAGGTGCTTTCCAATGACCTGCAATGGAGTCACTTGAAAAAAATGCAGTTATTACCTATTATTGAAAGGGATGGGTTGAAAGGTTTAAAAATCTCTGGTCCTTTATGCCTGCTTTGAATTTACATATATTTGGAGTGAACATGCATTTTCTGAGACTAGCTAGCCATATATATATATTGTGAGGATGGTTTTAAATTCCTGTTGTAGGGGAAGGTTGGGCAGCATTTCAAATTTAATTTTACACTTTCACCTTCTTCTCTTTTGAAGCTGATTTATAATCCCTGGTAGTTATCAGTAATATTTACTATTGAAGTAAGAAGCTTTTTCAAGATGGCCAGTCACAGCAATATACACTCGAGAAAATAAAGCTGAAGAACAACCGTAACATTACATCTGCCATAAAATATTAGCTTAGAGAAGTGTGAATGATTGATGTGATGTCTTTGCTATTTGCTAGGACATATGCTCTTGATCAGCCTAGCAAGGAAGAGAGGAAAATACATTCAGGTAACAACAGATTTTGAATATACAGGATTAAAAAGACTATGAGGAATGTGACCTATTTGTCTTGTTGTGATTTAAAGATACTGCTTGCGAGAAGATCTGGCTGTCATGTTTGTCTGGACCTTGAACACTATTTCTAGAATGAGTATCTGACTACTGTCTCTCAAACATACAAGAGAATAATAATCTCAGCACCCAAACACAAGCTATAAAGACATAAACCATATTTTCGGTAATTTTTTAAACATGGGGTTTTCTTCTGAAATAAAGATAGAAATGGAGGAAAAGAAAGGGAAGAATGTCTATAACCACATAGAAGGCATTAATTTAGGGTACATGATTACAGCCCTTATTAAAGATGTGCACAATCAGCCATATGAAGGGCACTTGGGAAAATGAAAGTATGACTAGCAAATGCTCACAAAGTTTATTGGGTTTAAACACATTCAGAGTAATATGTTTCAGTCTAAAATATCAGGCTTTGTCACTAAGAGTTGGGTATACTATTAGGAATATCATAGAAGGAATGTAAAATATAATATTGGTGACTGTAGTTCTGGGTTTTATTGATGTAGTTACTACTCCTTTATACTAATGTATAATGTTGTTGCAGTTTGAACGCTAGAGCCAAATTGTCTGCTTGGTCTTCCTTTTGTGATGATTTGTTTTCTATTCAATACCTTTGGGAGCAGTGGTGGGTGTCAGATACCGTTTGTCCCAACTTAAGGGCCCCTCCCCTGGTTCCAGGAACTCAGTTCCCTTACGTGAACGTAGCCCTTCATTCCCTCAGAAGAACTGGCCTGCAAAGGTCTGCTAAACGCAGCAGGCTTCTTACAGTGCTCATTCAATGGAGCGATATGGGGAGGTTGGTAGCTAGCCTTCATGTGTGCAGTTACCTTTGTTGAAGAAAGAGACATAGATCTTCAAGCAGAACATAGTTTTATTGATCAGGTCCTTAAATTTATTTATTATTTATTTAGATTTATTATCCCGCCCCAATCAGGCGAACCTGACTCTAGGCGGCTTAAAGCATAGTCCATGGAGAATAAAGCGTAAATAAAGTCCAAATAGCATAAAAGATCAGTCCAGAAAGACTGCCAGTCACTCTAAGTAATCATTGTGAAAGCAAAAGGGAAAATCCCCAAGCATAGGTGTTAACCCATCGACATCCAAAAACGAACTCCTTGTTCTCTCCAAAATGGAGATTCTTGAATCAGGTGGGGTACCTCCTAACCAATCAGGGAGCAGAGAGGCATTTCTTATTGAAGCAGAAGGTTCCCAAAACAATATGTGTTTTCAGACATACATAGTCAAAACAACGGAACTCAGTTAGTGTAGAGAGATAAAGGTTACACTGAACTGGAAAACCACAATCTTGTGACACAGCCTTGTGACACAGAGAAGGAAAATGATTTTGAGGCCTAGTGAAAACCAGGTCCCCTCCAAGCTTTGGGAACGTTTAGGAAAAGGTCGTCATTTGATGACAGTGGGCTGTCAATTTTTTTACTACCCTACCATGACATCATGATGTTGTGGGCGGAGCCAACATCATGACATCATGACCTAATGGGCGGAGCCAGAGTCATGATGTCATAACATCATGACATCATGGGCGGAGCCAAAAAATAAAAATAATAAAATATAAAATAAAATTAAATAATTCAATAAAAATTAAATAAAAATACATGTTAAAATTAAAATAATCAACCCACCCACCCCAAACACAAATCAACCCACCCACCCACCCCAGACACAAACCCGTCACTTACCTAGGTAGGCAGCAGGCAGACAAGATCACATCCACCCCCAACACAAAATAAGATCCATTCAAAAATTTGATTATTAGTTTAAAACAATTTCTAATAACTGTTAATTTGCTTCCCATAATTAATTAACCACTGATTTTGCAATTACAGTTTGTGTATAGTAATAATAATTGTGAGCCATTAATTCAGTTCCAATTTACAGCAACTCTTAGAAGGGTTTTCCAGGTAGAGAGTACTGTAAAACCTCAGTTAACATAATTAATGTGCAACCTAGGACATTTCTTAAAGCAAAAATTAATTAAACTGAATTTCCCATAGGAATGCATTGCATGCAATTTCCCATAGGAATGCATTGAAAACCAAAATATGTTAAGCAAAATGTGATTTCACATAGGAATGCATTGAAAACCAATGAATCCATTCTGGGGGAAAATCTGTAAACTGAGCTACTATTTTCTATGGATTTCCTTTTGTTATGTGATTTTTTAAAAAAAATCATTGAATTTTCAAATTAAACAGTGTAAATAAAAATATAAAAAGAAAACAAAAAAGTGTAAAACATCAATACATAATTACATCAGTTCTTTCTCTAATATCAATTTCATGTAATATGATCAATCTCTTATTTCATTCTAATATTCATTTAAATCTCTTTCCTTATTAATTATCCAGTGTAATACATAATTTTTCTTATCCAATTTTAAAAGTAAAACACACCTTGGGCTATATTCAATGTCCAAAGAATTCACCATATGCATACTACATTTTTCTCTTTCTTTCTTCCAAAAATTCATTAATTCAGGTGCTGGTTTGTCACCTTTATTATCCTTCAATTTATACTCCAGAAAAGGCTTCCAAATATTCCAAAAGCTATTCTCTTTATTTTTAAAAAATAATTTTTTAATTAATTTTCAAAATAAATAATAAAAAGAAATACAGACAAAATACATACTGTATATTTATGACATTTCAATACAGAAACATAATTACTGTACACTACAATACAGCAAAAACAAAAACTTCCCCTATATTCAATATAGTAAGTAAATCTTATTTTTTAAACTTATTCATCCAATATATACCCCTTATATATTTATCTACCATATTATAGTCGTCATACACAGATTTGTATTTATTTTTCTATTCAATGCCGTATTACATATGTCTATCCTTTTTATAATATAAAACATTCTCATTAAATATATTTATATTTTATTTATTTATTTGTTCACATTTGTATGATGCCGTACTTGCAGAGTGACTCAGGGCGGCTGACATAGTAAAGTAGAACAAAATCTCAACATTACTGTAATCCCAACAATAAAACTATGGCCCACTACCATGTAGAGCTTTAAAGGTAATTACTAGCACTTTGAATTGCTCCTGGAGGCATACTGGCAACCAGTGCAGCTCCCGAAGAAGTGGTGGGGCACATGCATAACGTCTGCATCCCATCACCACCTGAGCAGCCGCATTCTGGACCAGTTGCAGTCTCCGAATGGCCATCAAGGGCATCCCCATGTAGAGCGCATTACAATTGTCAAGTCTGGAGGTGACCAGATCATGAGCAAGGGGGCCTGATTTAGCAGCGTGTGTAACTGCAAAAACCCTTCTGGCCACACTGCCACCTGCTCTTCGAGCAGGAGTCGTGAGTTCAGGAGGACTCCCAGATTACACACCAGGTATGTTTGGGGCAAAATAGCCCCATCCAGAACCAAAGATAGTAGTTCCTGGGATAACGCGGGCCCCTGACCCATAGCCACTCAGTCTTGCCAGGGTGATTCAGTTGTAGCCCACTGTCCCCCATTCAGACCCTAACAGCCTCCAGACACCTGGATAGGACTTCCACTGCATTGCTTGGATCTCCACAGACTGAGATGTATAACTGGATATCATCTGCATATTGATGATACCTCACCCTGTAGGAACTGATGATCTCACCCAGTGGTTTCATGTAGATGTTAAAAAGGAGAGGTGAGAGCACCGAGCCCTGAGGCACCCCATATTGGAGGGGCCTTTGGGCTGGACCTCTCCAACCACACCGACTAGGTCCAGCCCTTCAGAAATGAGGAAAACCAGGACTAAACAGTGCCTGAATCCCCACTCCTTGGAGCCATTCCAGAAGGATACCATAGTCGACAGTATTGAAAGCTGCTGAGAGGTCAAGAAGAGCCAGGATGGATGGATGACCTCCATTCCGCTCTCACCAGAGATCATCCAACAGCGCGACCAATGCAGTCTTGGTACCATATCCGGGCCTGAATCCTGACTGAAAAGGGTCCGGGTAATCTGCTTCATCCAGGATCTCCTGTAATTGCTGCACCACTGCCTTCTCCAAAACTTTACCCAAAAAGGACAGGTTGGATACAGGCCAGTACTTAGCAAGCACCGTGGGATCAAGCGATGACTTTTCAGGAGGTGTGTTTTATTGATGCCGGAATCTAGTACTTTCAATATTCCTCTCCTTTTTCTTGTAGTTCATCTCTGAGGAGACGTGGCCTGGACAACTCTTCAAATGGGACTGTCCTCTGGCAGAACTTGAAACTCTGTGTGTGCATCCAAGTCCATGTGCACGTATATGTGGCAGAGCAGACTATGGACAGCTCCAGACCTGCTCCAGAAAGGTTGCCCCCCCCCAAACTTGGATTTTAGCTGAGTTTACTCCACAACCGTTGTCCTTCATTAATGCCTAATGAGTTTAATCATCATGTCATATTGGCTGACATTGCTGACTATAATTGGCATTGGAAGAGTGGACCTGAAAGAAAGGTGGGGGGGACTCCATACTAATAAAGCCAGCTAAGTTAGCTAGCTGGAATTTTAAATTACCCAATGAGTAAAAGTTGAGAGAATTTATGAAATAAAAATTAATGTTTGGAACAAAGTTACTGTGTCACCCGTGCATGTGAAATTGGATTCTGTGCAGGTGATGAGCCAAAAGACCTGACTTGAATATAGGCATGGTATGGAGAGAAGAGGGACAAAGAGGATGTGAATGTTCAGGAGCAGAAATGAATATGAAAGGCTCAGAGTTGAGATGATTAGATTGTGGGCTGCAACTTTCTAAGACCCAACTTTCATTATTATTTCAGTTAATCAGTCATTTTTTTGTTGTTGCTGTTCAGTCATGGTGCCAGTCATAATTTATGCTACTGGTTCTGGCAAACTGGTGTGAACCTGCTCATGCCCACCACTGATCCCAAGGCTCACCCGTTGTTCAGTCGCACAGTCAATTCCGACCCTTTGCGACCCCATGGACCACTGTCTGTCAGGCACTTCTGTCCTCCACCATCCTCCTCAACTCGCTCAGCTCTGTGTCCATTGCATCCACAATACCATCTAGCCATCTCATTTTTGGCCGCCCCCTTCTTTTTTTGCCCTCCACCCTTCCCAGCATCAAGGCCATCTCAAGTGAATCTTCTCTTCTCATTTGATGTCCAATAATAATAATTTCATGTCAAAAATTATTCTGGGTTGAAAGGATTATTCCTGGAGAAACTCTGCTCAGGAGACACCCAAATGAGCTCCTTTCATGTCCCCATAATGTTTTCCCACTGAAGTGGTCCCTATTTATCTGCTTGAAAATTCTTTCTTTCGAACTGCTAGGTTGGCAGGAGCTGGGACAGAGACGGGTGCTCATACTGTCATGCAGTACCTGGGTCTTGAACTGCCGACTTGCTGGTCTTCCAGCTGACAAGGAAAGTTTCTTAACCATTGAGTCACCACAGCCCCTAGTAAGAACTAATCATATCATGCTGCATGTAGCTCAAAATTGTATCAACTCTGAACACTGGACAAATATGAAAACCATCTGCTACTCCTTATACCATCTATTAATATCCCACATTAATATCACTGACCTTAATTTACCATCAAGAATAAGAATTCTTCTATCGTTTGGCCACCTGATTTTACAAAAAAAAATGTTTCCTCCTTTGGCATATCAGCAACTAGAATGTTCTCTGATGAGACTACTGCTTGTATATAAAACTAATATCAGTCTTCCACCCTCTGAATTTGAGCCTCCCTTTTCACTAATTCCAAAAAGACTACCTTGACATACGGTACTGAAAAATGAACTGCCTTGGTAAACCTGTCTTAGTAAAAGTTCTAGCACCATCAGACTTAAACCACCCTCTTAACCAATTAGAAGAAGATCTCATGGAAGAACATGCACACATTGCCTCTGTGTTGGAAGACTTTCAGAACTTGCAAAAAACATATGCTGTGTCACTGACTCTCCACCCCTTTCCTTCAGAGGAAAGCATAACCAAATCAGCACTGATTAAAGAGCAGATACTGTCTCCAGACCATGGAGCAAAGAAGTTAAATGCCAACATTAGCTCAGGACAGCAGTAAACTCTCTAGACTTGCCTGAAAATTGCACTTTAATGAAAGTTCCTGCTCATTCTCTGGCTGCCTATGACTTTGAAAAGTGTACCTGAACAATACTTATAATTCAACAGCATTATACTTTGGTAAATGCTTCAGAACCACCAACTCCCAGTATGAATTCTTTTACAGCAACAAATAACTGATAAATTCATTTGTATTGTCTACCAGGACCTCTCCTGATACACCTGCTGAAACATGCCCAAAGGTCACATCTTAGTAGAGAAGGGAGGCCACCAGACTTTGGGGAGAGAGATTATGGGTGAAGGGTAAGTCAAGACAGCCATTCACTTTCCACTGGAGTGGGTGGCTTTGTGTCCTGAAAGTCTAAGAGGCTCATATAGAGAAAAAATCTTTAAGACACACAAGTAATTTATTACTTTATTGGTGAAATCTAGCACCTTGAATTCTGCTGAGAAATGTACCAGCAGTTGTCTATTCAGTGTGGGTCAGCTGCCTTTCACAGATCAAGTACAGTGGAACCCCAAGTTATGAAATTAATTCATTCCTTGGCGTTTTTCGTATAATGAAAATTTCATATCTGAAAGTGAGGTTTCCCATAGGAATGTATTAAAAACCAAACAATCCATTCTGGAGGTTAGAAAAAAGTCAAAAAATGTATTTTTTTTTCTGTTCAAAACTTTTCATAAAATGGACTTTGGAATTTTTCACCATGGTTTCACCGCTTTATAAAGAGATTTGAACAGATAAAAGTCCCCCCCTTTTTTTCTGGCCTCTGGAAGAGTTTATTTGGTTTTCAATGCATTTTCAGCAATTTCCTGGGATATTTTCAGGCTAATTGGCATGAATTCTTGGCCTTCACTGCTTTCCTATTCATTTAGTGTCCCCTACTTTTTTCTTTTTCTTCCTACTCCATATACTCCTTTATCGCTCTAATCACTTTGTTTAATAAGTCTCCCTTGAGACTTGGAGTGATTTCTGGTGTTTTCAATTATCTACAAATTAATAATAATAAAAGGGCACTGTATGTCTCTTTAATAACTTGTAAAGGTTACAGAGAAGAAAGGTAGGTTAAATATCATCTCCATGAGTAGCCACTTCTCCAACTTTTCTGTCTTTTAGGGTGATGAGCAATTGTGAATTATTGACTATTATCAAGACTGAATAATTTAGAAAGAACTAACAGACAAAAAATTTGATAGTTACTTCTTTGACCACACAATACTGTTGTATCACATGACTAGCTTGGATACGGAGGCAATGGAGCAGTCATTATCCTTCCTTTAAAGGCTGAAAAGGTGGTGATGGGGTAGCACTGCTTAGTACCATGGCCTTTGAACTGTGGTGTACCTCAGAGCTGTACTATATCGCCTATATTCATCCTGTACTTGTAAATTGAATTCTTGGGGAAAGAACCATTGGCCATATAGGACAACAGAGACCTATCTGTGAAGTAGAGAAATCCTATACTCTAGAGCAGTGGTTCTTAACCTGAGTTCGATTGAACCCCCGTGAGTCAGTCTCGGGGGTTTGGCAGAGGTGTGTGTGTGTGTCCATTCCATTCACCAGGGTTGCCAGATGCATTAATAAGAAACTCAAGGATATTGATGAATATTTATGGCAAATACTAAAATTTCTTGCATAATGTATGACAAAAAAAATTCCATATATGGTACGACCTGGCAGCGCTGACGTTCACCCCACTTGTATGATTTGTGACATCATGCCCCACACAGGCATCATTGGCTACTCACTTGGCTTTGATATCTGTACTGTAGGGAACTTGGTGCACTCAGTAGTTGTCTTGGGACTGTTGTGATTCTACATCATTTGTGATTTCTTTTTTAATAATCCAATCCCTTTGTACTATGTCAAGCCAAAAAAAAAAAAAAAGATAGTGGACAGATAAATACGTACATTCCTCTTTCAAATGACACCATCAGCAGCAGAATAGATGACATGAGCAATGACTCTTGGCTAGAGTAGTTGCAGATCTGATTTCAAGCCCTGAAAAATTCAGCCTCCAATCTAAGCCAGCTTGTTGTATTTGTCCACTATGTGAAAGATGACATGATAAAAGAAGATTTTTTATTTTGTAAGCCTCTTACAACAACTAAGGCAGTCGACATGAAGAAACTTGTGGATGACTTCTTCAGAGATAACGATCTTTTGTGCGATATGGGTTCAGATGGCGCTCCAGCCATGCTGGGATGAAACTCTGGTTTTGATGCGCTGGTGAAGGTTGATGCACCACACATCATTGTTACTTACTCTGTTCTGCACAGGCATTTGTTGGCAACAAACACCTTGCCTCCAAAACTTCCAAGCGGTGCAGTGGAAGTCCTCTCCAGGTGTCTGGAGGCTGTGAGGGTCTGGATGGGGGACAACGGGCTACAACTGAATCCCGGTAAGACTGAGTGGCTATGGGTGAGGGGTCCTGTGTTATCACAGGACCTGCCAACTTTGGTTCTGGATGGGGCAGTCTTGCCCCAGAAGGACCCGGTGCGTAATCTGGGGGTCCTCCTGGACTCACGACTACTGTTCGAAGAGCAGGTGGCAGCCGTGGCCAGGAGGGCTTTTGCACAACTTCGTGTAATTCGCCAGTTACGCCCCCTCCTAGACCGGGACGCCTTGCTCATGGTCACACATGCCTTGGTCACCTCCAGACTTGATTACTGTAATGCGCTCTACATGGGGCTGCCCTTGGTGACCATTCGGAGGCTGCAGCTGGTTCAGAATGCGGCAGCTTGGGTAGTGATGGGGTGTGGACGTTATGCTCGGGCCTCACCACTGCTCCGGGAGCTGCACTGGTTACCAGTATGCCTCCGGGTGCAATTCAAGGTGCTGGTAATTACCTTTAAAGCCCTATAAATGGAGGAGGAACCACTTCACTATTCTGATTCCCAATGGTCATAAAGGTGGGAGAGGCCATGCCAGATGGACTGGCTGTGAAAGAGCATATTGTCCATCTCCTCAAGCCTGCAGCAGTCTATTGCAGTCCCGGTGTTAAATCTTGCAAGTCTTATTTCATATGTGCTGCAGGATATGGCTCTGTGATCATAGTGTGTGGGTCGCTTCATGGCAAGCTGGGAACCACCTTAAACAAATTCACACCATTTATTTTCTGGGTGATGGAACAGTGTGTGTGTGTGTGAGAGAGAGTGAGTGAGTGAGTGAGTGAGTGAGTGAGTGAGTGAGTGAGCGAGTGAGTGAGTGAGTGAGTGAAATTAAATCTGAAGGGGTCCATGGGTCACTAAAACAGAAAGAGAATGTGGCAATGTGTTGCACATCCCTGCATTAAACAAAAATCAGAAGAAATTTTGATTTTGGGAACATTTTAAAGGGCATTTCAGTTTGTTAAATTTAGCTGTTGCATCACCAGTGTAACTCTCCTCCCCAAATATTAGGGAAACTGAATCCTGTTGTAAAGGTAAAGGTTGCCTTGTTCGAAAGCCAGCCATATCTGACTCTAGAATTCAGTGCTCATCTCTGCTTCAAAGTTGAAGAGCCAGCACTGTCTGCTTCTGCAGACATTGTACTATATCCTTTTGTACTATAATAATAAAAAATTTGTGTCACAAATTATTCTAGGTTGAAAGCAGTGATGGGATGTCAAAAATTCTACTACCACGCCATGACGTCACGGACGTCATGGGCGTGGCCAATGTCATGACGTCATGACGTCATGGGCGGAGCCAACGTCATGACATCATGACGTTGTGGGCAAGGCCAAAAAAAAATAAAAATAATAATAAACACGCACACAGACCCGTAATTAACTTAAAGAAATAAAATAAAGAAATAAATAAAATAAAAATTAAATAAAAGTACAACCACCCACCCAACACACAAATAAATCACCCACCCACCCTAAATATAAAAGCCTCACTTACCTTCCGTGGCCGCAGCCAGAGCCGGGCCGAAAAGGCAATGGCCCGAGGAAGCTCCAGGCGCCCGACAGAGGAGGATGCGGCGGTGGCAAGCCCCGCCGGGTTTACCCAGGGCATGGGGGTTTGTTGGGCCCAAGACCCTAGGACGGCGCGGTGCGGGCGGACGGCGCGGCGCGGGCGGACGGCGCGGCCAGGCACCAACGTGCCTGTGGGAGCCAGGTAGCCGGCTAGGGGAGGTGCCCTTCTCTTAGGGCTGCCGCCGCTGCTGTCGGAGCCAGTTTGCTTGTGTTTCCGCAGCGAGAGGGAGGACGAGGTGAGAGCCGGGGTATGTGTGGGGGGCAGCTCGGCCGTCTGGAAGCCTTCCCGGTCGGTGTCGAATTGGGGGGGGAGACCCTCCTCTTGTCTGCCACTCCCGCCATTCAGCCTCCGGCAGAGCGACGAGGTCGTCTCGCCCGCCCTGCCACCCGTTTGTCCTCCCTGTTTCTGCGGGGCAGGGTGGCCTTGTCTCCCCCTTGCGAGGCTGGTGGTTCCCACCCTGACCCTTCCCTTCTCCGAGGGCTGCATTTTTGCTGAAATGTGAAATTCAGTTTCTTCTGTAAAGTCGGCCCTAGTGGGCTGTAGAGCTGGAGGCTGGGAGGGGGGAGATAAATGAATGGACGGGGAACCTCCCATCCAGCTTCAGAAGATTTTTTTTTTTAAAATTGGAGCCATTTGGCTCCAATTTAGTGCGCATGTCCAGAAACTCAATTTGACGCATGTGCAATGCGTCAAATTGAGTTTCTGCGCATGCGCAGTCAATTGGAGCCATTTTAGCTCAGATTTTTTTTAAAAAAAATTCTTTCGGTGAGGCGTCCGGAACCGGACGCCTCAAAAGTGGACTCCCCTCCCGGAGAACTCTCCGGGATTAGTCTTACCGGTTCCAGAGATCCGTCTGGAACCGGGGACATCCCATCACTGGTTGAAAGGATTTTTGCAGAAGAAACTCCACTTACGGAACTCCCAAATGAGACTCCTTTCATGTCCCCAAAAGCTGGGACAGAGACGGGCACTCAGTCCATCATGCAGTACACAGATCTTGAACTGCCGACTTGTCAGCCTTCTAGCTAACAAGGTGAGCTTCTTAACCACTGAGCCACCACAGCCTCACGTTGTACTATAATCACTGTAGGTGATGAGGTGATGAACTGCAGCTCTAAGAAAGTGAACTGGAGAAGGTGTTAGACAATGTCTTATCTCCTTGCAGAGCTTTGGATGGTTGGTTCCTCTAATTTTTCTGTTCACAAATACATGGAGAATTTTGAGAGTCCATTTATGCCAAGCCAAATCTTAGAGTCCTATTTAATGCAAGATAATTTTTATATAAGGTTATTAAAATGGTTTAACTTTCATTATGAAAGTCTCCTTGAGAAAATATACAGTGTGGAACAGCATCTTAAGTCCAATTATGACCAGCTGTCCAAGATGGGGTATTGGATATATTTAATCTTTGTATAAATTTTGTAACTGGTACTTTGAAAGTTCTGTGGCAGTGGAAAGGATTAAATACTGTGAAGGATAAAGAAAGCCCATGACATTGACCAAATCATATTATCTCGGAAACGGAATCTTGATACAAAAATTAGAAGGTTTTAGGGACTGCAGTGGCTCAAGTGGCTAAGACACGGACTGGAAAGTGGCAGGTCAGCAGTTTGATACTTGAATACTGCAGGATGGAATGAGCTCCCATCTCTGTCCCAGCTCCTGCCAACCTAGCAGTTCGAAAGCAAGAAATTGCAGGTAGATAAATAGGGACCACTTCAGTGGGAAGGTAACAACATTTCATGCACTCCAGTGTCTAGTCATGCCAGCCACATGACCACAGAAACGTCTGCTATGAAACAGAGATGAGCACTGAACCCTAGAGTCAGATACAACTGGCTTTTGAGCAAGGGTGACCTTTACTTTTACCTTTGCAGGCATAATGTCTATCTGAAAGAGAAAAACAAAGCATACTAAAATAGTAACTTTTGGATATGTAAGTGCCATTTTGTGTCCCTATCCTGGTGGACTTCACATAGACATGAGTGCTGCTGTAAAACAAGTATGCCCAGCCCAAAATTAATACAAATTGATCTAATATGCAATTCTCAGACTAATACACAAGCAAGTATGTAAGCTAAGAGTGCATACCTTTAGGGATTTTTTGAAAATGAAATGGTTCTCTGGCCAAAATATGTGTTCAAACATGCAAATACTATAGGAAAGCAGAGAAATTTCATCCATAAAAGATAACACTATCATAGAGCTTACTAACAGTAACTGTTAACTTTTTTCTCCCACACTTTCCAATCTCTGGATGAAAGTCCACACAAAACTGCAAACACTACTGAAAAGTCCACATAGAAATGCTTTGTATAAGGAGACATTCCTTGCACAAAATAGATACATTAGCAAAATATATATCTTACTTCATATACTGGAAATGCACATGAAAATGTGTGGAAATATCTGTATTTTTTTTAAAAAATGGGTTTATACTGAAGAGTGGGAAAAACAGACATTGAATGGAACAGAAACTGGCAGATCCACTACCATCTCTACCGTGTGCATCCATTTCCTCAAATTTAATCTTTGTATCTAGCATTCAAAGACCCTGTCCTCTATGCTCAAAACAATGCATGTGCAGCAGTGCAAAGATAGCAGTGAAGACTAATCCGCAGTATTACAGCTGACAGTGCCAGCAATCTGATGATCAAATGAGCATCTCTGCACCTGTGAATTTTGGCCATAATTATATTCATGTTGCTTTTAATGCAAGCTATAATCTTGGGCTAGTTCAAGCGGGAAAGTTCTCCTATGACTTGTTTTGACCACTTTGGTTATCTGGGAAAAAAACAGTTCATCTAACAGGGTGCCCAAAATACGGCTCAGGGCCCAGATTCGGCCCCCAATCTAGCCCATGCCACCCTCGTTGCTCCCAGAAGCAGAAGTAAAATACTCCTGTATGGATGTGTTTTACTTCCACTTCTGGGAGTGATGAGGGTGGTGTGGCCCAGATGAATTGGCGTCAGGAGTTGGAGCTGGCCCCCAGGCCATAGTTTGGACACCCCTGATCTATCAGGTACAGAATGTGCTGAATTCTATTATCTATAGCTGTTGGAACAGTTGGGTGTCTGTAACTGATTCATAGTATATCTTCTTTTAGAGTATTTCAGGCCAACAAAACAAATTCTGCCTGACGTCTGGTGGAACAGCTCATGAATACAGATGGGAAGCTTCCACCTCAAACTTTCAGGGCTGGGGGACACAAGCTCCAATTACCGGTATGTAAAGTTTCTTGGACTTAAAGTAGGAATGAAGTCGGATTTTGTCGATTCCAGTGTTTCACAGACTTTACCATCAAGAAGCTCTTCTTAATGCTTAGGCAAAATCTCTATTTTTGTAACTTGGATGAATTTCTCCAGATGCTACTTTACTTGATATGAACCTTTGGGGAGCACTCTTTGGGGAATGCAAATTCAAACAGATACAAATTCACTAAACAAGAACACTACTTAGTTCTTATTGGCCCAAACAAATATCATAAAGAGCCATGCTATGTTCAAGGTACACTGTATTCGTAGCACTTCCCTACCAAGGTTTTTCCTCTATCAAAAGAAAAAAAGAGGTGAGAATTTGTCATGAGTTGTCTTTGAGAAAATCAAGCTACATTTCACATTCTTTTATAAACTGCTCAGAAACAGGGTCAAGATGACTGGAAAAAAAGTTACTTGGATGATTTCTTCCCTTCTTTTGAAGATGGGAACATTTGCTCACCTGTTCTCCCAGAATTCCAGGCAATTGTAGCGACCCTACAATGACACCTTTATGTTTCTTTAGGACTATTTAGTGCAGATCACCTTGCTCTGCAAACTTTAATTCAAGGTGCTCTTTACTGATATTGGACAGCAGCCCCCTCACAACCCCCCTTTATTCTATTTGCATTAAGCAGAGCACTGTTTCCCTTTGGAGATAAAATGGAGGCAGAATAGGTGGTATTCAGCAGTTCATTATGTCTCTCACACCTATTAGTATTTCACCATCTTCTTCATGCAGATTTTGAGTCAGGCAGATGAGCAGAGGCCACTAAAATCTCTTGCTGACTGTTTGTTTATCTGTGTGTCTGTCTGTTTTCATTATAATTCTTCTTCTTCTGCCATATCCAAATCTGAATATTTGCAATCCTCATGGCAATCAGCCATGAAGACTGTTCTGATAATATAATGCAGTGGCCTTTCATCTGCCTTCTTCATTGCAGCACAACACACTCCGCGAGTCATTTTCTGGTCCTGAGCCCTTTTGGCACACAAATTCCTCCTCAGCTCCAGGCCAGTATTGATGAAGCTGCTGCCCTCCATAAAGATGGATTCAAATAGTATTTAATCCACTTGGGGACCACTAACCTTCCCTGTGGTCTTCGGCACCAAATGCCATTCGTCCTCAGGGTTCTCAGATTAGTTAACCACTGCCTGACACTCGGTGTTGAGTTGCTTGCCATATGGGCTATTCTATTATAATAGATATAATCTATTATATTATAATATATATAGACAGTATAATATTCATTACAATAAATAAATAAATTTAGGATTCCAGGGAGGGGGATCCATGTTCCATACATGCACCCATGTCCCTTAATCAGGTTAAATCAAAGCTTCAACGAATGGTGAAAATTAAATGGGAAGTTGACATGCTTAAGTACACATTGGTTACTGTGAGAGGAAGGTTCGGTCACATTATATCATAAGAAGCAACATGTGGGCATCTCTGAAAAGTGAAAATATGTCCATAAGAAAAAATTTGAGGGAGGATATTTCAGGAACAGAAGATATATGTTTTTTCCAATGTCTGTCTCATTGTTTATGATTCAAATACTGCAAACCCATAACTCCAAGACAAATGATACTATTATAGTTGTGCCTCATGCTGTGAACAGTGTGGTAGATATTTCTACACAATTCATTTCAGGAAAATGAATCAGAACAGCTAGACTAAAAATATTTTTCTCCTTTCCTTGTTATAATAATGACTTCTTGCTGCAGTAGAAGCCTTCATTTTTCAATACAGAAAGAAAAGTATTCATGATTTCATAATTATTATTATTTGTCTTTCATAAATAATAATGAGCTTATCTATAAAGCCATGAAAGTTCAAACTTATCTTCTCCCAGAAATTCTGCTCCAGGTAACCCAGTTTTTGAAGAACTTTCAATTTTATTTATCACCCAAGAATTCTAATTTGAATATATGTCAGTGTGTGATTTGAAAGAGCAATTATGCTATATCAGTACCAAACAGTGACTATAATGAATTGCACCTGCACATGTTTAAAATTCAGTGATCTCTAACAGACACAAAAGAACAACTTTGCCATTTAACACAGAGCCTTTAAGTGCAAATGTACATTTTTAGCAAAAATTTGGTTTTTGTTTTAGCAAAGAAGCTGCCCTTTAAATTTTCTTTTTCTTTCCAATTTTTGATTTTTCATTTAGTGATACATCGCATGTTGTTGTTGTTGTTGTTGTTGTTGTTGTTGTTGTTGTTGTTGTTGTTGTTGTTGTTGTTGTTGTTGTTGTTGCTGCTGCTGCTGCTGCTGCTGCTGCTGCTGCTGCTGTTGCTGTTGCTGTTGCTGTTGTTGTTGTTGTTGTTCAAATTTATTGTCCCGCTCCAATCAGGTAAATCCGACTCTGGGCGGCTTACAACAAGAATAAAAAAGGCACAGCTTAAACTATAAATTCCCACGTCAGTGCAACAGACTGACCAATCTCATCCTACCCTACACATATTAAAATTTAAATTAGAACTCAAGTTAAAAGCTATAATTTATAAAATATTTAAAGGGTCTTTAAATTAAAAGCTACAACACATGAACAGTGAGAAGCAGGAAGGGTGGCTGTCCCATTAGATCAGCCACCCAACATGGGACCCTACGTTCCTAGTTCCCCACACTTGCCCTGCCAGCCAGGTTTTAAAGGCCCTTCCGGAAGGGCAGGAGCTCTGTCTGTAGGCGTAACTCAGTTGGCAGGAGGTTCCAAAGGGTCGGGGCGGACACAGAGAAGGCTCTCCTCCTTGTGCCAGAGAGATGCGCCTCTCTGACTGATGGAATGATAAGAGAGTCTCTCCGATCCGCCCTGGTGGGACGGACTGATGTTCTTGGGGTGACGCGGTCTCTTAGGTATCCTGGCCCACTACCATATAGGGCTTTAAAGGTAATAACCAACACCTTGAATTGCACCCGGAGACATACTGGCAACCAGTGCAGCTCCTTAAGCAGTGGTGAGGCACGAGCATAACACCCACACCCCATCACTACCTGGGCCGCTGCATTCTGGACCAGCTGCAGCCTCCGAATGGTCACCAAGGGCAGTCCCATGTAGAGTGCATTACAATAATCAAGTCTGGAGGTGACCAAAGCATGTGTGACCATAAACAAGGCGTCCCGATCTAGGAGTGGGCGTAACTGGCGTATTACACGAAGTTGTGCAAAAGCCCTCCTGGCCACGGCTGCCACCTGCTCCTCGAACAGTAGCCGTGAGTCCAGGAGGACCCCCAGATTACGCACCGGGTCCGTTTGGGGCAGAACTGCCCCATCCAGAACCAAAGCTGGTAACTCCCGCGATGATGCAGGACCTCCTACCCATAGCCACTCAGTCTTGCCGGGATTCAGCTGTAGCCCGTTTTCCCCCATCCAGACTTTAACGGCCTCCAGACACCTGGATAGGACTTCCACTGCGCCGCTTGGGTCCCCACGGGCAGAGATGTACAACTGGGTATCATCTGCATATTGGTGATACCTTACCCCGTGGGAACGGATGATCTCACCCAGTGGCTTCATGTAGATGTTAAATAGGAGAGGTGAGAGTACTGAGCCCTGAGGCACCCCATATTGAAGGGGCCTAGGGCTGGACTTCTCATTCTCCAACCACACCGACTGGGTCCTGCCCCTCAGAAATGAGGAAAACCAAGCCAACACAGTACCCTGGATCCCCAATCCTTGGAGCCTACCCAAAAGGATACCATGATCTACGGTATTGAAGGCCTCTGAGAGATTGAGAAGAGCTAGGACAGACAGATGACCTCCATCCCGCTCTCTCCAGAGATCATCCACCAATGCAACCAATGCAGTTTCAGTACCATATCCGGGCCTAAATCCTGACTGAAAAGGGTCCAGATAATCTGCTTCATCCAAGACTTCCTGTAGCTGCTGTGCCACTGCCTTCTCCAAAACCTTGCCCAAAAAGGGTAGATTGGATACTGGTCGGTAGTTAGTAAGTACCGTAGGGTCAAGGGATGGCTTTTTCAGGAGGGGGTGCACCAAAGCATGTTTTAGAGGTGCTGGAAAAGACCCCTCCTTCAGCGATGAATCTATAATCGCCTCGACCCAGCCGCCTGACACAGTCTTAGATGCTTTGACTAACCAGGCCGGGCATGGATCCAATTCACAGGCAGTGGCACGAACAGATCCAAGAAGCCTGTCCACTTCCTCAGGGCAAACTGGATCAAACTGATCCCAGATAACATGGCCAGACTGTGCTCTGGTCAATCCCAGCTCCACACATTCCATGCCGGGATTAAACTTCGAGCGGATCTGAGCGATTTTCTCTGCCAGATAGTCAGCAAAAGTCTCAGCTGACCCCTGCCAACCAGGGCCCGACCCTCCCTCTACCAAGGAGGGACCTGGTCACCCGGAACAGAGTCACTGGGCGACTCTCTGCGGAGGCAATAAGGGCGGTGAAATATTGTCATTTCACTGCCCCCATCGCCACTAGGTAGTCTTTAATAGCCGCTCTAACCAGTGTTCGGTCAGACTCACTCCGGGTCTTCACCAAACTGCGCTCTCGGCGTCTTTTTTCCCCTTTTGAGCTCCCTCAGCTCTTCTGTAAACCAAGGGGCAGATCGGTGCCTACAAGTACGGAGAGGCCGTAGTAGAGCGATAACGTCCAAGGCTGCGGTCACTCTCTCGTTCCATGAGTTGACAAGAGCCTCAGACGAATCGCATTGCAGATCAAGAGGAAAACACCTCAGTTCCCTCTAGAATCCTTCCGGATCCATTAGTCGCCGGGGGTGGGCCAATTTAACTGGCCCTACCTCCCTGCGGTGAAGCCTCGCCCCCAAAAAGTCTAGAGTCACCAGATGTTCAAATGATATTATTTTGGCATAATAAATTGAGATACAAATGTAATCCCTCCCCCTCCGTACATGTTGCTTCTTTGTTCCTACTTTTTATACAAGCAAATGAACACATTTCTTTCTTTTTTCCTGATTTGCCAAAATCACAAACTACAATTATGGCTTCAGAATAAGTGAGTGTGTTACAATGACCTTAAACTGTGATCTCTTTGTGGGGTATACAGAAAGAGCCTCCTTGAATATTGTGTTGTTTTTGAATCATAATAGGGCGTAGCCTGGGCAATGGCAACTTTGTGCCAGCTAAATTTTCTGATGTTTTCTGATGTGTCAAACCGCCTTGGGTCGACTTGGTGAGGAGGACGGTATATAAATATGAATAAATGATTAAATAAATACACTTTCTCACACTAGGTCAGGAGAAAAGAATTACAGATTTAATTCTCCAAAAGAAGGCTTCATTTTGACCATTTCATGTCTGGCCTAGAAACAGGAGAAGATATCTTGGTTTGTACTAAAGCTGTTAACCATAGTTCCCAATATCTAAAAGGAAAAGATAGACAGTTGAACATGTCTCAATTTGTTTCTCAGCTTACTCTAAGGATGAAGAGATGTTTGATTGATTCACCTGATATTTTTGTTTTTCGTCTGCTTACTGAAAAGTGGCTGAATAGAAGGATCATTTGAATTTTAGCTCTGTACATTAACTTAAAACTATCCAAATAGTTTCACATAAAGTTACACATTCATTCCCATGTTATTTGTGACTAAAACTTTATTCCAGGGGTTCTCAATGTTTTCAGGTCATGGGCCAGACCACTCCCCCCCCCAACAGCTGAGCGGACTGGTCATGTGGTTCCATGCATATTCTTGTGCATTTTTGTGTGTTCTTGCGCATATTCTCACATATTTTCGTGCGTTTTCACGTGATTTCATGTGTTCTCACACATATTCTCACATGTATTCTCATGTGTTGTCAGCGCATTTTCAATGCTTTCACTGCTTGTGGTGGTAGCAGGAGTGAGGGCGGCAGGCCACATGAAATGGCGCCATGGACCAGGTCCAGCCTGTGGGCTGTAGGTTGTGTCTGGTTCCCCATACCAGGGAAATAATATGATAAGAACAACCTCAAACTGAAAGGTTTCTTTTCCCCTTTCTTAAGAGTGGAGTTCTTTGGTACATCAACCAAGTAGACAAACAAAACAAGTTGACATTGCTGCTAATGAAGTGATATGTATAGTGACAGGATGCCTCAAAACCTACACCAGTTGACACAATATATCCTTTAGTTCAGTGGTGCCCAAACTATGGCCCGGGTGCTGGTTGCGGCCCCTAAGCCCAATTCATCTGACCCATGAAGCCTTCATCGCTCCTGGAAGTGGAAGTAAAACCCGCCCATACAGGCACGTTTTACTTCCGCTTCCAGGAGCGATGAGGGCTTTGCGGGCCGGATGAATTGGCCTCGGGGGCCACACCCAGCCCCCGGTCCTTAGTGACCAGCTTCTTGAACCACATGATCGGCCCATAGCCCAAAAAGTTTGGGCACCTCTGCTCTAGTTGGTCTTGTTCCATATTGCTGAGCAATGGCTCATAACTCTGGCTGAGCTCAGGACTAGTTGAATGAAGTTGCCCGTCTGAATAACCATTACCAAGAGGCCAGATCTGAGGTAGGGCATGCCATAAAAGCAGCCTCCCATTCCTTCTCCCAAACTAGTGATCAGCAATACTAGAGCATCACTGCTACCTCCTGCTTTTTCCCAGATGAGAGGAAGCCTCTCCTCTCTCCAGGCCAGATAGCAGCCAAATATCCAGAGGGAACCTTCTATTAACATACAGTATGTTATTAGTAATAAGCATATATCACTTTGCCTTCTCCAGGAAGTACTTCTCCCAGAAGAAGGGTGTGTGTGTGTCAATTCTGAGTTTTTCATACCTGTGGAAAAGACTGCCATAGAACAGAAAACTTGACAGCACAGAATCATTTTTTAAACTGCTGAGAATAAGACTTAGGTTCTTTGAAGTACTATATGATATTTTGCAATCAGAAAATTAACAATGATGAAGGAGATTCTGCAAAGTCATATTGTTTGTTATTGTTAGAAATGGGAAAATTTACTCTCTCTTTTTGGCCATGCTAGCTGGGAGTTGTAGACCAAAAAGAAAAAAAGAAAGAAAGAAAAGAAAAAGACATTTTTCCAGCTTCTGACTGATGACAGGAGAATGTTGGTGTATTTTCTCCTTTACTCTTTTTCATTCATTATTTCATTTATGAACCATATTTCTTCCAATAAAAGCAGCTTATGAAATTTGTAAAGGACAAATATTGTTAAAATGTAATAAATTACAATACCGGCCGGGAGGAGGTTAAAAGAAGCCTCCCTGGGCGAGGGAGGGCTCGAAGACGCCGCCGCGCGAGACGTCGCTGCTGCCGCGCGCCCCCCCGGCCCCCGTCACCGGCCGGGAGGAGGTTAAAAGGAGCCTCCCTGGGCGAGGGAGGGCTCGAAGACGCCGCCGCGCGAGACGTCGCTGCTGCCGCGCCCCCCCGGCCCCCGGCCCCCGTCACCGGCCGGGAGGAGGTTAAAAGGAGCCTCCCTGGGCGAGGGAGGGCTCGAAGACGCCGCCGCGCAAGACGTCGCTGTTGCCGCGCCCCCCCGGCCCCCGTCACCGGCCGGGAGGAGGCTAAAAGGAGCCTCCCTGGGCGAGGGAGGGCTCGAAGACGCTGCCGCGTGAGACGTCGCTGCTGCCGCGCGCCCCCGGCCCCCGTCACCGGCCGGGAGGAGGTTAAAAGGAGCCTCCCTGGGTGAGGGAGGGCTCGAAGACGCCGCCGCGCGAGACGTCACTGCTGCCGCGCCCCCCGGCCCCCATCACCAGCCAGGAGGAGGTTAAAAGGAGACTCCCTGGGCGAGGGAGGGCTCGAAGACGACGCCGCGCGAGACGCCGCCAATTTTTGTTGGACCTTGTTGGATTCTCCCTCGGCCAGCCGGCCTTGGAGGGAGAGAAACCTGGGGGCCTTGGGCGGCGATAGAGGATTTTGTAGGGGGGGGGTCTTTGGTGGGATATTGTTTCTTTTGTATATTATGGAAGCCGCCTAGAGTCAGGTTCGCCTGAGCAAGGCGGGGTATAAATTTGAATAATAATAATAATAATAATAATAATAATAATAATAATAATAATAATAATAATAATAATAATAATAATAATAATAATAATAATAATTAAACAGATAATCTATTAAGACAGCAACTGAATAAATCAATTTGCAGTTATTAAGATGCACTTTAAAGTTCTGTAGCCAATGGGACAAAGTAAGTCTCCTCAGTGTTTTTCATGAATGGACCAAAGATCTTAAACAATTATCTGGAATTAACATTTATAAGGCAAAAATGCACAGGGTTTTGGGTCGTCTAGTAAGCAAAAGGTTTGGAACTCCCCCCCTCCCCATCTACTGTTGCATTAATATGAGTGATCAGTGCTGTTAATTATTAATTGCTGGATACTGCTGCATGTAAACTATTAAATGTTAATGGTCAAATCTCAAGCACTGAAGTTAAATGCATATCAAATGCAGACATAAAAAAAATCAGTTAACATTTGATGAATGTTATTATCCTTATATCCAGAAAACATATTATAAATGTTCGCCAGCAAAACCTATATTTGAATGAAATTACAGTCCCAGCAAGCAGCATTACCAATATGGTGGGAACTGGTAAGATGAGACTCCAGAGCTACTTATTTAAGAAAAAATATTTATTTTAACAGTAATAATACACAGTACATTATCAGCTTAAATGTAATCATTCAAACAGAGCCCTCCACCACAGGGAAATTTAAGAGACCATCAGATTTTTCTCCATTTATGGAGTCTTATTTCCTGTTCAAAACTGCAGCGTAACTTACAAAGGTGAATACCTTCCCTTTTATTAATACAAATTTTATAAACTCTTTCCAAATACCATTCAATATATTCTTATCCAACAACCCCCTTTTAACCTTAATATTACATGTTAATTTATCATTAATTGCTATATTCCAAACCTCTTTGTACTATTCTAATTCAAAATAATACTTTACTTTCCAATTCCTTCTTGCCAGAAGCCACTAGGAGTTTTCTTTACACCGACGACCTGGCAATTGCTGTACAATGGATAACCTTTGAGGCTGTTGAGAAAAATCTGACTGAGGCTTTGAGTTCAATGGCTATATTGTTGTCATTGGCTGCAACTCATATCCGAGAATGCATTTTTTTCCTGAAGCAGGAAAAATGCCATTGGCATGAATTTTTTAAAAGTGGATCCAGTGGTGGGCTCAATTTTTTTTTTACTACCACACTGTGGGTGTGGTATGGTGGGCATGGCCAGGGGGAAAGCTCTGCATTGCACCCGAATTAGGACTACTTTATTTCACAACTTGGATGGGTGGGACCAGGCAGAATTTCTGCTACTGGTTCTGGTGAACTGGTGTGAACCTGCTGATGCCTACCACTGGGTGGATCCCAGCTTGACATGAAGTGACCCACACACTAGGGATAACCAAAAGAAGCCAAACTACCTAAAAACTCAACTCTGTGCTTTTCATTTGAAAAACAATGAGGCATCAAGAAGGTTGCAGGTGACTTGGAATGGCACCAGGCTTGAACATTGTGTCACCCCCAGGTGTTACCCTGGATCGAACTCACACTTTCAAGACTTAATACCAAACAGAAGGTTTTTGCCAGGAACAATATTGTGAGGAAAATAACAGGCACAAGTTGGGGTGCCCAGCCACACACATTAAGAACATCTGTGTTAGCTTTATCGTACTCTGCAGGAGAATATGCTAGTCCAGTGTGTTACAGATCAAAGCATGCAGAGCAGATGGATGTGGCCCTGAATGAAACAGCAAGATTGATCACAGGATGCATAAAACCAACCCTGATACAAAAAGTACATTACTTAGCTGGCATCCCTCCATCAAAATTCTGTCGAGAAAGTGCTGCTCAGAAAGAGTAGGTCAAAGCAAGTTCCATGGAAACACACCTGCTATTTGATCACCAACCACCATAGCAGAGAATGAAATCAAGGCATAGCTTCCTGACAACTTCTGTCCCTCCGAACAGCCAGCACCCACAGACCACCTTACAACTATGGAAGGCGAGCAAGGAACTACCAGATAACTGAGCAGAACCCCATGACTCTTTCCCACCTAGCAAAGAACAACCATGGGCTGTGTGGAAAGCTTTAAATAGACTGCATGTAGGGGTAGGAAGATCAAGGGTTAATCTGAGAAAGTGGGTTTTCCCTGTAGATGACAGCCTGTGTGAATGTGGAGAAGTAAAAACTTTTTCCCATATTTGTTTGTTTGTTCAGATGTATATTGCCGCCCACTCACCGAGGTGACTCAGGGTGGCTTACAGTCAAAACAGCAACAGTACAGTAACAATCATAAAATACAACCTCACAAAAGAACCAAAGCAGAACACAGACTAACCCCCCTCTGGCCATTACAATGTACATGCTACCCCTCAACATGCACTGAGGAGGACTTTATGTTGGTAAGAGGAAGTGCTGTTGAAGTGGCCTGATATTGGGCAGATATCATCTAGCCCTTTTAAATTCTATTTTGTTTTTAGATGTGTTAATTTTAACTTTGCACGCTATTATATGCTGGTGGTGCATCTGACATGAATAAAGAAAAGTAGGGGGAAACAGCATCAGATGACTACACAGATTCTTCAATGCAGCATGGACACAACCACTGCAACCACTGATTGGCAACAAGCAAGAATCATACCTCTGTGGAAAAACAAAAGGAGTATATGACAATACTAAAACGTCTCATAAGCCATTCTGGGAAAAAGTGTGCCAAGATGATAGAAATGAGGATGAGACCAGTTATAGAACCACAACTAGGAAAAGAACAGATGGACTTCAGAAAAAACAGAAGCTGTACAGATGCATTTTTTATGCTCAAGCAGATAATAGAGAAAACTATAGAATATAATAAGAATCTCTTTGTTGCATTTGTAGACCAAGAGAAGGCATTTGATAGAGTGGACAGGAAATTGCTATGGAAAATATTGACCCAATATGGAGTAAGTGAAAATCTTATTAGATTATATAAACTAAGTTACATAGTGACTACAGAAGTGTAGTTAGAACAAATCAAGGAATATCGGAACCCCTCACAGTAACATTTGGAGTAACACAGGGTTGCATACTTTTATTCATTCATTCATTCATTTTTTATTATTTTTATTTGCTTTGCTGGAGTGACTAAAAAGGATAAAATCAGGAATGAGATTACAAGGGAAATAATTGGAATAGAAGGAATCTTAAACTACACACAGAGTCAACAAATAAAGTAGTTTGCTCCTTTGGAGAGAATGTCCTGGAATTCCATACCATACAAGCCATATATAGAAAGAAGAGAAAGACAAAGACCATGAAGATTACTCAGAGGAAGGTGGAGAGATAACATCAAAGGCATATTTCAAGAACACCAAATAGTGCTGCTGGTGGATGCTAGAAGTACCAGAGCAAGAACTTTGTATCTCCCTTGACAGGAGGAGGAGGAGGAGGAGGAGAGGGAGGAGGAGGAGGATTGTATTCATAATAAAAACATTGAGAGTGTGCTAGGAAATTCTGAGAAAGAAATATGGTGTATTGTTCCTTGTTAGCTGCACACTTAATTTAACATATTTGCTTAGTATACAGTCGTAACATTTCTGACATTTCTCCTTTCATTTGCTTAAAATAATTACTAAATATATTGGAGCCATATCTACATTCTCCAGAAGTGGGAATCACATATATTTCCAGGATTATGAAAAATAAGCAGAATAATTCTTGCATCATTTTCCTGCCAGTGTGTTTCTAACTTTGATGTTTTATATAGGAAGGACTTCTGTGAAGTTATAATATAGTCAAATGATTGGTGTCCCTGTTTTTCGGAGGGGTTGGTGGTTTACTAGTTAGGGCACTCTGGTGGGTAGTGTGGGAAAAGTTGATAGGTGAAGACCCAATCAGTGGGTATTCGGCAGCCGGGACAGCAGAATTTTAAGGTTTGACTCACAGCTAGGAAATGCACCTGTGGCTTGGGAACCTGTTGACTACACAAAGCTGGAAGCCTTGGGAGTAGCACTGAGGTTTGCCTGAATTGATGACAGGGAGTTGAGGTCTGGGAGCAGACCACTCTTTGGCTGGGGTATCACCTGTGGGGGTGAAGAAAGGGTAAGTTATCCATCTTCTCTCATCCTTTGTCTCACACTACTTAGGCCCCACAACAGTTGAGTGGGCCACTGTTGTTTATCTGTTAATAAAGTGGCCCATATGTCTGAATCAACATCTGTTGTGAGACTCTTTACTCAGGGTGGGTGGGTGGGTGATGGGCAATGATCTACACTATAACCTCCGGCAGTTAGTGAACTCTTTTAAACATTTTTTTCAAATAGTAGCCGTATTAGTCTGTGGTCAGGCATCTCAGAAAACAAAACAAAATAAAAAAAATAAAAAAAAATAAAAAACACTGTAGCACTTTAAAGACTAACTGCTATATTTTTTAAAAAAATATAGCAGTTAGTCTTTAAAGTGCTACAGTGTTTTCTATTTTATTTTATTTTTGATCTTTTAAACATGTCGGGTTGGAGATTAATTTAACAAAACCAAAATAGATGAGAAACGGCCAATGTTCTCTAGGTTATATCACTACAAATGGAACCAAGATTGAAGAAGTAGTTGATTATGTCTACCTTGGTCAGCAAATCCAACCAGCTAATGTACCATGTGGTGAGTGACTAAGACGACTCAAAGCAGCTAGGTAAAGGTAAAGGTAAAGGTTTCCCTTGCTCAAAAGCCAGTCGTATCTGACTCTAGGGTTCAGTGCTCATCTCTGTTTCAAAGCTGAAGAGCCAGCGCTGTCTGCTTCTGCAGACAGCTCTGTGGTCATGTGGCAGGCATGACTAGACACCAGAGCGCACGGAATGCTGTTACCTTCCCACTGAAGTGGTCCCTATTCATCTACTTGCAATTTCTTGTTTTCAAACTACTAGGTTGGCAGGAGCTGGGATTCCCTTTAATATAAACTGAACATTGCTAACAGATGACAGTCTGCAGTTAAATATCTGGGCAAATGGATTCAAAACGACCATGTTACCAGCAATGTTGTGTGCATCCAAAACATGGGCAATAACAAAATCAGAGGAAGAACAACTGGCAGTAACCCAAAGAGCAATGGAAAGCCAGATGTGTGGAGTAACAATCAGGGATAAGGTCGGCAATAAGGAATTATGCCAAAGAACTGGATTGTGTGATGTGGTCAATGAACTGTATGTGGCAAAAAGAAAATGGCAGGCCATATCACCTGCCTAAAGGAAAACAGATGGACCTGTTGGCTAACAGACTGGATACCAAGGGACAACAAAAGACCACTAAGCATACCCCAAAAATGATGGGATGAGCCGATGGTAATGCTGTTCAGTCAGGGTTGGAAACAGAAGGCAAAGGATAGAACATTTTGGAATTCAGTTGATTCACACTTCAATAGATAAACAACAACAAATCGTTATTGGATTGGATATCGGATTGGAGAGCCTTAGACAGTAAGTGTAGATCTGAGTGAGCCTGACTAGTCAATCAAAACAAGACTTACTCCTTAAATTCAGTAACTGTGGTCTAGGATGAAGTGCCACTGGATACGTAGGGATTTAGTTTGAGTAAACATGAAGAGAATTGGAAAGTAGTATGTTCCTTCTCCTGTTGATGAGTCTCCACATTTATTCATCTACTTGTTAGATTTATATTCCATCTTTGCTCCAATGGGCACCGGACAATGTCAATGTTTTCCTTTGACCTTGTTTTGACCTCATAAGTGTAAAGTAGGTTGGAATGAAGAATAGGGACAAGCCCAAAGTCAGCAAGTGGGTTTCATGACCAAATAGAGATCTCTGACCTGCCTCCTAGGCCAGTATTCTATATACTAGACCACATATTAGTCATTAATCAGGAAGATTCAGTTCAGTCTTTGATTTAGGAAGGACCAAAGCATGTGATGCTGTATCTTGCATTTCCTCCCCCACCCCCTCAGATGTATTTAGATGTTCATATATAGGCTCATTCCCTGCTTTTATTTCCTGAAGAGTAACAGATTACTGCTACATAAAAATTGTCATGGCCAATTGAATATAGCTTTGTCCTTCTCTAACCATGTGCTGTTTTGAATTAGGATATAAACCTTCAGAAATGATGCCACACATTTTTCATTGACTTAGTCAAGTCGTTCAGAATATACAAGCAGTGAACCAATTAAGAGGACCTTGCTGAAGAGCACAGAGCAGAAGGAAGCATATAAGATAGATGGAAATTGCACCCGAATCCTAGCACTCACAAGAAGACAACAAGCAAAGGGCAAAAAGGTCACTGAACAAATATTTTAATAATGCTTTATTTGAAATTCCATCAGTTACACATTATTAGCTCTGCTATGCTGCAGAAACACAGGAGGGATGATGTGAAGTGCCTTATTTATAATACAACAAACCACAGCAACCCCAGGGCATACATCGTCCGAACAATTGTATTTTGCAATTCATCGTTATATTTTCTGAAAGTCAGCACATCCCTGCCTTGCTTTATATGCAGGCTAGCAAAAACAGTAGAAAATATGGATCCATCTAAAATCTATTGGAATGATTCAATTTATATAGCTGAGAGCCCCTGACTTTTTCTTATGCAGATCACAAGGATAGATGTTGCGTCAAGGAATTGGCTTTCTGCTTGTAAATTTACAATGTTGGTGTTATAGTTGATCATAACTATCAGTGTAATTATTTCTGTGGTCTCAATCCAGTGGTTTTGGTGGAAACATGGATGCTGTAATACATGGAAATGTTGGTATATCAAGACTCACATACTATTAATCCTAAAATCCATTTGAGTTGTCGAATGCTAGAAAGGTTTTAGAGGGGTGACCAGTGGCTCATTGGTTTCCTGTCAGTATATTTTGATTTTCCAAAAAAAAAACCCTTCAATTTTTTTTGTTAGTGATTAGAGAGAAGGCAGCAAGTAGAGGAGAGGGCAAAGAACTTCACAACACAGATTTCAGAAGACCTTACCTGGGAATCATGTGCCATTCTCTTGAAATTACAGTTAAATGGAGGGGAGGGGGTTAAAAATGTGAAATTTTTGGACTACAACTTTCTGGATCCCCAGCCGGCATGATTGAATGGGAACTAACTAAAAGCAATGTATCCAAGTTCTGGTGGGGAGTGTGTATATAGAATGCTCATATCATTCCTTATTTGTTCCTCCAGATCACAGGTTAAAGCTGTCAGTGAACAAATCCCAGATCCCCTCCTCTCTTGCTACATCACACCCCCTTACGTGCACAGGTGAGACATAGACACAGTAGCTGGAACCCCTCTGTCCCCCCTTATGATCTCACCTTTTTGTTTCCCCAGCTACTGGCGATATAATTGCATCTGGTTGTATTGGAGTTTCATTGTCTTTTTGGACATCTCATTAACTCTCCTGTCACCTGCCATTTCAACTCCAAATTGCGTCAAGGCTTTTAGATTAGCAGAAGTTCACTTTGTCCTGCTTTTCTTAAAAAATCAGTCTGATAATGTACATATAAAGTTTGCTTATGACTGTTCTTAGGAGATTGTGAATACAGTATAGTTTTTGGATGTTTCATTCTTTTACAGAAGAAGTACAGTCTATATCAGAGCAAAATGGATTACAGTAATACCTCATATAACATTAGTATCGAATAACACTAAAATCGCATAACATTAAGGAATCTGGGGGGAAGAATTGCATCAGATAACATTAAGATCCTATGGGATGCTTCAGATAACAACCGCTAAAGCCTGTGTGGTTACAATGTATCTCTATGGATCCCATAGAGGATCAGATAACACTAAAAATCATATAACACCAAGACTTGTGGAACCAGGTTTTAGTGTTATATGAGGTTTTACTGTACAGCCATTTGGCTTCTGATCCCAAAGATTATCACGTTCCAAATCCTTAAATACTATACATTCCAATGCTTGAAAATTATATTGAAGTAATAAAAAACAAAACATAGGAAACATGAACATGATTTTGCATGCATTAAGAATCATAGTGTGGTTTTACAAATAAAAGACAGATGGTCTAAAATGCACAGAAAATTGTGAAATATATTTTGAAACATTTCCATGCATTCATATGAATAATCAAGCAAGCCATAAATGAAACCATTTAACCATATCTTGAAGGTAGCTTCTTATACTCTCAGTCTGAAACTAGTACATTAATTTGGTGGGAAGGAAAGCTAGAAAAACGGGTGACTTCAGCAGGCAAATTTCTACAATTGGCAGGGCAATTCCATGCAGATGTCCTGCTAGCTATTGTATCAGTAGGGCAGTAGGACAGGAATGACACAGGCCTATCATAGCAGTGAAGACCCTGATGTGCATACATCATCATCATCATCATCATCATCAAAAAGCAATTTGGAGGATCACTTCTACTTCAATGGGTTTTGCACACTCCTTGCTTGTATCTGCTCAATTGACATCTGGAGGCAAATTCAAATGTTAGAATCAGTGATTTTATGTGGTTAAGAATTTGTTCCAGGAGACTGTGGCTATGGTAACATCTGGAATCAATAACCTCATGGGATGGTCAGTTTGTACTTAATGAGTCCAGCCCAAGTACTGTAATGAAAAAGCTTTACATGAACCAGAGTTTGATCGTTACCAGCATGACTTTTCAAGGAAATTGAGGTGTGTGTTTGTGTGTGGCTTCATTAATCTTGTAAAAACCATGAAATTTCAGATTATCAGCAGGCAAGGGCACAACACAGATTTTGGGAATAACCAGCTGCAAATTATGAGTTACTTGCAATTATACATTATTTATCAATAAGAAAGGTATAGCTGTATTACACTATGATTATTACACACCAGCAGATAATGCAGCCTTTTCACAGAAGTGAAACACTTATATCTATAGTGTGTGAATAGACTCGCTACTTCGGAATCTGCCTCATAGGACAACTGGTCCTTTCCAGTGATCTATGGCTGCAATAGAATATAGTCTACTTGTTCACGACCTCCTCAGGACTGCTCAATACACATCACCCTTGCATAAAAACCCCATATTTTTAGAATTAAAATGATTATTGTGTGCTCCTGGAGACCTCCAGGAATAATACTTGCTACTGTATGAGCCTTAAATGTGTCTCCCAAGGCTTCATTGCCCACCCAGGAGATTCATCTTGGCCAGATATCAATTTGCCTGTCTGCCTGTCTGTGTCATAAAAATCTATGTGTGGGTCCCATACAGACCAGAGAGAGGGCTGGGAGCACAAGTTTTTATGTAAGACCCCTGATCTTGCCTATCCCACACATAAAGGTAGTTTATGATTCAAGACCATCCATGCAATATTTGATAGTGAAACAGGAGGGTTTTTTTTATTTTCAGCTTTGGAGTTATCTTTTCTCTTGTGTGTCCTGTTTGGCCCCTTCATTGCATATTTTCCAGCAGATAGTGAAGACCTAGCTCTCTCAGCAAGATTTGTGTGGCTTGTTATTTGTTCTGTTATTTATGTGATATACTAGAATGTTGGTTCTGCTTATTTGTGATACATGCTATGCTCTTAAAAAAATATGTAGCTTCATATCTTAATTTTTTTTAAAAAAAATTGATACCTTGAGGGCTCTGCTGATTGTAGTCACAACACAGTCATATTTTAAGAAACAGAAATTCTATTAAATAACCAAAGAAATAAATCATGTTTTTAGAGATCAGGAAAAAACCTTTTTGCCCCCAGTGATACTCAGTTTGATATGCAATTTTGTCTCTTCGAAGCTTGTGTTAACACTTGTGTCCTTTTGCTGCTATCAGGTGATATTCTTTCTTTCAACCAAAACGTTATTTTCATTGAACAGAGGGCACATGATTTAAGCCAGCAAGTAATGGGGACTAGGAGTCCTAGATATGGAACCAGTGATGGGATGTCACCGGTTCTAGACGGATCTCTGGAACCGGTAAGACCAATCCCGAAGGGTTCTCCATGAGGGGAGTCCACTTTTGGGGCGTCCGGTTCCGGACGCCTGACCGAAAGAAAAAAAAAATTAAAATCGGAGCGAAAATGGCTCCAATTGACTGCGCATGCGCAGAAACTCAATCTGACGCATTGCACATGCGTCAGATTGAGTTTCTGCGCATGCGCAGTCAATTGGAGCCATTTTGCTCCGATTTTTAAAACATTTAGAACTTTCAGGGCAGCGGCGGCGGCAGCAGCCCTCTGAGGGGGGCGCCTCCCCGCGGCACGTTGAGGGCTGCCTCGGCCGTCCGCTGCTGACAAGCCCCATGCCCTGGGGACGCCCGGCGGGGTACACCGCTGCCGCCGCCTCCGCCGGGCGCCGCCGCCGGAGCTGCCTCTGCCTGAATCCCTGTGGACTCCTTCTTGGGTCGGTCCCTTTTGAGCTCGGCTGCTGCGCGCTGCGGAGGAGGAAGCTGTAGGCGGCGGCGGTGCGGCATGGGGACGGCCCAGGGAGGCGCGGCAGCCGCGGCTGCCCGTCGCCCCTCGCCATGGCCGGAGCCGGGCTAAAAAGGTACCGGCCCAAGGAGGACGCCACAGGGGTGCAGGCAGCTCCGGCGGCGGCGGCGGCTGTGGACAGCAATCGGGGTGCCGGGTCCCAAGAAAGGTAAGCGAGGGGTTTTTATTTGGGGTGGGTGGGTAATTTATTTGTGTTTTGGGTGGGTGGTTGTTTTTATTTTATTTATTTATTTGTGTCTGGGTGGGTGGGCTGAGAGGGAGGGGTGTGTGTGTATGTTTATTTTTATTTTTTATTTATTTTTATTTTGGCCCCGCCCACAACGTCATGACGTCGGCCGTGACATCATGACGTCATGCCATTGGCCACGCCCATGACGTCCGTGACGTCATGGCGTGGTAGTAGATTTTTTGTCATCCCATCACTGTATGGAACCTTTTGATTTTGCAATTACATAATTGCAACCACATTTCTAGCAGCCTGTTTATACCTTTCAGATGACCTACTTCAAGCACAGTATCCTCCTCCGTTATGAACTGAGAAAACCCTCAGAACTATAGAACTTTTATCCCAATAGGATTGTGAAAAGAAAATGAAAATCCTGTAGAAGTCATTTCACTCCAAAGTAAAGGTAAAAGCTGCCCTTGCTTGAAAGCCAGTTGCATCTGACTCTAGGGTTTGGTGCTCATCTCTGTTTACAGCAAGAGAACTAGTGCATCTGCAGGCATTCCTATAGTCATGTGGTAGGCATGACTAGATGCTAGAGCACATGGAACAATATTACCTTCCCACTGAAGCAGTACCTATTTGTCTACTTGCAGTTTCTTGCTTTTGAACTGCTAGGTTGTCAGGAGCTGGGGCAGAGACAGGAGCTCACTCTGGTCTCAAACTGCTGACTTGCTGACCTTCTGGTTGTCAACCTCAGTGTCTTAACCACTAGGCCACCACAGTCCCACTCAAAAGTATAGACAGAGGCAAATCCCTGCACATATTGCGTGAACTAGATTTGAATATATGGCTCTCAGGGTAGAAGTACTTCAAGCCTCACCAACTACTAAGCAGTTCAATGGATCTAGCATATTTTCGTATGCTAGAGATTTAGGGCCCTACATTTTTCTTTATTATTATTATTATTATTATTATTATTATTATTATTATTATTATTATTATTATTATTATTATTATTATTATTATTATTATTATTATTATTATTTAAACACAGGCCCTAAATCTTTCAAACAGTATTCAAGGAGCTTTAAAAGTCTTATACAGTACTGTATTGTGGTTGTGGTTTCTTAAACATCACTGAAAGTTCTTGGTGTTATAAGTGGGGAAGATTTTTTGTCTGGAAAGTTTGAAAGAGAAACAGAGTTGCAAGTTTGGTGGGATTTTTTTAAAAAAAAGTATTATTAAGGACATGTGCCTAAAACAGGGGTCGTGCAGAGTTTAGTGTGCCACAAAAACATGTTTTTAATCGCTCTAGCTATGTATTTCATCCAAGACACACTGGGAGCAGTCCAGAGAAAGTTAGAACTATTTAGATTCCATGGAAACCAACACAACTAAAGACCTTATTCTTACAATGAGATCTTGTTAATTTTAATGGCCAGTATTGTTTTCTTTTTCCCTGTGTGCAAACACAGAGCTGACTGCTGCAATGCTGTTAAATGGGATTGGCAACCAAAGTTTGAACATGTTTACATGGAAAGTAACATCATTATTGTTACATAAATTGCTCAGAGTAGTAAATTTTCATTAGATGGGAGACATACAAATATAGTTAAATAAACAAACAATGCATTCTGTGACATTCTCCTATATAGCCATCTTCTCACTGGACCACAATTTCGACATAGTATGATTATTTTTCATTCTTCCTCAGATTTGACACTTCTTTTCTGCGGAAACTTGACAGATTAGGGAGAACAATTCAAACAAAAGTTTCACCCTGAAAAGTGACTAAGAGCCTTAATACACAGATCCTTTCAGTCTGCTGAAGAGCAGCTTTGAAAGTCGCTTGTGGGGTGTGTGTGGCAAAGTGCCATTTGACATGATCCCCACAATCCAAAGGCATTTTGTTTGTTTTTTTAAGTAAAGGTAAAGGTTTCCCTTGCTCAGAGGCAGTTCTATCTGACTCTAGGGTTCAGTGGTCATTTCTGTTTCAAAGCTGAAGAGCCAGCGCTATCTGCTTCTGCAGACATTTCCATGGTCATGTGGCAGGCACGACTAGACATGGGAGCGCACGGAATGCTGTTTACCTTCCCACAGAAGTGGACGCTATTATCTACTTGCAATTTTTTGTTTTCAAACTGCTAGGTTGGCAGGAGCTGGGACAAAGACGAGAGCTCGTTCTGTCCAGCTATACTCAGGAATTGAACTGCTGACCTCCCACCTACCAGTCAGTGTCTTAGCCACACCACTGCAGTAGTGTCCCTATTTTTGGTATCCTGAAGCAGCTGACAGTAATTGTTTCTATCTTCTTAATGTTGAACTGCAAACCTGCTTTTGTACTTTCTTCTTCTTACCTTCATCCATAGTAATTTCAAATCAATGATTCTTTCTGCCAATAGTATAGCGTCATTCATTATTTTCATCAATTTTTAATCATTTTTCATTTTGAAATTAATCCAGATTTCATATGATGCATTCTGTATATAAACTGAACTAATAGTGAGATCAAATACATCCTTGTTTATCAGCCTTGCCATTTTGAAGTATTTTGCTTTTCTTTTTTCAGACTTAACAGTAACCAGTTGTTGAGATGGTCATGCAGTAGGACAATCAAATGTTGTGGCAGATAAATTTCATTTAGAATGATTCCACACACATCCAAGGCCTTGCTGTAATCTATACAGAACATTTTTTCCTGTGAAATTACTCAAGACACTCCAGTAGCCAACATATATTTTCAACAGGATCTTTATGGAATCTTCTATTAATTTTTTTTAAAAAATGGAATAGAACCAATCTTAAACTATATACAGAGACAACAAATAAAATGGTTTGCCCATTTAGAGAGAACGTCTTGGAATTCTATACCATACAAACCATATGTAGAAAGAAGATCCTTATCACAAGGCAGAGGAAGGTGGAGATATAACATCACAGACATATTACAAGAACACCAAATAATGCTGGTGGAGGCAACTAGAAATACCAGAACAAGAATCTTGTATCTCCCTCAACACCTGAAGGGGTAGGAAGAGGAGGAGGAGGAGGAGGAGGAGATCTTAAGTGTCCCTTCCATTTCTGAATTCTGCTTGAACATCTACCACTTCTTCATTCATATATTGGAAATATCTTTTCTGGATAGTTCAGTGGTTTATGTATCTGGCTGTAAGTCAGAGGCTGGGAGTTCAATCCCCTACTGTGTCTCCTTGACAGGGGTTAAATTTGATGATCCACAAGGTCCCTTCCAGTTCTGCAGCTCTAAGGTTATAAACCCTTAGTTGAGTTTTAGCTTGCGTGTCACTGCTATTTTCTATTCAAGGTCCTTCACTGTCTTATTCCTTCACTCCTGCTGCACAACAATTACTCTTGAAAAACTTCACCTCCATCACCACTGGAACTATTCATTTCCTTCTGCTTCTGTGACAATTGATTCCAGAGGATGATGGATTCATCTTAGTCTGATGTCTCAGCATTCATCATTGTTCTTTGGATGACTCTACCAAGAATCTAGAAGTAAAAAAAGAACCCATCTTTCTCATTCCTCTTCTACTAATCTTAGGTTCCCTGACATACTGAAACCCCCTCACCATGTAAAGGTCCAAACCCATAAGAGAGTCGAACAGCCCTACATTTTTAATCTGATATTTTCAGTTTAAATATATTTCTGATTGCAGTCTACTTGTTCACAACTTATGGCTAAGGTTTGTAAGAATTTTGCCAAGCTGGCAATTTGGTTAATTATTTTTACAACAACTCCACAAAGACTACTAATTAGACATGGGGAGAAAATAGAGCCTATTTTAGCTCTATTAAGCTGACTTCCCTGAGCTAGTGGAGGTGATAAATAAAGACCACAGTCCGAACAAATTATTAAGATAGATGTTATTATTGTAATGTTAGATAATGAAACGTTCAGACTCAGCAGCAACTGGAACAATTGTATCACACAAGAAAAAAAAAACCAAAATGAAATAAAGACCTTTTTTTTTGCATTTTAAAGGCTACGTACTATATTCACTTCAAAAACTAAAAATATGATTAATCATTAATAATATAAGGAGATATGAAGCCAATGTTTGAATGGAAAAGTTGTCTATTGTAAATCTCTTTGACCTTGCCAGGTTTAATGATCATTCTTGGATCTATGGACTTGAAACATGGTAGTGTAAATTACAAATGATTTATTGTATCTTGGTAATAGGAAATACACAACTTGGAGAAAGTCCCACTTGTTATTTAAAAAAAGCAGAAGAGAGGCTGTTTGCCATCACTGCCCCCTGTTCAGTTCCAGTCTGTTTCCAACCCCTAGTTAGTTTCACTGGAAATATCCAATCTCTCCTCTCTTTCAATAGTCTTCTCCAAGTGCAGCCTAAACTGAAAACGTTTCAGAGTGAAAGGTGGTATGATCACAATGAGAGGATGACTCATGGCTACTCAAATCCTGGTTGGATGCTCAGAAAGATGTGTGAAGTTCTGCTTTCAGCTGCCCTTCTGACTTTTCCTTTTCCTCTTCTTTCCCATCTTTTACATGTGGTCCTTCTGCCTCTCCCTGTCCTCAGTTTGGTTGTCATGGTTTTCCTGCGTTAAAACCTCAGCACCTCTGAGTACTTCTGAAGTAGCCTGTAACTCAAGGCTTGGGGTGGGTGAGGGTATCCAGATGGGCTACTTGGGGCCTTGGAATCCATGGGTGTACCTTTAGGGATTGAGCAGTGGTGGTGGTGAACAGAACAGTCCATGGGGTACATGATTCAGCAGCCCCTTCATGTACATTTATAATTTTATATTTTATTTTTATTTGTAGAACTTAGGTAAAGGTAAAGGTCTCCCTTGCTCAAAAGCCAGTTGTATCAACTCTAGAAGGCAATGTTCATCTCCATTTACAGCCAAAGAGCCAGTGTGTCTGCATCTGCTGACATTTCTGTGGTCATGTGGCAGGCATGGCTAGAGTGCATGGAATATTATTATGATGGAAGATCACTCCATTACATAGCACTCGAGTGCCATCTGATTGTCAAGCTCACATCCCAACCATTAAGCCACCATGGCCTCTGATCATCTAGTAAATTAAGATCTCCAAAAATTTTACACTGAGATCTTTGTCTGTCTGTCTGCTGAGCCAATTTTCCATTGTGATTCTGTGTAATTAAGAGTCAATCTTAAATCTTCCTCTGAGGTTACAAGAATCTGTGCTTTCAATTCTGCTTTTAGTTCCGGTTATATGTGTCTAGTATGTATGTAAAGCTTTGAAAAAACAATGGATTACTTAAATATCACTCTACATGTTTTTACATAGGCTTTTACTTGTATTATATATAGGAATGGCTGCACTGGAATGGAGGGCACCTGTGCTTCTTTGGACAAATCTGCCACCTAAGGCTGTGGAGGTGCAGTGAATTCAGGTGCAGTGGGAGTCCATTCACCCTGGAATTCTTCCTTGTAATTGCCTCCTCAGCTGCAGTGCACTCCTCCTTTTCATCTTCTTCAGGATCCTGGTAGAAGTACAGATCAGGCATGACCTCCCATGGATGCTCACAGGAAATTGTGTCATGCATGCCGAGGATCTCACAAGTCAACATCAACCACATCAGGCCAACAGACTGAATCCAATGTTTCTTCAAAGCTTTACATACATACAAGACACATATAAAACCAGGAATTGAAAACACTGATTCTTGTAAACTCAGATGAAGATTTAAGATTGACTCTTAATTGCACAGAATTACAATGGAGGATTAGCTCAGAAAGAAAGAGGTGAAAATGTTCAAAATGAAACAGTACTCTTGGAACCTCAGAAAGGGTATAAAGAAGCTAAAATAAGAACTTTCTTCAATTACTGTTCAGACCTCTCAATACCAATCTCTCACCTCCACAATTTACTAATTCTTTGAAGTGCAGATTTCTCCCTCCTACATTTTAGTTAATAACAAATAATCATGTCCCGTCAAGTTAATTCTGATTTATGGTAATCCATTCTAAAAAAATTTAGGTACAGAATAACTCAGAAGTGATTTACCAGACTCCTCTTCTGGGGGGGGGGGGAATCTAGGACTGTCCCGTTTGCTCCAGGCTATAAAGGCTGTCTCTTTTCTTGTGAAACACCACAGGGAATTAAACTCCCAAATGTTGGCTACACAGCTTCATATGTAACTCACTCAGTTATCTAGTCAAACAATATTTTAGTCAGAAACATGAATGGAAAATAATTTCCACATTGTCTTCTTGACTCAAAGATGAACCTGCTCAGAATTTACATCCCTCATTTTAGTATATATTACAAAACAATAACAAACTATCTCATTCCTAAAGTATCCACTGCATTATCAAAAGATAGGCTAGCAATTGTTTTATAAATAAACCAATACAAAAATGAATGAATGAATGAATGATTTATGTTAACCAAAATGTTGTATCTGGCCTCCTCCTGCTTAACCCTCTCATCTATCTAAAGGGGTTGTAAGCCTGTATACTGGAAGGAAGTCCTATTGAAATCAATGCCATTTTACTTGCAGATAAATGTAGTTAGAATGGGCAATAAAATAAAGGAACCAATGAGCTGAGCTTCACATGAATCTAGAGGAAAGGTCCATAACCTTTTAGTGCTTTCATGGCTTTAGGACAGCTTTGAAGGCAACTGTCCTTTCTCAAGGGGGAAAATCATTAAATCACTGGACCTTATGCACTTCTTGTTTCAAAAAAGACACAGACCTGAGAGAGAGAGAGAGAGAGAGAGAGAGAGAGAGAGAGAGAGAGAGGGATTTGGTATTTTTCATCATATACAAAACTAAAAGTACATTTTATCTAGAGACGTTTTCTCAATCATGTTTTAAAGCAGGCATGTGCAAGTAGCATCCAGATTGATTCAAACTAAAACAGTTACGAATTACAACAGAATTACTTTTGACCCATCTTGTAGCCCACTCAACTTTAGTTTATATTTGAATATTCTGAAGTATTTTCTTGCATGTTTATATCCCCAATGGAGTGAAAACATGATCATGGGGAAATAACCAGCTCAATCCTGCTCCACAACCAGCCCAGAACTTTTCGCTGCAGAATTACTCTTTCTTCCAACTGAGTTGGAGTGATTTCTGAACATATAGAACAGTGATGGCGAGCCTTGGCACTCCAGGTGTTCTGGAACTTCAATTCCCAGAAGCCCTGATCAGCAGGAGTGCTGACTTGGGCTTCTGGGAATTGCAGTCCAAGAATGCCTGGAGTGACAAGGCTCACCATCACTGGTATAGAATGTTAGCTTTATGGGAAATAGCTCCTGGCAAAGTAATGCTTTCCAGCAGAACCAAATGTCATATTTTATCGCTGTCTGATCACACCTTAAGTGTCATCAAATATGGCTGGACCTCCAATATTTTTGCAAATCTCCCTTGATTTTCATTCCTTCCTCCCTTTTCCTTGCTGGGAGCTGTACAATTACAGTCAAACCTCATATAACACTAAAACCTGGTTCCACAAGTCTTGATGTTATATGATTTTTAGTGTTATCCGATGCATGTTAAAATCCTATGGGAGCCATAGAGATACATTGTAACCACACAGGCTTTAGCGGTTGTTATCTGAAGCATCCCATAGGATCGTAATGTTATCCGATGCAATTCTTCCCCCCAGATTCCTTAATGTTATGCGATTTTCGTGTTATTCGATACTAATGTTATATGAGGTATTACTGTATTTATTTATTATTATTTATTAGTTCAAATTTTTCCAAATTAAGATAACTTGTGTCTTATTCATAATGGTGCTGTAAGTACCCCACTCAATTCGAGCTGATGGCACAAATTTAACACAGAGAGACATTTTACTGATTAGAGTGAGATCCGTAGCAGCCCAGAAAGGAAGAGAAAAATGATCCACTCCTTCTTACCAGAAAACGAAAGTAAGGCAAATGCCAATCTCTCTGAACTGTTCAGCATGGTGCTGTCACAAAATGGCTGCCAATCAGATGGCAGAGGAATTCCTTTGGAGGGTCTTTGACTTTGTTCTCATCCTAATGAATCTTTTAGAAGTATTATTTCTCCAGGAAGCTTAAACTGGCATGGGTAAGGCTCTTATTTTATATTATTTGGCCCATAGTATTTGTCCAAGAAAGGCAGTATCTTTAAGTCAGTGGTACAGTTTGCTAAAACATCCAGTCTTGACTGTGTTCAATGGTGATCTTAAATTTGAGTATCAAAAACAACATATGGACAGATGTGCACACATAGAAAAATTGAATCAGTTTGAATGCATATTAGTTTGTCACATTACTAAAATTTATTCTTACATACTGGTCAGGAACCTCTTCCTTCCAAAGAGATGAATGTGTGTAATTGTGTGCAACTGTCTGTGTTGTTTTGTATGCACATCTGTCTCTAGGATCTGTCTCTGTTCAGATGTTTACCAATAATGACTGCAGATTGAATCTAACCAGGTTTGAATGCATTGAACAATGAGCACATGTCCAAATTATGCTTTTGTTTCATTTTGTTTTTATAATCAGAGATGTGTAATGACTACAGATGAATGTAATAACTTTTGCAAAAACTAGACTATGAGCTTGAGCAATGTATCTATGGTGGTACCTCTTCCTCAGAAGTTATACTTGTAGCACTCAGATGTTTAAGCTCCGAGTGGTCACATTTAGGGAGGTGAAAAAAGCAGTGACCAAACTGAGAGCATTTTCCTCCACCTTAGTGGAATGAACTGTTTGTGGAGATAAGAATAGCTTCTTCGTTGCTAGCTTTTTGTAAGTTTTAGCAGACTTACTTATTCCATCAGGCTTTCCTCAGCTATTAATACTATTTGGATTGCAATGTGATTAGCCCTGAAGTTATGCTATTTGTTGCTATTGCTACTTTTATTGATGTTTTTATTGTAGCTAAATAGATGTGGATTACGTATATTCAAAATGATGTTTTTACATATTTCTGATGCTATAGGTTTCTATGTTCTATATATATATTACGTTATTAGTTGTGCCTTATTTAGCTCCTTTGCTTATTGTTCTGATGTTTTTATATGTTTGTAAGCAGCTTAGTGGTTAAGATTCTGACCTTAACGACTGGAAGGTTGGCAGGTGAACAGTTTGAGACCCGACTGCTGCACAACAGAGTGAGTTCCCATCTCTGTCCTAGCTCCTGCCAACCTAGCAGTTAGAAAGCAAGAAATCGCAAGTAGATAAATAGATACAACTTTGGTGGGAAAATAACTATGTTTCATGCATGTTGGCATCAAGTCATGCCTACCACATGACCATGGAAACGTCTGCAGATGCAGAAATGTTGGGAAACCATGTCCTAGAGCTCTGATGGTGAACCGTGGCCCTCCAGTATGGGTGCATTTTACTTCCGCTTCTGGAAGCAACGAGGTCAGTACGGGCCAGATGAATCACAGTAAACCCATTTGTGTGGATTCACAGGGTGCTTGGGCTTCTGAGAATTGAAGTCCAAGAATATCTGGAGTGCCAAGGTTCGCCATCATGGCCTTAGAGTTATAATGGCAAGAAAAGGGGACGAAATATTATTAGCATTGTGTCATAGTATCACAGGCTAAAGTTTTATTTGCACAGCTATGCTGTATATGTCTGAAGACTTCATCAACCACAGTAATTTTTCAGAAATATATATTTTTTTCAGTTATACTTTCTAAAAGTCCCAAAGGTCCCATGGAATTTCTTTCACCATGGAAAATCCATTAGGAGTCATGAGTTAGGGGAAGAGTGTTTCAACCCCAAAATTGCCATAGCTGATGACATTATCAGCCTTACATGACATAATATATGGAACAAAAATTCAGCCATGGAATTGTAGAGCTGGAAATTATCCTCAAGGTTGTCGAATCATAGAACTATAGATCTGAAAGAGACTCCAAAGGTCATTGAGTCCAATCCCATGCCAAAGCAGGAGATTCACAGCTGCAGCACCATGACGGCTTACCATCTAACTTATGTTTAAGTCTCTAATGATGGAGTGTCCTCCACCCTTCAAGACAGCCTATTACACTGTTCAGCAGCTTGTACTGTCAAAAGATTCCTCTAAAGGTTTAAGGGAAATCTCCTTTCTTATCATTTCTTGTAATTTGTATCCATTACTTCATGTCCTCTCCCATGGATGCTTTCTCCATCTTCCACATGACAGCAATTCTGATATTTAAAAATAGCTATAATATCACCTTTTAGTCATCTCTTCTCCAGATTGAACATGGCTAATGCCCTTGGATTTTTCTTATAGGATTTAGTTCCCGATCTTTTAGCAGTTGCTTTGCCCCCCGCATACACACGCACACAAACAGAGAAATAATGAAACAGACACAGTGGTTGGGCCACACTTTATTAACTATAGTTAAACCACCCCAACCTGCAGTGGGGGCTCACACAGTGCAGATGCCTGGACCTGGGTCCCCCAGGGGATGGAACCTGCCCCTGCCCTTAGGGTAAGTTCCTATTGCCCCAGCAGGATCTTTGCTCCAGGCAGCTGCATACATTCTAGATTGCCAATAGCCTTCTTTAAAATTTGGTGTCCAAAACTAAACACAGTATTCTGGGTAAGGTCTGACCAAATCAGAATAGAGTGGTACTATACTGATGAAATTGAGTAAGACATTTCCTATTATTGACTTACACGAAGCTACTAATGGTCTACTAAGATCCCTTCACCATTTTCACGTGACCAAGCCACCTGTCACCCATTTTAGATGTGTACATTTATTTATATTCTTGCCTAAATGCAGTTCTTCAATCTGTTTAGGCTGTTTGGAATCTAGATTCAGTTTTCTAGAGCATAAGCTACTTTAATGTCATTTGCATCCCATCCACATTATCAATAATGATCAGTAATGGGCCTACAATGGAACTAGACATTCCTCTCTTGGATGAACACTCTTTGGGGAGAGCCCACCAACTAACTACAAATCCATCCAACTGTAGCATTTTCTAACCTTCTCTTTATCAGCTTCTCCACTCATGGAGAATCTTCTCATGAAGAATCTCATGAAAATCCTTGTTGAAATCAAGATACATACAGCAATCCCCTCATCTATCATCTCTGGGGAAAAAGTCATTGCACATGTTTTTCAGATACCTATGGATGTTCTTAGAAATCACAGTACAGTCAAACTTCGCATAAAGAGCGCTTCGCTTAAAGAGCAACTTGCTCAAAGAGCAGAATTTTCACTGAATGTTCGCTTCATTTAACAAATAAAACCAACAAAAACTTGTTTAACAAATAAATCAGGGTTCGCAATCTCCCCCTCCCCAAATTGGTCACTTACAATGGTGTTTCACTTAAAGAGCAAACTCGCTTAAAGAGCAATCCTGTAGAACGCATTATGCTCTTTAAGCGAGGTACAACTGTATCACTTTTTTAAAGTCTTCAGAGATCAAACATTTAGTAATCCAAGCACTTTACCTGGCATTGATGTCAAATAGAATATTATAATAGTCACCTTAATCTTCATTTCTCCCCTTTTTTTGAAGATGGGTTGGATATTTGCTCATCTCCAGTATTTGAGGACCTAACCACTTCGCAAAGATCCAAGGAAATCTAGACCAATCCCTTGCTGATGTAGGAATCCACATGGATAAGCATGACTGACAGATGGTCTGTTTCTTCTGTAGATTAGCCAGAGCCAAACTGTGGTATTTTCTTGTCAATTCCATCTCCAAAGAAACCTCATCTATTACCTTTTGCCTTTCACACATGTGCAGACATTACAAATACAAGTGTGACATACTTCTGCTCTAGGAAACAGATTGGGGGACAATAAGATACAGACCCAAGGTGGCTGGAATGGAACTAGTGATTGAAAGACCTCATGACCAGTATGGGAGTGCAATTTTTGTTAGACCTGGCCTCAGTATAATATCAGCTACACTGACAGAAACAAGCAACATCCAAAGTCCACAATTCCCTGTTACCTCTGTCTATAAACCACCAGAAGCAAAATTTATTTTTAAGTTAGTTTTTAGTTTTAATTGAGTTTTAATGAACTGGACAATTTTACTTTATGACCAAATGAATTTTGTTATTAGAGATTTTAATTGTCACAGTGAGGCTTGGGGATATAACCAAACAAATGAGAATGGTGCAAAACTTGTATCTTGGGCAGATGCCAACGGCTTCCAACTTGTTCATGATCCAAAATGGAGGCAGGCAGTGATGGGATGTAACAGGTTTGCAACAGGTTTGCTAGAACCGGTAGTAACTTTTCCCAGTGGAAAAAAAAGACACCTTCAGGGCTTACCTTTTCATGTGCACCAAGTATTTGGTGTGCATGCATGCCTACAGTGCTTGGCGCATATGCACGGCATCCTTGCTGTCCTCCCAAGCGGGGAGGAGGAAGAGAAGCTGCTAGCCTGAAGTTCACTATATCCTGCTCCCCAGGGTAAGTGACTCACCTTTGGATGTGGTGTGTCTGTGTGTATTTTAATGTGTATTTAATACCTTTACCTATATTGACGTACTACCACAGTTCCTAAAAAGGCCTGGTGGCCTGGCTTGGGGTTTTTAAGCAAAGTCTTGGAGTTATCTCATCAATAAGCTACACCTGTGCTGTTCCAATTGCTGTTCCAATTGGAGAACCCTTAAGGAGGTACAGCTGTTTTACATTTACATTAAGGCATTTATCCTAGAGAACTGGTTAGGCAAAGACTTAGTACCTAATTTCTTTAATTGTTGAAAAGTTGAAAGGTACCAAAATGAAGCCATCTTGTGGTGAGTTCATTCTGTAGTTCCTTCCATCTGACCTAGTGTGAGAAAGATTAGCCAGAATAAGCTTTAAGCTCTGGTTTAAAAGCTCTGGTTGATTTGTGTTTTGGGTGGGTTGACGGGTGTGTGTGCTTATTTTTATTTTATTTTTTCTTTGGCCCCGCCCACAATGACATGACATCATGATGTTGGCTCCGCCCACAATGTCATGATGTCAGTTCCGCCTACACTGTGATGACGTCACAGTGGGGTAGAAAGTTTTTGACCTCCCACCACTGGAGGCTGGGGTATAATATGGACAACATCTTCTTCTAGCTTCACAACTAATCTGAAGAAAAGGTATTACCAGTTGTAAAAAAAAACCTCTTTGATTTGTATACTTATCTGTTATGCTAAACATTCTGTACCTCTATCTCTGATGTTTATAAACTGATGCAATTAGGCCTCTCTCCTATGTCTGACAAAGTGGACTTGATACTGGAAAGCTAACGTTAAAATACTGTACAGCTGTTTGTCTTTAAAGTGTGACAATGTTGTTGTTTTTTACTCTCTGATATGCTTAAAATCCTCAGGAACCCTTGCATGATATCAAAAAGGTAACTTCAACTCACTTATTATATTACTTCTGGAATGTAATTGCATTATGCCTTTCTTATCAGAAAAAAGTAACAACTTGTACATTTAAGCTTTAGTCACAATCCTGTTCCTGTAAATGAAAACTATGTGCTAAGTATATTCTCTCCAGTGACGTGGCATAAAATGTTCCTTTGAGCATTCCCCTGGCCTTGGCAACTGGGATTTTTATTCTATTTTACTTCTATCCTTGAGTATCATAGAACCACAAACCCTGTCACATGCAAAAGTTTACACTTAACGCCAAGCCCAAGTCAAAACAACCTTTATGTGCTTGGAACAAGAGCAATATTTCTTTATTTGACATAGATGGATATTTTACATTATCGCATGTGGCCTATAATTTTAAATGTGCTTTCAAGAAAACCCACCAATTCGACATGGAGCCCAAGGAGATCAAGATGGTGACTGCTGCGAACCAGGATGCATTAACTTTCTTTTGATGGCTTAGCCCTCCGTGAGCAATCAAAATGAAAAACTTGATACTCAAGAAATCTCCTCTGTGGTGAAAAATAGATGTTCTTCCCTGAAGAGTGTCATAGTGCGACATCAGCATCATCAGCATTCATGCAATGGGGATGTCATGCAAGTGGATAGGAAGCATTGGGGTGTGGTAAATGTAAGTGGGCCTATGACATCTGAGTGGTATTAGATGGATAGGAGGCAAGAAGGGAGATACTAAAAAAAAAAAATCCTACAACATTGAAGAAAACAGCTTTCACCACTAAATGGAAATTACTCAGAGAGCTGCAGTGCCACATTGATCCTGACAGCCTGCAGTAGATAGGAGTTGAGGAAAATATTGGTCAGCATATGGGTTTTTTCCCTTGCAAGTGGCTAAATGTAGTTGATTTTCCTTAGGCAAGATCAATCAGTGTTCATCTAGCAAAATAAGCCCAAGCTAGATAATATTTTGCAGAAGGCAGGTGAAAATTAATTGAACACTCGGGGTTTTTTTTTGCCTGTATGTGTCTCTCTGCATATATGAAATAATGAACCATGTGGGTGAAAATGAATGTGTACTCTTTTCATTGAACTAAGAGCTACATTATTTAATATATGAAAACAATATTTCAAGAAACAAAGATGTATGCGGCCTGTGTATGTTATAAATTTCCCTTAATGACTATAATATATCATAAAGTGGATGCCTGCCTTTTGAGAAACAAGTTTGACTTATATACAAGTGTTCGTTTCTTACAATCCTTCTTCAGTTCAAAATTTCATCTTTCTCTGAGAGTTTTTCATCTGATGGTCCTGTGGACCTGAGTATAAAACACACTCCTCACATCATATTGCATTGAAAATGTTATTTATTTGTTTTGATATATTTATTATATCATGCAGGCACATTTTCTGGATGATGAACAGTCACAACGGTTGGAAAAACAAGTTCAACACAATCAAAAAACAGCACAAAAATCGTATCAAATAAAAGCTATGACAGAGAATAACTGAACTGTGGCAAATATCAGGTAGTCTGTTCTCACAGGATAAAGCCGTAGCTCAATAACCCAGAAGCAGACATGAAAAAAGAAGTACAGTACAGTCAAACCTCGCATAAAGAGTGTCTTGCTTAAAGAGTAACTCGCTTAAAGAGCAGAATTTTCTCTCAATGTTTACTTCGCTTAACAAATAAAACCAAAGCAAAAACTCGCTTAACAAATAAATCAGGGTTTGCAATCCCCCCCCCCCACACACACAATTGGTCACTTACAATGGTGTTTTGCTTAAAGAGCAAACTCGCTTAAAGAGCAATCCTGTGGAACGCATTATGCTCTTTAAGCGAGATACAACTGTACTGTATTACATAAGTGCTTTAAAATAGGAGTGGAGTATCTTTGGTTCTCCAGATATGTGTGCACTACAAGTTTATTTATTTGAGACCAAATCACTAAAAATTAAAACCAACATAATTAAAATAAACACTGATCATCCAAAAATGTATGCGTGCATATTGTCAGTGGTTGCAACTCATATCTGAGAATGCATTTTTTTCCTGAAGCAGGAAAAATGCTATTGCCGTGAATTTGTTTAAGGTGGATCCCAGCTTGCCATGAAGTGACCCACACACTATGATCACGGAGCCATCTCCTGTGGCACATATGAAATGAGACATGCATGAGGATATTATCAAGGTGTGCCTTCACAGCCAGTCCATCTGGCATGGCTTCTTCCACCTCCATGACTGTTGGGAATCAGAGTTCCTCCTCAACTCAATTTGCTGTTGTGCCTAATATAATGGTTTTCAGTGGCATTTCCTCCACTGCGGGGGCCATCACCCCACCCAAAGGGGCTCATCCACCTGTAGCCATTGGCCCCTTTAGGGAGTCAGGTTATTTACAGTCATCCGACACTTGCTGTTGAGTCACCAGCTGTATGGTCTACTCTATTACTGTAGCAGGATATCCGGCCAGACATGCATGCATACATAAACTATATGTTTATACTCTACTTTTCCAATATTCAGCAGTTTGAATAGCCTTGCCTTTTCTGTAGGAAACAAAACTTTTTGGGCTAGCCCGAAGATGCGGGAGGCACTCTTTGGACTGAAAGCACTCTGTGTTGGCAGCCATCTGAGTGGTAAACCTGCTGCTGTGAATGACCAGAGAATGTTGAATACACCCTCAAGGGATCTCTAGTGTTTCCTCTGGAGCCTTTCCTTGCCACAATGTGTGCACGTGCACGCACACACACACACACGTGCGCCCGTGCACACACACACAATTGCTATAATTTTATAGGCACACACTCGTTAGCTTTTTCTTGGTCCTACTAATATAGTATAATAGGCAGAAATGCCAATGACTAAATTGTACTACGAACTGATAGGAGTTATATCCTTATGTGTTTGAAGGCAGGGTTTCTTTGGATTTATATTATGATCCTACATTAAATAGCAATGCCAGGCACTTTCACCATGGTGTATTTATCTGAGCTATTATTACTTCCGCAGGGAACAATATTGAAAAGAAGTACTTATTTTAACCTAAGATAATTCAAAAGGAAATATGATCCAGCTTTATACTGATTTAAGTGCCACTTAGAGAAAGGCTGAAGAGTGGATTTTGCCCTTTCAGATCTCTAGGTATTTTGACTGTTATTACTTAGGGTTTCTGTCCATGTTTGAGTGGGAAAGGTTGGCTTGGAGATCAGCTACTATATGTCCCAAGACAGTGCTCCTGGATAATATTTGTGTATTTGTTTATCTAATTTTATCCCACCTTTATCCCCTAATGAAAACCTAAGACAACATGCAAGTATATTTAAAATCCACAATTAATTAAAACAACTTAATTAAAGTTTTCAATTGCAATATATATGTCTTATAAAATATTATTTAAAAATGATAAATCAGATGTTAAAAGACTTCTCCATTGCGGTAGCTACATTGAGTCAGATACTCATATAGAATACATCAGTGTTTGTTGACGTCTATATAGAACCAGAAATTTACAGACTGAACTTTTTCCATCTTCTGGAACAGCCTAATTTAAAATAAATGAACAAAACTTAACTCTCAGTAGTGTTAGCTGTTGGATAAGAAGCCACCTGCCTCTCTGAACCCCCCCCCCCCACTGACCACAAAACTATAAAGACAAGCAGCTGTATTCACACAGTTAGCTGATACTCTCTGGAGAACTGTGGGTCCATTAACCAATGAATGGTTTGCACTCATCCATGTATGTGTCTCTTGTTTTCTCACCTCTAACTGAGAGAGCACAGGCATCCTGCTTGATTGCTAAATAATTGAGCTATAGTTTTATGGCTCTAATGTGACTGCAATACCTTCCATTGTATTATTTACAAGGCTCAGGAGCATGTATGCTAGGTAGATCTTTCTGTGTACAGTAAAACCTCGCATAAAGAGTGCCTCGCTTAGACAGTAACTCGCTTAAAGAGCAGAATTTTTCTGAATGGTCACCTCACTTAACAACTAAAACCAAGCAAAAACTCGCTTAACAACTAAATCAAGGTTCACAATCCCCCCTGCCAGAAGTCACAATTGGTCACTTACAATGTTGTTTTGCTTAAAGAGCAAACTCGCTTAAAAAGCAATCCTGTGGAACACATTGTGCTCTTTAAGCGAGGTACCACTGTACATGACAGCAGGAATTCATGCTGTGAAGAATGGGCTGTTTGTACCCATATAAAGGAACGGCTTGGCTTGCCATCCTCTGTCCCATAGTAGAAATGGCATAACATGGTGTCCAATGCACTGTGAAGGACACTGAATATACCCAAATATCAAAAGTCATCCTCCTGGTCTAGAAAACATTTTCTCACATGCTGGTCAGGTACAGAGTGAAACATTGTTGAGCTATTTACAGCTCAAAGCATCACTGAATGTAAACAGTGTGTTCAGCACTGTACATCTTGTATTTCTTCCTGATAAATATCTGTCCTACAGATGTATCTTGGGCTTTGACATTGGAATAAAATTGTGCCACCTCTTTCATAGCAAAATAATATAACCACAAAAGAACAATTTTGCATGAAATTAAACGGAAACTTGTAAACTTTATAACACAATGTAATTGCGCTTGTGGTTTCCCAGGTTAATATGTGACATGGCCTATTTGCTGGACATACAGGTTTAGAAATTGCACATAGAGTTACAGTAGTTGCTGATATAAGAAATCATTTATCCTATTTATTATGGCCAGGTTATCCTGCTATGGTGCTAAAGTAGACCATACTGCAAGCGACTCAACACCGAGTGTCAGGCAGCAGTTAACTAACCTGACAACCCTGACATCTAACAGCCTTGGGTACCGAAATCCACAGTGAAGGGTGATGGTCCCCAAGTGGATTAAATCCCACTTGAATCCATCTTGATGGAGGGTAGCAGTTTTATCAATACTGGCATGGGACTGATGAGGACTTTGTGTACCAAAAGGGCTCAGGACCAGAGAGCAACTTGTAGAACTGGATTAGTGTATGGGTGTCATGCTGCGATGCAGAAGGATACTGCTTTATATTCTCAGGAAATCATCATGACTGATCGCCATGACGATTGCCAATATTCGGATTTGGATACGACAGAAGAAGAAGTTATTATGAAAATATGTGCAATGTTTAGGTCTTCTTTCATGTCCTGTTCAAATCCTGGACTGCCAAAATGAAGCCACTCTCTTGGCTTTGTCATTGGCCAAACATAAATCCTCATCACTATATGTTTCTGGCAGTAATCAGCAGCTCAGTAAATGAGCCAATAGATTCTATATCTCTCCACATTCACACCGCATGTTGTTGTCCACCAGTAGCCCCCACTTAAGCATGTTGGTCTTACATTTAGGGACTCTAACCCTCAGCCTATTCAGCGTCCTCCAAGTGATATAGGGGAGGTTGAGTTCCTCAGCTATATCCTCCTTTAATGCTGTTCCTTGTCCAGTGAGCTCCTTCCTCCATCATCTAATTTGGTTTTGCTCTTGTGTACCCTCAAGAATGTTTGTTCTTGCCATAAAACTTTTCCTGGATCTGAACCAGCAGATTTGAGGCTCATATCCATTCAGAGGATGTCAAAGGTAATTATCTTGCTAAGTTATCTCAGTGTCCACTGATAATTGTATCCTGATCATAGGTGGAGCAATACCAATAAGAAGGTGGGGGACAACGGGCTACAACTGAATCCTAGCAAGACTGAGTGGCTGTGGGTCAAGGGTCCTGCGTTATCTCGTGAGCTACCATCTTTGGTTCTGGATGGAGCTTCTTTGCCCCAAACAGACCTGGTGTGTAACCTGGGGGTCCTCCTGGACTCGTGACTCCTGCTCAAAGAGCAGGTGGCAGTTGTGACCAGGAGGGCTTTTGCTCAACTTCGTGTCATTCGCCAGTTATGGCCGCTCCTAGATTGGGACTCTTTGTTCATGATCACACACACTCTGGTCACCTCCAGACTTGATTACCGTAATGCGCTCTACATGGGGCTGCCCTTGATGACCATTTGGAGGCTACAACTGGTCCAGAATATGACTGCCCTGGGGGGTGATGGGTTGAGGGCATTATGCTCATGCCTCACCGCTACTTTGAGAGCTGCACTGGTTGCCAGTGTGCCTCTGGGTGCAATGCAAGGTGCTGATAATTACTTATAAAGCCCTACATGGTAGTGGGCCAGGATACCTTAGAGACCGCATCCCCCAAGAACATCTGCCCATCCACCCAGAGCAGACTGGAGAGGCGTCCTTATGGTTCCATCAGCTAGAGAGACATATCTCTCTAGCACCAGAAGGAGGACCTTCTCTGTGTCTGCTCCGGCGCTTTGGAACCCCCTGCCCACGGAGCTGCATCTCCAGACAGAGTTGCTGCCCTTTAGGAAGGGTGTAAAAACATGGCTGGTGGGGCAAGTATGGGGCCCTGGTCACACGATGACCCCAGCCTGTTGGCTAATCTGATTTTGGGTTTATTCTTTTAATGTGTTGTCATTTTTGTTAATCCACCCTGAGTCACTCTGTGAGTAGGGTGGTATATAAATGTGAAGATAAAAAAATAAAAAAATAATAAAAAAATATTTTCTCAACTGATGTAGGTTTGTGGCATCCTTTCACTATATCCATGGCTTCATTTACAGTAATGCTAACTGGTTTTGTGTGTGTGGAGAACATCATCCTGGAGCAGCATACTCTGCTGCTGAGACGCTCATGGCTAAAGCTGATACACACAGTATTGATGTTTAGGCAATAGAATTTGAATAAAGTTTTCCATAATGATGGGGATCTACACAGAACAAGTCACAGTCTTGGTTCCTCTTTGTACAGGGTTTTACTATTCCATTTCATGTATGTAATTATTTCCCTGAACTATAATTAAGTGTAGGCTAAACCCATAAATTGAAAAATCACTGTGTTCTATGGTTGATCCAAGGTGCCTGTGGCTTGCCAACGGTGAAAGACTTTTCAGCACTTCTGAAGTCAGTTCAAGGGTTGATTATTCTGTCCAGGGTCCACCAATATTTCTGTTTGCCATTTTCATCATCGTTAGAAGAATTAACTTTTTTACAGTGATATCAACAAATATCACTTAATTTAAATGAGTTATACAGTTATGCAATCATCATTATGTCAGCATAAAAAACATAATTTTGTACACTTAGACCCCTTTCAATTTTTCAGCCTATATCAGGGGTGCCCAAATTTTTTTGGGCCGTGGGCCGATCATGTGGTTCAAGGAGCTGGTCAATAAGGCCCGGGGGGCAGGTGTGGCCCCCAATGCCAATTCATCCAGCCCGTGAAGCCCTTGTCACTCCTGGAAGCGGAAATAAAATGCCCCCGTACGGGCGCGTTTTACTTCTGCTTCTAGGAGCGATGAGGGCTTTGGGGGCCAGATGAATTGGCATCAGGGGCTGCACCCGGCCCCCGGGCCTTAGTTTGGGCACCACTGGTCTATATGATCAGTGTAAAGATATCATCCTCCTTTTAGACAGGTGAGAAAATAAATGTCATTTGAAACAGGAGTCAGAACTGAGGATAAAAACTGAACGGTCACTCTGCCCACCAGCTGGTAGCTCAACACATGGGATATGTTGCAAGATCTTCTGTGAATAACTGAAACTGCAGAAAACAGGAAACCCCATATTTATTCATACATACCTGAGTCACAGAAGCGTGTGTGTGTGTGTGTGTGTGTGTGTGTGTGTGTGTGTGTGTGTGTGTGTGAGTACGTGCATGCAAATGTCTCCATGGTTCTACACATGTGCTAACAAATTGCCTCTGTTCCTTCTAAAAATTCTATTGTATGTAGCAGCCTCTAGTGGCCAACTCTGGTAATACGCCATAGAGAGACATGTATGCTAAGCATTTCAGATATTTTTATTGAATATTTTTGGACCTGTGGAAAGCTGAAAACATGGAAATGTGACCTGTGAATATGGAGTGCAAGATGTATACATTTTTTTAATGTTGCAAAACAGAAGTAAATAACTGAACATGTGAAAAGAAGACTTCTATTCTTTATGATAACAGTGACCAGATTCTCATTCCTGCGCAATTATTGGTCTGTCCAGATGACACATGTTCCTGGATCTGCTGGAAAAATATTGGTTCACATTCAAGGAGAGAAGTGGTGTGCCCTTCAGCACACTTCTCCCATCTGAATGGGAACAGATGCTTTGAATCTTAATTGAATACGTTCCCTGATCATTGGCAAACACTAGATAGATGTATTTTTTCATCTATTTTTCAGGGTTCCTCAAACTTGGCTCTCCAGGTGTTCTTGGACTTCATTTTCCAGAAGTCCTAATCAGCAGGTATGCTGGCTTAGGCTTCTGGTAATTGAAGTCCAAGAACACCTAGAGAGCCAAGTTTGAGGAATCCTAGATCATTGCTGAAGCAATGCATCTCTTAATTTAAGTTTCTAAAAAATATTTGCATGTCTCTGTGTAGTAATTGTTCCCTCTATTTGGCACTTCTTCTTCTTTTTCTGTGTCTGATTCCAAATATTGGCAATCACCATGGCAATCAGCAATGAAGACTGTCCTGCAAATATAATGTCGTGGCCTTTCATTTGCCTTCTGCATCGCAGCATGACAACCATACCACTGATCCAGCTCTGTGAGTCACTTTCTGGTTCTGAACCCTTTTGGCATGTAAAGTCTTCCTCAGCCCCAGGCCAGTATTGATAAAGCTGCTGTCCTATATCAAGATGGATTCAAGTGGGATTTAATCTACGGGGTCTATCACCCTACCCTGTTGTCTTCGCCAACTCTGCTAGTCCTCAGGGTTGTCAGGTTAGTTAACCATTAATTTGGCACTAATTAAACCACATCTAGAGTATTTTTGCCTGCTTCTGGACTACATAGTTTAAGAACAATGCTAACTAACTGGAACATATTCAGAGGAGAGCAACAAGGGAGATAAGGTGACTGCAAAACAAATCCTAAGAGGAAATACTGATAGACCTGGTCATGCTTAGGCTTCAGAAGAGGAGACTGAGGAATGATATGATAGCACTTTTCAAATACAATAAAACTTCGGGTTACAATGGAGGTCAGTTCCAACAGCCTCTGTTGTAACCCAAAACAAACATAACCTGAAGCATGTTTTCTCATAAGGATGCATTGAAAATAAATAAAGTCCTGACTGGAAAAAAAATATTTAAAAAAATACAAAAAAACACAACTTTTTAAAAAAATGCCAGACACAATTGTCCCCCACCCACAAAAGCAACAGAACAATCTCCCTAACTTTTCCACACCATTTGGGGACCCGAAGACAATGACGGCACCTCCGCAGCAGTAAGCACTGCATTGTGACTTAGGTTGGAGGGGGTGGTGGCCATTTTGAATCCTAAAATGGCAGTGGTGGCCATTTTGATTTCCAAAATGCTTGCCAAGATTTCTGGGAGATGTAGTCCTGTATTTCAAAATGGCCACCACAACTATTTCAGAATTCAAAATGGCCACCTCCCCCTCCACCCGAAATCACAATGCAGTGCTTACTGCTACAGAGGTGCCGTCATCGTTGTCAGATAAGGTCCCCAAATGGCATGGAAAAGGTAGGGAGATTGCTACCATATTAGAGTTTAAAATACAGTAGCACATTGTTTGGTCGTAAACCGAAAATTGGTTGTAACCCGGGAATTTTTAAAGTTAAATATGAGGTTGTAACCCATTACAAACATAACCCAGGGCAGTTGTATGCCAGGGTTTTACTGTACTTGGAAAATTGTTATAAAAAGGCTGGGCAGGGACTGTTCTCAACCATCCAAGAGTGCAGAACATGTAATAACAAGCTCAAGTTACAGGAAACTAGATATAGGCTAACTATCAGGAAAAACCTCTTAATTGTTAGAGCAGCATGACAATGGAACCAATTACCTCAGGAAGTGGTGTGTGCTCAAACATTAGAAGTGTTCAAGAGAAAGTTTGATAGCCATCTGTTAAATCTTTTAAGATTTTTAAATTTTAGATTTTTATGATGTTTTCTCTATGTGTATCATGTGTTGGAGTGTTTTGTTGGTGTTGTTTTCCGCATTGTATACTGCCCAGAGTTGTCTCACTTCAGGGGCGATTAAATAAGTCAAAATAAAATAAAATAAAATAAAATCTTCTTTGATTTGGATTCCTGCACTGAGCAGGGATTTGGACCCCACAGCCTCATAGCCCCCTTCCAACTCAATTATTCTATAATATGCCATTCTGAGTGTCCTTAGGCACTTGAATGGCACATATGGGCGTGTGCAAAAAACAACAACAACCCTGAAACCCTTCACAGAGGCTCAAAAGGCATATTTGGAAGGGGAGGAGAACTGGGAGAGTTCCAGTATCCAACTTGTGTGGACATTATTTTAAAATGTGGATCAGCCCACCCCTGCTCAAACTAGTGAACAGAGTTAATGTCTGTGCAGATGACCCTTAAATTAGCACTGATGAATCCAGGGGAAGTAAAATTTTCCAATTGTTTTATGGACTTCTGTGTTCTAATATAGGCAATCATCAATTATCAGTAGCTTGAGATATGTAAAAGGGAGGGCTGTTCATCTGCTTGTGATCTCTCCTAAGTCATCTACCTGTTCACTAGTTAAAATGCTGAACTAGATGGACCATTTTCCTGACCCAGCAAGGTGGTTTTGATGCTCTTGTGAGAGTCTGATAAAACACAGACGATTAGCAAATAATCTACTCTCTGTTTTACTTGTGCAAATGAAATTTGAAGAAGATTGTGTTCCCAAATTACTTACTCCTTCCCCAAATATCTCTTCTGCATCAAAATAATTTTCATTATATTTAGAACTACTGGTCTTGAGTCTGAGGCCTGGAAGGCTATATAAAACAGTCTAGGAGGACAGTGTATTTCTCTCTCCCTTCCCGCCAAATGGTGACTCAGGAACATAATTATTTATATGTAATTATCTCTTGCATTGTGCATGCTATTAATCTCTCTTCCACTTTGGAGAAGACAAGTTTAGAAAGAGCCAGATTGTTATTGAAGACTAACTTTAGAAGAAGTCTGAAGAAAGAGTTATCTTGTTTGTCTTGCCTTTCCTAAACTTAGCTTCTTCCTTAATGGAGGAGATGGGGCAAAATAAAACAACAATGGAGAAAGAAAGCTTGAATTAATGAAGTGGGAATGATGAATGAGCTATTCATTCATAGCTTCCTTTGGGTTGGAGAAACAAAAGCCTATGTGTAAGCTGTTCTCTGGGCAGCTGGATGATAGGTCAAGGCAATGTCATTTCACTGCTAAGGATGAGTCTCTTCCAATGGCAGGAAGGAATGCTATAATATGAGTCAGCTTTGTGTGTCCAGATGCTACCATTACTCATACTTGGGAGTGCTACAGGACATTGAATATGCTATATTCACAGTCTTCCATCCATAGCACAACTTTGTGAAAGGGAAATGGCTGACTTTTTTCATTCAGTTTTCATCAATTTGAAAGCACTAGAAAAAGCACAAGAGAGAAAAAGACACATTTCCTCCCCTTCATGCTATACACAGCTGCCCAGTTAAACAACTTTACAACTGCTACTCAAGTAACAGATGTGATAGATAGTAGGAGAAAAGTATGTGTGTGATGCAACCATAGAAACAACGTTCAAGGTTGAGTAATATCTTTATTGGATCACTAAACAGTTACAAAGAAGTTGAGTTTGTAAGCATTCCAGAACTCATCAGGCAAATATTGTATAAAATGTGGGGGACACTAAGATGAAAATAGACAAAAACAAAAAAGAGAAGTTCAAATGTGATGGCCACTGATCATGAATGCATAGTGTTGGTAAGACAAGATGGAGCTTAAATGAGACAAAGATGCAAATGTTTGAACTGCAGTCTCTCCTGCTGTAGAGAAAATGTCCGTGTGGGATCTACATAGATGTGATAACCATTATTGGTGAGTACAGACAAGGCAGGATGAGGTCCACAGACCCAATGTGAAGTAAAAATGCCACACTGTGAGTTGGGAGTTTTTCCTCTTTCTCTCATCAGAAAGATTGAGTGGAAGCCATGAAAACCTACCCAATGCAAAAGATTCTGCTAAGGGCACAACATAGTAACATTTCTAATTCTTGAATCAAGTCTGGCACCTTGCCTGACCTGCTGCCTACATAAGACAAACAGATCTGGAGCAACTCCAACTGATGACTGCCCATCCTATCTTCAAATTCTGCTGCTGGTCAGGGCTCACCTTCTCACTAGCAAATAATTTCCATTGTACCTAGGGTGGGGCAAATGAGTCTTTGCTAGAGCATGCCATGTTTAGAGAGAACACCCCTTTCCCAAGACTTCCAAGTCTAGGCTATGCGTTCTACCACACAGGAAAAAATAAATAAAAGGAGACCAATACTCTAAGACAGACATTGCTGATTTTTGGCAGGGTGTATTTTTGGCAGTAGACCACTTCATTTGGGGATAGCAGAGGAAAGTTTTTGGTATAGCAGCTCCCACTGAGGCAGCCTAGGGATCGGTAGACCAGGCTTCATGCTACTACCGTACAGAAAGTCAGTACAGTGGAACCATACAGTAATTACTGTGTTCTCCAGGACATTTCTTACAGCGAAAATTACTTTAACTGAATTTCCCATAGAAATGCATTGAATGCAATTTCCCAAAAACAAAATACTTTAACTGAAACATGGTTTCCCATAGGAATGCACTGAAAACCAATTAATCCGTTCTGAAAAAACATCTATAAACAGAGCCATTTTTTTCTATGGGTTTCCTTTTGTTATGTGATTTTTATGTTAACTGAGCCATTTGTTAACTAAGGTTCCACTGTATACTAAGCAAAGTGTACCATATATCTTCAGAACCTGTTCTGTTTCTTTGCTGTTTTGGTAAGAAGCCAGGTCCAGTGATCCTTGGGCTGGTACATTAAGAAATGTATATCAGCTGGCTGGATAGCTCACTGCTTTAGAGAGGTTGGGAGTTCAATTCCCCATTGTGCCCCCAAGGAAGAAGAGCCAGCTGGAATGCAAAACTGTTTCTGTGTATTCTCTTCCGAGAAAACCCTGAAAAGGGTCACCATAAGTCTGAACTGGTTTGACAGTACAAAATTATTATTATTAAACAACATATGGATATTTTTATTACATGTATCTAAACTCTCTTTTGATCTATTTTTGTAAGCCAGCCAGTGCTGCTGACTCCTAGTGGAAGAGGGGAGATCCTGGCAAGTTGTTTAATGTTGTAATTACTCCCTATATTATTTTTCATGTCATGAACTACAAAGTTGATTTATTTTAAGGGCACATTTTGCACTAACAAGATTGCCAGGTTACAAGTCAGCCTAGCCAAATGGATTTGCTTAGTGTGATCCACCCTGACTTCTTTTTCTGCTTTTCAGAATAAGAGCATCTGAATGATACAGCTAAATAGAGATGAATCTGGTGGTGGTGGTGGAAGGGAATGGCTGGAGGACTGAGGCAAATTTCTGAAAAGAACTTTGAAGGATATGAGAGGTATAGCTTCTCACCTGTCTATGGAGCTAATTTACCAGCAGTTCATGTTTTCTGCTCACTTCCATTATGGTTTCATGTAATCTTTCTATTAAACATTGTGCATACATTCTGAAACGTTTGGCTTATGAGTAAATTGTCCTAGCATTTGTATAAGGATAGAAAGATATGTTTGCTTCAAAACATAGAACTTCCTAAGTTAACTGCAGACAAGAAAAATAACAACCCTGGACTGAATCCCAAATTTTAACTGCATAGACATATTTATTCATGCTGCTTTATCATCGTGTCTTTTCACCCAAATATTTGTCTCACATTATTTGCAGAAAAGTGTCCTCTTTTTTTCCAGTATTACAGAACAAAGAGTCTTTGCTGTTTCTTTCTTTTAACTCCTACATTACTCATGCAATATACGGACACTTTTTTGCATCTATTACAATGTGAGTGCAAACAATAAGCTCACTTGAACGATGGTTTTAATGAGTTGAAACCAATGAGCAACACAGTTTTGCCCCTGGATTACGCATGTGAAGGGAAAAGAAACACCTATGTGGATCTGTGAAAAGGGAATAATTGCGGGTCCAGAGAGGTCAGTCTTTTATTAATGAGATACAAACTCCTTCAAACTCTGAGCTTCTCAGCTAATCCAAGGCAGGTCAGTAGATAGGAACCAAAAGTCATTAACATCTGACAGTTGTTCATTGACCTGTGTAAAATGAGTTGATACTCTCAGTCTAGTACACAAAGCACCAGAATAATTGGTATTAATTCATACCCATGTTGGCAGCTTCAGTGCAAAGGTCAAAGATTGACTAGGCATGAGTATTCCCATCAGCCACAAAGCTAGCTGGATAACTCAGTGGCTTAGGTATCTGGCTAGACTGCTAAAGGTTGGGAATTCCTCATGTGCTTTCTGGGAGAAAAGCCAGCCTGTATAGTCATGGGTAACCTGCATGGTCCTAGAACATCCCCAGAAGAAGGGACTGGTAAAACACTTCTGTGTATTCTCTACTTAGAACACCATGGAAAGGGTTGCCACAATTTGGGACTGATTTGTTGGTACACAACTTATATTATTATTATCATCATCAGCCACAAAGGTCTTACCAGGTAACGAGTAAAGTATATTAGCTTCCTAGAATTGTGGCATTTATATACCAAGATTATTTAAGCTAAAGAGGTCCTAGCAAATATGGGTCATTCTTTTATTTTGTCTTTGATAAGGTTCCTGTAGTCTGGCCAAATTATCCTGTTATGGTAATAGAGTAGACCATACTGCCAGGAACTCAACGCCGTGTGTCAGGCAGCAGTTAACTAAGCTGACAACCTTGAGGACTAGCGTCCTTGGTGAAATTCACAGGGAAGGGTGATGGTCCCCAAGTGGATTAAATCCCACTTGAATCCATCTTGATAGAGGGCAGCAGCTTCATCAATACTGGCCTGGAGCTGAGGAAGACTTTACATGCCAAAAGGGTTCAAGACCAAAAAGTGACTCGCAGAGCTGGATCAGTGGTATGGGTGTCATACAGCGATGCAGAAAGCAAACGAAAGGCCACAACATTATATTCGCAGGACAGTCTTCATGACTGATCACCATGATGATCCTCAAAATTCAAAATTGGCTACAGCAAAAGAAGAAGATAAGGTTCCTAACAAAGTGTCCTATAGTTTGCAAATCAATTTGGCTAGGCTGAATTGTAACCTGGCAATCTTGTTGCATGAAGAGTAAAATTAGAAATGCTGGGTGGGTTTAGAAAGAACTAACACTGACCTTCTCAGAAGCACAGATTTTCTGTCTTAATACTTATGTAGTCTTGTTAATCTGCTGTCTAGCTGGGAAGCTATAAACAGAATCCTCCACATGGAATATGGTAGGTGGCAAGATTGACAGACAGAGTAATTAACATTAAGTATGTTATGATCCACTGTCAACTTCAAGTCCACGAGTTGTGATTTTGGCATCTGTTACAAGCTTGATACTGCTACCTCCATTGCAGAACGTGCTTTGCGTCTAATACATGATTAATGTTTGGTACTGTGATTCTCTGGACCTTTCATTCCTGTTTCTGTGTGAGAACAATGTCTGGAAATAAACTAGAAAACTGTAGACTCCCACCTTAAAAGTCAACTGTGCTTATGTTGTCCACTGACTGAAATACACTGGAAAGCTTTAACAACATCTTCACGCACCTCTATACTGAAAAAGCAGGTGATTAAACAAAGATTCTGGGGGCTTCAGTGGTTCAGTGGTTAAGAAGCTCACCTTGTTAGCTAGAAGGCTGGTAAGTCAGCAGTTTGAGACCCGGCTACTACATGATGGATTGAGGACCCATTTCTCTCCCAGCTCTTGGGGACATGAAAGGTGCCTTGTTTGGGCGTTCCCTGAGCTGAGTTTCTTCTGCAAAAATCCTTTCAACCCAGAATAATTTCTGACACAAAGTTATTATTAACAAAGATTCTGAAAAATCTCTATAATTTGAAAGTTAGGATTGAATACACAAACTGGATTTTTTTAAAGAAAAGATTTGATTACTTTGTAGTCCATTTACCTGGCAGTAGGTTTTCAGATCACAGTGATACCTAATTATGTGGAAAGATCCATAGGTCTGTGCTGCTAGACCTCCTAGAGGAGAGTTCCCCCCCCTCCCAAATTCTAGGTTTTGAATCACAACTCCTAAAAAAGGCCAATCTTACCAGAAAGCAGAGTAGGGTTGCCCATTTTGCGAGCCAAGAAAGGGCAGCACACTATTAGATTCTGAATGTGTTGGTTACAACCAGGGTAAAGAAGAGGTTTTGCCAGATTGCTTTCCTCACATGCCTAAATAGCTAGGCTGTCTTTCAGAATACACTACTTGACAGGGATTGGAGCATTTACTGTTCTATCTTGGGCAGCAAAACCTTTTGCTTCTGTATCCATATCTGGTACTTCCCATAGATAGAACAAAGGTCCAACTAAGCTATTATGACCCTAAATATAAAAAGGAGTGTTGGTGATGTAAAGAAAAGACAGGGTCATATTTTCATTTATGGTGGGATTGTACGGTTGTAAAGAGCATTTGGGTAAAAATGTTAGAGGAAATAAGTTAAATATTGTCTTTAAAATTAGAAACTTGTCCTAGAATAGCATTGTTAAGGATTTTGAAAATATAAAGCTAGATAGGAATAAGAAAGAGACGATTATTGTTATGGTAACAGCAACAAGGTTGTTAATGGCTAAGATTAGAAAA